>CM065816.1:142681500-143221500 GCA_033398695.1 Orobanche coerulescens
CCGCTCTACTCTACTCTCTCTCTCTCTCTATCTCTCTCTCTCTCTCTCTCTCGAGAGTAGCTCTCACCGTTGCCATCTCTGTAAAGCCGCTCAATATTCTCTCTCAATAAACATTGCTCTCTCTCTCTCTCTCTCTCTCTGCATTATCTCTACATTATTGCACTATACACTATTGCTCAATTTTAGGGCTTAAAATTCGAATTTAGGGATTGGAATCGTTATATGCTCTTTTCTATTTGTCACCTAGGGGTTGAATTCTGATTTTGGGGGTTTTTATAAGCCCTACCTTTTCTGGCCTTATTATGAACCCTAATTTTTTAGGTTCGAATTTGATTGCTGGGGTTTATATGTTCAATTTTTTTTGGTTGCTTGGAGATTGTATGCTGTTTGGGGTTTATGTGAACCCAATTGTTTTGGGGGTTTTATTTCGAATTTGCTTACAGATTTTCGGGGTTATATGCTAATTTATTGTTCGATTTTGTTATTCCAATCTGCTAACAGATTTCTTTATATGTTATATGCTAATAAACCCTGCAATTTTTATTTTTTGTAGTTTAAATGCTGCTTTTGAACCCAACAATTTCTTTATATTTTATATGCTTATGAACTCTGCCTGCAATATCGGAATTTGATTTGTTCTTTAATGTATATCATTATGTATCTCTAATTTTTGTATTTGTTTGACAGTTTTAATCAGGAGAAAGATCAAGTACGTTGCGTACAACTACTACTTCTTGCTTCCAGTTTCATTCACATCAAGGTATGCACATCGTTACATCTGTTAGTAACATTAGAACTTTGACGAACAAAACACAGAGATAAGGTAGCTATCAAGCTTATTTTTATTCATGACTTCAAAGACTTATATAAGTCAATACAGAACAGAAATATAATTATCCACTATCAAGTTTTCTTCTTGAGCACTGCACACACCAAGCTGCTGTCTCATCTTCAAAAACAGTTCCAACTTCAAAGGTCTTGTCATCATGTCAGCCAACTGATCCTTTGAGCCACAGTGCACCAATTCTACTACTCCATCATTAACCAAGTCACGAAGAAAGTGAAAGCGAACGTCTATGTGCTTGCTTCAACCTTGCATAACTGGATTCTTTGAGAGTTTAATGGTTGAGTTATTATTAGGGCTGGGACTTTGGACCCGAATAACCGAAGATCCGAACCGAAATTGACATTTCGGTTCGGTTCGGTTCGGGTTTTAAGAAAAAAATTATTTATAAATTTCGGGTTCGGGTCCTGCAATAAATTTCGGGTTCGGGTTCGGTTATTGTAATTTTAAAATTTCAATAACCGTACTACCCGAAATTAGTGACAATAACCGAACAAAATTTCGGGTTTTTCGGTTATTTTTGAAAATTTCGGGTTTTCCGGTTATTTCTGAAAATTTCGGTTATTTCTGAAGTAACAGAAAAAATTTCGGTTCGGTTATTTCTGAAAATTAACTGAAGTAACAGAAAAAATTTCGGGTTTTCCGGTTATTTCTGAAAATTTCGGGTTGTAAATTTCGGTTCGGTTTTTTCGGTTTTTTGGTAAAATTACTTCGGTTCCTAGAAATTCAGTTCCTGGAGAAAAAAGTCAGGAACCGAACCCGAATTACATAACACATTTGGAACTTCGGTTCCTTGCTTTTTTTTCAAGAAACCGAACTATCCCAACCCTAGTTATTATCACAAAATATAGTGCACTTACATTCCTTGCGACCAAGTGTTTTAAGAACTCGCTGCATCCAAACAATTTGACAAGCACACGCAGCAGCTGCAATGAACTCTGCTTCCGTGGTGGAGAGTAACACAACTGTTTGTCTTTTGGAACTCCATACTACAGCTGCTGAACCCACTTTAAAAACACAACCTGAAGTGCTTTTACGACCATCAAGATTTCCTGCCTAATCACACTATCTGAATATCCAAGCAAACCCTTTGTCCCTCCCTTTTGTAGAGTATTCCCAGCGCAGTTGTTCCCTAAGTACCGAAAAACTCTCTTCACTGCTACCTGATGTAAAACAGTAGGCGCCTCCATAGAACGTGCTAACAAACTCACAACATATGTAAGATCGGGTCTAGTTAGAGTCAAGTACACAAGGCCGACTATCATTTGTAAGTAAGTAGTGGAGTTGACTTTTGTTTCTTCTTCATCTTTTGCAAGCCTATTTCCGGGAACAATGTGATTTTTCACAGGTTTACATTGACCCATTCCGAATCTCTCAAGTATCTCATTGGCATACTTCCGCTGATGTATAAAAATCCCAACTGAGCTTTGCACAACTTCAACTCCCAGGAAATACTTCATATAACCAAGTTCAGACATGTCGAATTCTTTCTTCATTGAAATTTTAACATCTTTGAACATCTGCTCACTATTTCCTGTAAAAATGAGACCGTCTACATATAAGCTTACCATAAGAATGTCTCCAGCTTCATTTTTCTTTGTGAAGAGCGTGTGATCACTCACACAACTCTCAAAACCTTCAATAACAAAATATGATCCAATTTTACTAAACCATACTCGTGGGGACTGTCTTAGTCCGTAAAGCGCTTTCCGTAACTTGTAAACTTTTCTTTCTTCGCCCTTCACCTCATAACCTTGGGGTTGTTTAACAAAGACATCCTCGTTAATTTCTCCTTGTAGGAATGCGCTTTTGGCGTCAAGTTGATATACTTTCCAACCTCGATTAGCTGCAAGTTTGTGAGAGTATAAGTCGAATGGTGTCCCAACGAGCTACAGGAGCATATACCTCAGTGTAATCAATGCCGACTAGTTGTGTATATCCTGTAGCTACGAGCCGAGCTTTGCATTTATCTACTTCTCCCTTCTCATTTAACTTGGTTTTGAATAGCCACTTAACACCAATTTTTTTAGCTCCCGAGTCAGTCAATTCCCATGTGTTATTCTTTTGAATAGCTCGAATTTCCTGGTCCATAGCTTCTTTTCATGTCGGACATTTTGCAGCCTCTTCAAATGTAGTTGGATCAGTACTTGCAAACATAGCAAGTTGTTGCATCTCCATAGCAAGTTGCTGTATTACATCTTCTTCATCGGATAATCCTTCACCACTTACATAATCCTTTATCCTTGTTGGTTCATTTCTTTTCCTCCCTTGATTTGGACTTGTCAAAGTAGTTGGTGTAGGGGGGTCTGAATTATCTAAATTATAACTAACATTTTTATCCCCTTCTTGCTTTTCTTCATCTTGTTTTCCTTCCTCTTCCCATTTAAGATTGTTGATAGGAGCTTCTTCACTACTTTTTCCCCATTCCCATTTTTCTTCTTCCTCAAAAATCACATTGCGGCTTATGATAATCCTCTTTGAATCTGGATCATACATGCGATAAGCTTTTGTTTCTTCGATGAACCTCAAGAACACACACTTAAGACTTCTATCATCAAGTTTTTTTCTTTTGACTTTAGGTATGTGAACATAACCGATGCACCCAAATATTTTGAAGTGGTCAAGTGAAGGTTTAGTTTCATTCCACGCTTCCTATGGTGTTCTATCTTTCAGTACTGAAGTTGGGCATCTATTAAGAATATGTATTGCCCAATTTAGTGTTGGAACATTTTGTTCCATACATGTTATAATAATGTTTTGATGATTTAAGTTGATACACAAAACAAAACAACAAAGAGACGAAGCAAAGCATCGAAGGAAACGAAGTGCAAAAAGCTGGAAAAATACAAGCTTAACGTACGTAAGGAGATTCTCATAGCGTACGTAAGATGTGCAGATTAACGTATGTAATGGTAGTTGTTTAACGTACGTAATGTGATGTTTGAGAGTTCAAACCAGAAGAACGTTGGACGTGTCAAAGTAAAAAAGGCGGCAACGAATATATGACGTCATCAATGACGTAAAAGAGCTAACGTACGTAATACCGGAGTTGATAACGTAGGTAAGGAAAGAGACAGATGCTACTGGACTCAAACTGTGTGATGTTAACGTACGTAACATGTATTTGTTAACGTACGTAAAAGAGCTAACGTACGTAACATGGAGGACTTAGCGTACGTAAGAGAGGCTCAGGGAGCTAACGGCTAGTTTGATGAAGAAGCCTATAAATACCATTCCTATGGTATTGTTTCACACAACAACTTCTAGAAAACAATACATTCATCAAAGATTGATTTACATTCTATTGTTGTTGTAATATTGAGCTTATATTGATAGTTTGAGTGTTTATACATTCAACACATACACGAGAAGTAAAAGAAAAGATACGATTGGATTCGGTGTTATTAGGATCAAGGATCCAGCATTATTAGAATCGCAATCGCTATTTAGTGAGGTTTATCTAATACCTATAGAAAGCTAGAGCGGTTGATTCCTTGTCCAATAGAAAAGGAAAACGGTTTAACTTGGACCAACACAAAGACAAGTACGAGTGGTTTATCACGGACCAATAAAAGACGTGATTGTAACGGTTATCTCTCGACCGATAGAAGAGAGGTGCACAGGTTTTGATCTTTATCCTATAGAAAAAGATACCGAGAGAGGACGTAGGCTCAATTATAGCCGAACCTCTCTAAATCCGTGTGTCGTTTAATTTCCGCACATTTAATTTACGTTTCCGCAACACGGCGCATATACCGATCTTGCACCAACAATTAGTATCGGAGCGGTACTCCGAAAAGCGGCTTAACATCCGAGGAGAAGATCCAAATGGTGTTCCAAATTGCTCCAGTCGAAGGCCTTGCTCTTAACCGACCACCATTTTTTGATGGCTCAAACTTCATGACTTGGAAGAAAAAGATGTCAATATTCATCCGAGCATATGACATCGAGCTTTGGAAAGTAATATGTGTTGGTCCAAAAATTCCTCTCAAATCCGACGGTCGCTTAAATCTTTCGAAGAATATGATGACGCGGATTGGAAGAACGACCATCTAAATTGTAAGGCTACTCAATTTCTATTTTGTGCCTTAAATCCGGAAGAGGTCAATCGTATCTCATCGTGTGAAGGTGCTAAAGAGATATGGAAAATTCTTGAAATCACACACGAAGGGACAACTCAAGTCAATGAGACGAAGATCAATATACTTCTCCATGACTACGAGTTATTCATGATGAAGGGTGACGAGTCCATCACCAACATGCTCGACCAATTTTCGGTCATCACAAATGGACTTGCTTCGTTCGGAAAACCATTATCAAGTAGTGAAAAAGTCAAGAAAATCTTAAGATCACTACCTGTGGAATCGAAAGATCTCAATAATCTTGATTTTAGTGCCCTCGTTGGTTCACTAATAAATTACGAGATTGTCCTTAAATCTCGAAATGCAAAGCCGAAATCGAAGGAAAGATCGATAGCCTTGAAGGCTAAGATGTCTAAAAGAGAAGAAATTCCGGTGGATGATAGCGACGAAGAATCGGCATATTATGCCCAAAATATTAATAAGTTTCAAACCTTATTAAACCGGAGGAAGAAAGACATCTCAGGCGAATCTAAGAAATTCGACAACTCTTGTCGATTATGTGGTAAACCAGGCCACTCTGCGAAAAATTGCCGAGCAAAACACAAGAAGGAGGTTCTCGTTGCAACATGGAACGATGAAGACGAAGATGATGATTTTATCAATCAAAATAATCTGGCTCTCATGGCACGGAGTTCATTCGACGATAGCGACGTCGAAAGCCAAGTAAGTAATTCTTACGACGAACTTTTTGAAGTATTTGAATTATTGCATACGGACTATGATGAGAATGCAATCACAGGGGATAAAACAAAGAAGCTGTTAGTATATGAGAGAGGGAAATGGAGAGGCACTAAGGAGGGGACCACAATGAGGAGAGGAAATTGAAAGCACATGGACTATTGCCACCTGGCATAAGGGTAGTTAGAGGAGAGAGAAAGGACTAGGCCTATATAGTGGGAGATCCTTGTGGGGAGGAGGGACAACGGGGAATTTATTAACAGATTGGGTTGGGTTGGCTTGGAGGCTAAGGCAGTAGTATAGCTATTTTCACTATTTTCCTTTCACTGTAACTCTTTCTAATCTGGTTTCCCCAAGTTGAATATCAATAAAATTCCTTGTTAATTGCTGGATACCTATCAACTGGTATCGGAGAATTTGGAGTCTGGAGCACCGACTGATTACGCGCCGCACCATGGAAAGACGAGTCCACAGTCTGGAGCAACAACTGGAAGCAATTCGTTTACAAGGAGAAGAGCTCAGAGTACAGAACGAGGAACTTCGCACCCTGCTACTGGAATCTGAATGGGAGGTCAAATGGGATACATCTGAAGATGAGCAGGAGGCACCTGAGATGTTACAAGCTAAAGTGATGAAGTTATCTATGAAAAGTATACAAGGCCTGACTTATAACAAATCTTTCAAGGCCCTAGGAAACATGAAAGGGGGGCAGGTGTTGGTGTTGATTGACTATGGAGCTTCTAGTAATTTTGTGTCCAAGAAATTAGTAGAGGAGACAAAGCTGGACATCTGTGATACTCCTCCATATGTGGTAGAGCTGGGAAATGGAGAATACATCCATAGTAGAGGAATTTGCAAAAGCTTAAGGGTTATTATTCAAGGAGTACCACAAGACTTTTTTTTTTTTTAAAAAAGAAAAAACGTCCGGTGTGGACGGGGGTTGAGGCGAGACCCACCAACCTGTAGATAATAAAATCAAGAAATACAAAGTATCATGGGCGGGTCTCGCCTCAACCCAAAAATGGGTCATAATTCGGGTCCAAACATCGGAGAAATCTACGGCCCGCTAAAGAAGTACAAAGTGCACCACAAATCGTGGGCTAATGTGCGGACCCGTAGACCAAATAACTCAACTCCAAATTATGACAAAAAATGGGCCATAATCCGGAACCTAAAATCTAAAGTGCCTACGGCCCGCTAGATCAGTACAAGGTGCACCACTAAAACCGTGGGCTAATGTGCGGACCCATAGGCAACCAATCAATCGATAAAAAATAAATCTTATCTAAATCTAAATGACGGATAACCAAGCTGATCCATCCGTATAAGGGAGGAGAAACGGAGGAGCAGTATCGTAAGTATAAGTCTGTATGCCGAGGGACGACATGCCGAGCTCAGAAAGATAGTCGGCCGGCCTGTTGCCCTCCCGGAAAATATGAGTGACTCTGAACTGAATATCTCTGAGAATGTGTCGGATACGCATAAGAGTGTGACGAACCTGCCAAGAGCCCCGATGGCCAGATGATAGCAGGGTCACTACAGCAGCAGCATCAAGCTCAATCCAAACATGTCTCGATCTCTTGGGAGGCTAGAATCAATCCAATCGCCAACGCCTGGACCTCTGCATCAAAACTCGAAGAGGCCTGAAAAGAGGAGTGGAAAGCAAGAAGGAGCTCTCCGTGATGATCTCTAACCAGACCTCCCCCACCCGCAATCTGTATGTCTCTATCGAACGAACCATCCGTGTTCAGCTTGATCCAAGGGGTCTCGGGTCGAAGCCAAACCACCGGGACGGGGCGACGAGTCTGAGCGGGGAAGATGTAGCTCGCTGGAAGCGATCAGGAGGCGAGCAACCCGCCCAGAACTCAGAGCAAATAAGCCCCGCAGCAGCCAATAAAGCAACATGGCGCTCCACCTGCACAATAACATGAGAGGAAACAAAAGTAACCGCCCTATGCTTTGCACTATTCCTTTCTGTCCAGATGAACCAAAGTCATAATTCGGGTCCAAACATCGGAGAAATCTACGGCCCGCTAAAGAAGTACAAAGTGCACCACAAATCGTGGGCTAATGTGCGGACCCGTAGACCAAATAACTCAACTCCAAATTATGACCAAAAATGGGCCATAATCCGGAACCTAAAATCTAAAGTGCCTACGGCCCGCTAGATCAGTACAAGGTGCACCACTAAAACCGTGGGTTAATATGCGGACCCATAGGCAACCAATCAATCGATAAAAAATAAATCTTATCTAAATCTAAATGACGGATAACCAAGCTGATCCATCCGTATAAGGGAGGAGAAACGGAGGAGCAGTATCGTAAGTATAAGTCTGTATGCCGAGGGACGACATGCCGAGCTCAGAAAGATAGTCGGCTGGCCTGTTGCCCTCCCGGAAAATATGAGTGACTCTGAACTGAATATCTCTGAGAATGTGTCGGATACGCATAAGAGTGTGACGAACCTGCCAAGAGCCTCGATGGCCAGATGATAGCAGGGTCACTACAGCAGCAGCATCAAGCTCAATCCAAACATGTCTCGATCTCTTGGGAGGCTAGAATCAATCCAATCGCCAACGCCTGGACCTCTGCATCAAAACTCGAAGAGGCCTGAAAAGAGGAGTGGAAAGCAAGAAGGAGCTCTCCGTGATGATCTCTAACCAGACCTCCCCCACCCGCAATCTGTATGTCTCTATCGAACGAACCATCCGTGTTCAGCTTGATCCAAGGGGTCTCGGGTCGAAGCCAAACCACCGGGACGGGGCGACGAGTCTGAGCGGGGAAGATGTAGCTCGCTGGAAGCGATCAGGAGGCGAGCAACCCGCCCAGAACTCAGAGCAAATAAGCCCCGCAGCAGCCAATAAAGCAACATGGCGCTCCACCTGCACAATAACATGAGAGGAAACAAAAGTAACCGCCCTATGCTTTGCACTATTCCTTTCTGTCCAGATGAACCAAAGGATCAGACAAGGAATAATGAAAGTCGCGTGCCTAAAGTGTGTGCCGTGTGCGAAAAAACTCAGGAACTCAAAAATATTCTGAGTATGGGGTAGGGATAAATGTGTCCATGCGCCAAAATACTCCCACACATCACGAGCCACATCACTCTCCAAGAAAAGGTGGGCAATGGTCTCGGTATGGTAGGTCCGGGTAAGGGTATGCGAGCAACACAAACATCTAGAAGCCAATGAAACGCCCCTCCTCTGTAGGATGTCATCAGTCGGGATCCGTCGCATGAGAAGTCGCCAAATAAACACCGAAATGGTCGGTGTGAGTAAGGCTGTCCATATGGCCCCATAAATAAGATTAGCCTGACCCCTCACCCTGATGTGAGACCAAGCCGATGATAATGAGAACGCACCCGAAGCGGTAAGAGTCCAGCACATACTATCCGAATCCTCCTCGGCGATGGGAATCGCGGAGATCTCCTGGATGAACTGAGGGGTAAATCCTAGCTCCTCTCCAATAATAGTCTCCAACCTATCCATGTCCCGAGACCCATCAACCCATAACTCATTAATCCTAAGATGGGGTCTACCAGAAACCTGACAATAAGAAGAGATCGGCCTATCCCCTATTCAAGTATCGTCCCAAAAGCTGACCTCCCCGCAGCCACGACCAAGAGTCCAGCGAATGAACTCCTGGGCCTCAATACCCATGCGGAGGAGACGGCGCCAAGGGTGGCTGGCACGAGCTTTAAGAGCAGTACGCATAGGCGTATAAAGGCCAGCAGAGCAGTTTCTGCGGAGCATAAATTGCGCCCACAGAGACGTGCCCGCGCGAAGGCGCCACCAGAGCTTATAACTAAAAGCTCTCGCCATATCCGAAAGGCTCCGAATCCCGAGGCCTCCCTCAGAGACCGGACGACAAATCTGCCGCCAACTGACCTAATGCGTCTTCCTCTTTGGACCAACAGCACCCCAGAAGTATCTCGCAATGATCTGCTCGAGTTCCTGGATAATGTACTGTGGGGGATCCAAAACCTGAAGCAGGTGAAGAGGAATCGTGCAGAGAGTGCTCTTAATAAGAGCCAAACGTCCCCCCAAAAGCAAGGTGGCGATGGGACCAACCAGAGATCCTATCCAACATCCGTTGCTTCACCCCAGCAAAGAGCTCACGTCTCTTAAAGCCTTTGTAAAGGGGCACACCTAGATAGGTGATGGGGAGATCGCCCTGGCGAAAACCAGTAAGATCGTAAACTCTCTGATGCCAACGAGGCGCATGCTTGAGAGCGAGAATAAAAGTGCTCTTCTGGATACTAACCATCTGGCCCGAAGCCATAGAGTAGTGATTCAGGAGACGCATAAGATCAACAAGACCATCATCCACAGCCCGTGTGAATATAATGATGTCATCGGCGTAGGATAAGTGCGAGACGGGGAAAGGCCGTCCAGCCGTCCTATACCTCATCAAAGGATGATCTCAAATGAATCGATCCAAGCAGCGCGATAAATAATCAGCGGCAAGCACGAAGAGCGACGGAGAAATAGGGTCGCCCTGACGCAAACCCCGGCTAGAGGCAAAATAGCCGGCCGGACTATCGTTCACCAAAATGGAGAACGTGCAACTCTCTACGCAATGACGGATGAACAAAATCCATCTAGCCGGGATACCCATCCTCACGTAATAAATGCCAGTGAACCCTATCATACGCCTTAGCCATATCAAGCTTCAGCGCAAGGTTCGGGACACCATGAATGTCCGCGACGTGGAGGTCGTGAATAAGTTCTTGGGCCAAAAGGATATTATCAGTAATAACCCGCCCGTGAACAAATCCACTCTAGTTCGGAGAGATAATAAGAGGGAGGAGAGGAGCAAGCCGAGCGTTAAGGATTTTCGTGATAATCTTATTGGTCACATTACACAGACTAATAGGCCGGTAATCTGACCAACCGCTCGGAACAGGCTTCTTCGGGATCAAGACGACCGTAGTCGCCGTGAAAGCCGGAGGCATAGGGTGACCCTCAAAAAACTCGAGCACAACCCCCTCCACGTCGGAAGATACAATCTCCCAACAATGCTGAAAAAACAAAGACGAGAACCCGGAGCCCGGCGCTGTGAGGATCGATATCAAATACCGCAGCACGAATCTCAAGGGGAGAGGGTGGGACACACAAACTATCAGAATCAAAAGAAGAGGGGATAGAGGGAAAACAAGTGTCATCCGGGGGGGCGAGCACCATCGGATGTAAGCAGAGTCCTAAAGAAATTCACAGCGGATGATCTGATGTCCGACTCTACAGCGATCGTCGTACCACCATCCTCAATGCTGTGAATATGCGACTGACAACGCTTCTGCTTCGCAAAACCCTGAAAAAACCGGGTGTTGCGCTCGCCCTCAGTAACCCAACGAACTGCGGCCTTCTGTTTCCAGAAATCTTCCTCCATAGAGAGACGAAGATGGTACTCAGCACGAAAACGGTGCATAGCGGTTTTATTCTCCGGAGTAGGATCCGAATCATATCACCGCTCGGCCTCGTCAGCAGCCCTCAAGGCCTCATCCAACTTCGTATGAAGATTACCAAAAACAGACCAGTTCCACTGTTTCAGTCTACGCTTAACCCTAAGGAGTTTGGCTTGTAGGTTACACATACCAGATAATCCAGTCGGAGTAAGCCAGACTTCCCTAACAGTGTCCAGGAATGTGTGATGCCGGACCCACATACTCTGGAAACGGAATGACGACTTGTGACAAGTCGCGGAGAAGCGACACTGGATAAGAAGAGGCGCATGGTCAGACCGAAGTCGAGGCAGGTGAGTGACGGTAGAGACCGCAAACACGTTCGACCATGCTTCATTAAATAAAGCACGATCTAGCCTTTCCCTCAAACCATTGCGCTCCCAAGTGAAAATATCGCCCTCGCAGCCCGCGTCAATCAACTCACAGTCAGCAATAGCCTGTGCGAAGTCCAAAATTTCTGGAGAGCGGTCAGTGGTACTACCCTCGCGCTCATGTGAATGCAAGAAGATGTTGAAGTCACCGCTGACTAGCCACGGCAACCCCTCTACTTCCAAAGCAATCTCACGGAGGGTGTCCCAAAGGGCGTAACGACCAACACGGTTAGTGCTGGCATAGACATAAGTGACGTAAATCAACTGAGGAAGAAGGGAAGAAGAAATAGAAAGATGAAGGACTTGATCGGTATCCAATAAAACTTGGTGCTGAAAGTGAGGGGAAGAAAAGAACCAAATTTTGTTAGACCGATTATAAAGTCCCGACGCAAAACCTAAGGAACGAATATAAAAATCAAAATTAGCATTGGAACCCATGGGTTCTAAAATGCCAATAAAAGAAAACCTATGAACACGGTTGAGATGTCGAATGCGCTTCTGTGCTCCGGTGTTAGCCAGACCACGAGCGTTCCATGTAAGAATGGGTATCGACATAAACTAAACAACCGACTCAGACGAGGACCTAGGACGCTGATTGGAGCGGCCCCGTCTCCGAGGAGTTTCCTGTCGGGCAGATGTTCCCCCTTTCAGGGGCGATGAAGATCGCCCCTTAGAGGGGGAATAGGGTCCGCGAGAAGCTGCTCTTCCTCGTGTGGAAATCATGGAATCAGAAGCAGCTTTGCCCCTAGTCGTGACACCGAGAGGCGTGATGAGTAGACAACAAACGTCTCTTAACCGGGGGCTTTGGTGCCGACGGGAAAGGCACCATCGCCGAGGAAGAGAGACTGGACTCAGAGATCTCAAATTGAGTGTGTCTAAGACCACACTCAGTCTGAGAGAGAGAGGGAAAAGAAGAAGGGGGAGGAGGGGGAGGCTCGTAAACCACCAAGGCCAAGGACTCGGGCTGAACGACGATCTGGTCGTCGATGCGGCAGTCACCGTCATGGCGGGGGGAGGTAGACTCAAAGAGTCTAGAGGAGTGAGGGACGGTAGAGGACTCTGTGTCATCCTCTAAAACATGATCGTCATGAATCTCGTGACCACTGTAGTCGCTACCCGACACACTATTTTTATCACCCACACTAATGATATCGTCAGTGCCAATTAAATCCTCCTCCTCTCTAGCAGAAGAGTCCAAAGATGCAAAGTAAGAGTGCTGGCCAGTAGCAGCTGTGCCCTTGGGAATCAATCCCGTCTCCTTGGGCCCTTTTTTGGCAACTACTTGCCAAACGACAGGCTCCTTGTCTTTAGGGGCTGCCTGAGAAGTACTAGCCTTAGTGGCTTTAGGAGAAGTGGCTGCGTCTTCTCGCGACGAGAAGGGCAACTGAGGTTTCTTCTGTTGGCGGTGGAGGCCGTTCTTTGTTGCCAACTATGTAGCAACTGGATGGCTCGTGCCCCACGTGAGAACAGAGAGAGCAATATAGTGGCACTCTCTCGTAAATAATGCGCTGCGTAATAACCTGATCGCCAAACTCAACCTCGATCTCAGGCACTCTGGGTGCCAGAAGGTCAATCTCAACGCACACACGGGCGACTGATAGTCGTGAATGTGTGGCCGTCGGGGCATCAACTAAAATGGGATTGCCAACAGCCTTGGCAATCGTGTATAATGCACGTGGATGAAATAAACGTAGAGGTAGACCCGAAAGTCTAATCCAGACCGGACAAATAGACGTCTCTGTCCTGACCGAGAAACTAGGTGACCACTTAAATACTCGTGCAGGACATCCAGAAAAATTCCAGGTAGAACCTAACCAAATACGTCTAAAATCCTCATCATTATCAAACCTAACTGCTACATGACAATAATTCAACCAACTCCAACTAAATTTACCCCTCAGTTTCATGTCAGTCAATCCCGAGGACACATCTCGAGGGGTGGGAATAGCATGTGAAAATTTAAGAATCAAAGTGCGCTCCCATGACACGGCAAGAGTAATCATATCAGAAGAAGAAAAGGTAACACGCGTCTTCACATTTACGGAGGAAAGCGTACCAAAAGGACATACCTTCGCTCCGTCGAAATTGAAACTTTTAATTGTCGACCCGGTCTGCTGGATAAAACCGGGCTGCTGTGCCGAGCCGGATGAATTATTGACCGTCTGGGCGTATGATAGATTTGGCCGGACTGTCTCGATAGGATTATGATTCGGATCATGGGTGATGTTGTTGGTCTGATCGTTTGATTCGGTAGAAGCCGGTGCTGATTGGCGAACCGGGTTATAGAGAGCCGGTGCTGCTCGGAGGTGGTGGGCTGGATTGTAAGGTTTCAGGTCTGTGGGCCGAATGGGATGGGCCTGATGATGTTTAGAAAGGTTGGGCTGGGTTGTAATGGGTTCGGCCGGTTTAATGTTGGTTGGGCTCGGTTGTTTATTTTCAGGCTGGGTTGTTTGGGGGGTGGTGTGACTTGGGCTGGAAGGGTTGTTGTTGGGCTGGGTTGTTTGATTTTTAGGTTGGTTGGGCTTGGGGATGGTTTGGTTGGGCTGGCCGATAAAAGGGGGGGGGGGGGCGTTTGTATTGGCTGGGATTGGAGGAAGGAAAGTTTGGGGGAATGTTAAATCAATTGGGCCGTTAGAAGGGCCTGTTGTATTTTGGGCAATATATTTGGTTGGATTTTGTGGCTTAAAGTAATTAAGGATAGTATTGGGCTTAGAAGTGGGTTTGGGTTTTAGATGAATGGGTTCAAGAATAATTTCAGGTTGTTGGGATATATCTGAATGGGCCATTAATGACGGGCTGGGATTAAGGTCAAGTGTGGTGGGCTTGGATTGCATATAAGAGGTTGGCCATATGGTAGCAGGCCCAATATGATTGGGTATAGGTGGAGTGGGTTGTACCTTAATAATTTCTGGAGCAGGCCCACTTGTAGAGCCCAGACAATTTGAGCCAATCGCTGGGAGAGGCCCTAAAATGGACGGCTGATTCACGTCCAGCGGGAGCTTAAAATGCTGGATAGCTTCCGCCGCTAGGGTTACATGCGGCGCGATATGCCCTGCAACTAGGGTTTTCAGAAAAGACGACGGAGCTTCTGCAGGGATGGACTGGCCTGTCGAAGGCGGCGGAACTTCTGCCGTGGAGAACTGAATAACATGACTAGAATTAGGCAAACCTTTGCTGATGGGAGAGGTGATGGCAGTGGCGAACGAGCGACCTGATGATGTCGATGGCGACGAAGGCGACGGAACCGGCTTGCTAAAAATGACGTCAGCTGATGCAGGTAAATTACCGATTGTTTTTGCGGGGGATTGCGACTTCCTTTTCTTCTTCGGCATGGTTGCAAAGGCTTTAGCCGTCGTAAGTGGCAGTCATGAAACTTTGCGACGAGGACTGGTGGATGCGGGATGAGAAGATACGGCCGAGTGTTCAGGGGAAAAAGGCGAGTCGGATGGTGGGTGAGTTGGCCGGAGAAGATGGCCGGACGGGGGTGCGGTTGGAGGCTGAAGTGTGTATTACCTCTAATATAAATCTAAAAAGATTCAAATGTCAAAATTTTTGTGGTTGTGTTGTGTTTGTTAGGTTATCCTTTGTTTATCCAAGACTTCTTCTTATTGGAGTTAGGGGGGACAGACTTGGTGTTGGGCATGTCTTGGTTGGAGAGTTTGGGAGAGATCAAAGCCAACTTCAAACAACTTAGTTTGAAGTGGAACATGAATGGAGAAGAGAAGGTGTTGCAAGGTGACTCAGCTTTATGCAAAACTCAAGCATCTTGGAAAGCTGTGATGAAGGCCTTGAATAATAAAGGAGAAGGATATGTGATAGCTTATCAGGGAGGTATGGGGGAGGAGAATGTTCAGAAACTCATTCCCATAGAAGTGGAGACTGTACTTGAAGGGTTTCAATAGTTATTCAAAGAACCAGAAGGATTACCTCCTAATAGGGCTTGTGATCATGCAATCACTTTGAAGGAGGGAGCCAACATTCCTAACATCAGACCCTACAGGTACCCCTATTACCAAAAGAATGAGATAGAAAAGATTGTAGGGAAGATGTTAGCTGCTTGGATCACTAGACCCAGTAGTAGCCCTTATAGTAGCCCAGTTATCTTGGTAAGGAAGAAAGATGGAGGATGAAGATTCTGTGTAGACTACAGGGCTTTGAACAAACTCACAATCCCAGACAAATTTCCCATCCCCATTATAGAAGAATTACTGGATGAGCTGGGAGGGGCCAAGGTATTCAGCAAATTGGACTTGAAATCTGGGTACCACCAGATAAGAATGAAGGAGAAGGATGTGCCTAAGACTGCTTTGAGGACACATGAGGGTCACTATGAATTTCTGGTCTCACCAATGCACCATCAACATTTCAAGCCCTCATGAATCAGGTTTTGCATCCCTTCTTAAGGAAGTTTGCTCTAGTTTTTTTTTTGATGACATACTGGTGTATAGCCCCAGTATAGAGGCACATGTGGAACATTTAACATTGGTGTTACAAATGCTTCATGAACATGAATTGGTAATCAATAGAAAGAAATGCACTTTTGGGCAAGAGAAGTTAGAATACCTAGGTCACATAATATCTGGCCAGGGGGTATCAGCTGACCCTACTAAGGTTCAAGCTATGTGTGATTGGCCTGTTCCCAAGGATCTCAAAGGATTAAGGGGATTTCTAGGCCTGACTGGTTACTATAGAAGGTTTGTGAAGGATTATGGGAAGTTAGCCTGGCCACTAACTCAGTTGCTAAAAAGGGACAAATTCCTTTGGAGTGAAGAAGCCCAGAAAGCCTTCTTGGCACTCAAACATGCCATGACTACAGTTCATGTGTTGGCTGTACCAGATTTTGAACAAGAATTTGTGATTGAGACAGATGCTTCAGGAAAAGGGCTGGGGGCAGTCCTGATGCAAGGGGGTAAGCCAGTGGCTTACATGAGCCAAACATTATCTGAAAGAGGGAGTAAAAAATCAGTGTATGAAAGGGAACTCATGGCTGTAGTATTGGCCATCCAAAAGTGGAGACACTACCTTTTGGGCAGACATTTTGTAATACACACTGACCAAAAAAGCCTGAAATTCTTGGCAGATCAGAGACTCATGGTCAAGAACAAGTACCTTTGGATCTCTAAACTATTGGGGTTTGATTTTGAAATCAAGTTTAAGCCTGGAATTGAAAATAAAGTCTGTGATGCTCTCTCAAGAAAAATGCGGCATGCTAGTTTAACCTCCGTGCGCTTTTTGAATGGGAAGAGTTAGAGGATGAGATAGCACATAACCGTAAATTGCAGACCACGGTACAAAATTTATCAATGGGAAAGGAGACACCACAGGATATACCCTACAAAAAGGGAGATTGTACTACCAGGCATTAGTACTCCCGCCAACTCTCTCAAGATACCCTTGATCTTGAAGGAATTCCATGACTCGCCATAGGAGGTCATTCGGGTTACTTGTAACTTATAAGAGAATTTCCAACCTATTCTTCCGGGAAGGGATGAGAAAACAGATTCAAGAATATGTGCAAGGATGTGAGATTTGCCAAAGGAACAAATATCAAACCTTGAGCCTCGCAGATTATTGCAACCCTTACCCATACCACAACAAGTGGGAGTGATATCTCCATGGATTTCATTGGAGGGTCGCCTAAATCAGGAGGCATCGACACCATACTAGTAGTAGTGGACATGCTCACTAAATATGCCCACTTCATGTCATTCGCTCATCCCAATACTGCTAAAGAAGTGGCTGAAAACTTCTTGAAGGAAGTGGTGAAATTACATGGATTCCCCACATCCATAGTATCGACAGACAGATTATTTTTGAGTGGATTAATTTGAATTGTTCAAACCGGCAGAACAAAATTAAAATTCACTCACCTACCATCCACAAACCGATGGTCGATCAAGTGGTTAACAGGTGCCTAGAAACCTATCTGAGATGCATGACAGGCACCAGGCCAAGACAGTGGGTGAAATGGTTGATTTGGGCTGAATATTGGTATAATACCAATTACCACTCCACTATTAAAATGACCCCTTTCCAAGCACTATATGGCAGAAAACCACCAGCCCGTGCAAAAGACCAAGATGGAGGAAGTAACACAGTTAACTGAAGAAAGAAATGAATTTCTGAGTATCAAGGAGCGATTCTGACAAGCTCGTAATGTAATGAGGCAACAAGTAGATCAACACAGGAGGGAGTTGAATTTTGAAGTAGGAGATAAGGTTTACTTGAAGATTCAACCTTATAAACTGAAGAAGTTGGCTAAGAGGATCAACCAAAAGTTGAGTCCTAGATTCTATGGTCCCTATGAGATTTTGGAGAAAATTGGGGAAGTTGCCTACAAATTGAAGCTGCGACAAGATAATAGAGTGCATTCTGTCTTCCATGTGTCCTTGCTTAAGCCAGTGGTGAAAGACACAACACATGTACAACCCTTACCACCCATCATCTCTGAGGAATGGGAGCTGCAATGTGATCCTGAAGAGATTTTAGCAATGAGGGGTGAGACAAATGAAAACAGGGAATTGCTGGTAAAATGGAAGAACCTACCTGCTCATGAGAATTCTTGGGAACCTTACAATAAGCTGAGGGAAGAGTTTCCTATGTTTCACCTTGAGGACAAGGTGGTATTTGAAGGGGGGAATTGATGAGAATGCAATCACAAGGGATAAAACAAAGAAGCTGTTAGTATATGAGAGAGGGAAATGGAGAGGCACTAAGGAGGGGACCACAATGAGGAGAGGAAATTGAAAGCACATGGACTATTGCCACCTGGCATAAGGGTAGTTAGAGGAGAGAGAAAGGAATAGGCCTATATAGTGGGAGATCCTCGTGGGGTGGAGGGACAACGGGGAATTTATTAACAGACTGGGTTGGGTTGGCTTGGAGGCTAAGGCAGTAGTATAGCTATTTTCACTATTTTCCTTTCACTGTAACTCTTTCTAATCTGGTTTCCCCGGGTTGAATATCAATAAAATTCCTTGTTAATTGTTGGATACCTATCAGACTATCAAAATGCTTTATCCAAAATTAAATCCCTTAGAACCAAAAATAAATCATTGGAAAATGAGATTTCCAAAATTCTTGAAAAAGGGAAATTTATCGAGACCGATCATTCAAAATGCATTGAAAATGAAAATATTTTAAAGGATGATCTTGTTAAAATGCAAACCGAGCTAAAAAATTTAACGAAGAAATTTTCTCTCGGAAACGAGAAATTTGAAAATATGCTCTCGGTTCAAAAATATATTTTAAATAAACAGGGGTTGGGATTCACACCTCGTTCTAAAAACGAATCCTTAAATTTAAAGATACCCCGTTGCGAAAAATGTTTGAAAATTGGGCATCACATTTCTAACTGTAAAAGCCCACGCCGGACGATTAAAATTAAAAAATTTGGGTTCCTAAAGGAACAATTATTTTAAATATCGTCTATATTTCCAAACAAAAACAACTCTCGGTTGGATCCCCAAAAATTGATTTTTTTATCAAAATATTTTACTTAGCTTCTTCAAGGATTTGCTTCCTAAGGGATGGATCCTTAGGAACACATAACCTCCCATCATAAGTCAAAACGTCGTCTGCGGCAACGGCAAATTTCTCAATACTCTCATCTTGCGCTCGATTTTTCATCTTGTACAAGAACTTATCACGTGGTTGAGCCTCCTTAATCTTATCCCTCAAATTTGGTTGCAAGACCAAAGATGATAGGATTGCTCTCAAACTCTTTGAAGGCTCAACTACCTCAATCCTCAATTCGGCTAACTCATTTATCAAACTCTCCTGATCGGTCAAGCAAGCTAACTCGCCTCTAGTCTTCCGACTCAAGGCATCAGCTACCACATTAGCCTTACCCGGATGGTAATGGATAGTGCAATCATAGTCCTTCACCAATTCTAACCATAGTCTTTGTCTCATGTTAAGATCTTTCTGTGTGAAAAGATACTTCAAACTTTTATGGTCCGTGTATATCTCACACTTCCCTCCGTAGAGATAGTGACGCCAAATCTTTAGCGCATGTACTACAGCAGCCAACTCCTGATCATGCGTTGGATAGTTCAATTCATGTGGTTTTAGTTGTCTCGATGCATAGGCTACTACTTTACCATGTTGCATCAGAACACAACCCAACCCTTGCTTTGCCCTTGGGGGTGCTTAGCCATATTCTAGAGGGACAGATTCCCATAATATTTTTGATAACATATCAACTTATATATGTGCAAGAAAGTCTAGAGTGATGGTCATGCAAACAGAAAATGTTGTCATCTTTAACAAGTGAACAACCAAGAAAACAACCTGGTTAATTCACTGAGGCTAGTCTATTGTTCTGTTGAATTGTATCAGATGTAAAATGTTGTTAAATATTCTTTTAAACCTCTGATGGGTTACAAAACAACTACATTGTATATGAAACTTACATCTAATTGTGACCGTGACCATGACATGTCTGCCAAAACCTTGGCATGTATATGTGTAATGTGTGTGACCACCAGATTGTGGATCTGAATCTGAATAACTATATATAATTGTAGCACAAAATTATGTCTGCATTGTTAACATAACAGATGCAACCTCACATGACATTCACCTTCAAGTTTTTGCTTCCACTTGCCAGTGCATATTATTTAGCAGTTGCTTGGCACAATTCAAACTACTTAGGGTATTTAGTAGTATAAACTGTCTGCAACCTTTTGATGTGTAGAAATGGAAATGAAATTTCGATCTTATATCATTAGAAGTTATTGGTAGCCACCAGCTTGTCTTATATGTAGTTATTAGAAACATATTCTTAATGTCGTTCCCTTGTATGGCAACAGAACTTGCGTAAGACTTTATCGCTAACTCAAAGTTGCATTTATAAACTATGGTATTGCAGGAATTCACCATGGTGGTAACCAGATCAATGTTTGGAACAACTAAGAAAACTGATACCAAGTAAGTTCTGTTCAATTTTATTTTTGTTGGAAATCAATCTAGGCATATAATTAATTGACAAGAGCCCAGTGAGATTTCTGAAGGAAAAAAACATAACTGCTCAAAATATCAAGAAAATAATGATCGGGTCTTCCATTAAAAGCATCAAAGGGATATTGCTCATGAGCCCCATTTAATTCAGGTGACTCAAGTAATGCTTGCGGAATATATGGGGCGTAAGCCATGGAAAATGGGAGTAATAAAGATGGAGGGACTTATTGAAGAGGTGAGAAAGATGAGGGAAGAAAACCCTTACCAGAGAAGACAAAATCGTGAAGAATAATAAATCATGAACATCTATTTGTTACCAGATCCGAGAAGAAAAGATTTAATAATAACCTTACCAGATGTCCAGATTTACATGTTGAAGAACAAATAAATGGTGAAGATTTGTTGAAGAGGAGATGACGAATTGATCTATGTTTTGATGATTCGAGCAATCGAGCTATTTTTTGAAGATAATAAACCAAGTAACGAACAGATCCAATCGTGAGAGAAGGAAGATTTTGTGAAGATAAATCGATTAGAGTGGAGACTGGAGAGAGAGAGAGAGAGAGAGAGAGAGTGGAGGAAGAGAGTATAGTGGTGAAACTTAGACAATGGTGGTGGTAATTAGGTTTGTCTGACTTTCTGTATGATAAACGCATATAGCTACTAGTTTTACTATAGGCAGAACGCAGAACGCCATACTATAGGCAGACGCATTCACACTTCGAATATTTCTAAGTCTTCTACCCTCATTTTTGTTGGGAATTTTGGCTAGAATAAAAGAAAAGACTTGAAGGGTTTGTTCCACATCGATTGAAAATGGAAGGTGAAGAGGACTTCAAGCCTATAAAAGGGAGTCCAAGGCTTTGATTTTAATGCACCCCATAAAATACACATTAAGTATTTTATTCTTTCTTTCTTGGTCTCTTGTTTTAGAGAGTAGAAAGATGTGAGTTAAATCTTTGAGAGTGTGGGTGTAATTGGGGGGTTGGCTTGAGAGATTAGTCTATGTGATTGTAACAATTTGTCATATAGTGAAGTTTTCTCTCTGGAGGCCCGTGGTTTTTCTCCGATTTTGGAGTTTCCACGTATATTTTTGTGTTATTTATTTTTCTTTATTTTCGTTCTTTGGGAGGGTTGTTGGGGATCTTTGAGGCCGTTTTCCCAACAATTTTAAACTCTCGTGAGAGAGAAAGAGGGGCTCTGAGAGGAAGGAATGAAAAATGTAAATATACCTAATGTAATCTTACAAAATATACTAGGCAAAAGAAAGTGTTGGCTATAACTAATGTCAGGGCTAACAGAGAATATACTATGATTTAAATATTATGTCATATAATTTAAATTGATTATATAAACTAAAATGCTCAATCGTCCTTTATCAAAAAGGACTTAATTCATATTGAAGGGTAAAATGGTCATTTATGTCATTCAGATAGTTCATTCAAAAAAGAAAGAAACAACAGAATATTTTTTCAAATCAGACAGATTAATCCACTCAGACAGCTTAATCCATTCAGGTATTAATGGAAAAAAAAAATAAACAATCCCGCGTCTGCCTATAGCGTTCTGCGTTCTGCCTATAGTAAAACTAGTAACTATATACGTTTATCATACAGAAAGTCATACAAACCTAATTACCACCACCATTGTCTAAGTTTCGCCACTATACTCTCCTCCTCCACTCTCTCTCTCTCTCTCCAGTCTCCACTCTAATCGATTTATCTTCACAAAATCTTCCTTCTCTCACGATTGGATCTGTTCGTTACTTGGTTTATTATCTTCACAAAAGAGCTCGATTGCTCGAATCATCCAAACATAGATCAATTCGTCATCTCCTCTTCAACAAATCTTCACCATTTATTTGTTCTTCAACATGTAAATCTGGACATCTGGTAAGGTTATTATTAAATCTTCGAATCTGGTAACAAATAGATGTTCATGATTTATTATTCTTCACGATTTTGTCTTCTCTGGTAAGGGTTTTCTTCCCTCATCTTTCTCACCTCTTCCATAAGTCCCTCCATCTTTATTACTCCCATTTTCCATGGCTTACGCCCCATATATTCCGCAAGCATTACTTGAGCCACCTGAATTAAATGGGGCTCATGAGCAATATCCCTTTGATGCTTTTAATGGAAGACCCGATCATTATTTTCTTGATATTCTGAGCAGTTATGTTTTTTTCCTTCAGAAATCTCACTGGGCTCTTGTCAAATTGTACGGAGATTATTGAAATGGTTTGCAATGCAATGGCACATGGATGGTAAGCATGAAATAGGTAAGGAGTCTAAGAAGGGAGATGTGGATAAAAACTTTAGCACGACTGAGATAGTTTGTTTGAATCATTAGAAATTAATCTCTAGGACGAATTACTATCCTTGCCTATTGTAAAAGTAGAAAGATTATGTGGCTGTTTTTCATGTTAATATGATGACCCTGAAAAGAATATACAAATCTATAAGATATCATATGTTTCTTGTATCTATGTTATATTGAAAAGAACATGTGAGATTGGTGCATTACTATTACAATAGCTCTTGTTTATAGAATGCTCTAGACTGCTTTATGAGTTGTACATTGTTCTGGTAGATACAAACAAAGAAAAATTAGGGAAACAAAAAAATGTTAGGAAGCATAATTCTGCTGTAAAACATTATCAGTTCTAATTCGATTATGCTCTGCTTGCACTTTATAATGTATACCGATGCTAATACATATATGCCTCTTGACTTTGTTTCATTGAAATGCTTTATGTGATGACTCAGTTTTCCATTGATCATAAAAGTTATGCAATCCGAAATGTTGCTGGTGCCATTAATATCACGGTACAAACTTTTCTGTTTTTCTAACGCACACACATATGTGCACTTACACATGTAAAGATGGCTGGTCATCACAACTCACAAGTGAAGCCATCTGACAGTGTTTAATTTTGTGTGATATGGTTCATAGCAATCGGTGATACTAGTATCAATGCTCCTGTTAATTGTTCTTCTTGTTTCTTGTTTGACTGTGTATGAGTTGTTTTTGTTCTGCAAGGTGCAGTGTCTTTAGATTTTACTTGCAGGACTGAATTCGTTTGAAACTAATCTGCTGCTGGATGGATGGGGAAAGACTCAGGATTGAAGCCATCAGAGAACAAATTAAAGAAATAGTCTTCTTGTTTATGTTAGTTAGTAGATTTGTACTTTAGATTTTCTTGATAACAAGAAAATCTAAAGTACAAATTACTAGCGTAACATAAACAAGAAGACTATTCCTTTAATTTGTTCTCTGGCTTCAATCTGAGTCTTTCCCCATCCATCCAAAGATTAGTTTCAAGCATCGATCTGCAAGTAAAAACTAAAGACACGACACCTTGCAGAGCAAAAACAACTCATAACAGTCAAACAAGAAGAACAATTAACAGGAGCATTGATACTAGTATCACCAATTGCTATGAACCATATCACACAAAATTAAACACTGTCAGATGGCTTCACTTGTGAGTTGTGATGACCAGCCATCTTTACATGTGTAAGTGCACATATGTGTGTGCGTTAGAAAAAACAGAAAAGTTTGTACCGTGATATTAATGGCACCAGCAACATTTTCGAATTGCATAATTTTTATGATCAATGGAAAACTGAGTCATCACATAAAGCATTTCAATGAAACAAAGTCAAGAGGCATATCTGTATTAGCATCGGTATACATTATAAAGTGCAAGCAGAGCATAATCGAATTAGAACCGATAATGTTTTACAGCAGAATTATGCTTCCTAACATTTTTTTGTTTCCCTAATTTTTCTTTGTTTGTATCTACCAGAACAATGTACAACTCATAAAGCAGACTAGAGCATTCTATAAACAACAGCTATTGTAATAGTAATGCACCAATCTCACATGTTCTTTTCAATATAACATAGATACAAGAAACATAGGATATATTATAGATTTGTATATTCTTTTCAGGGTCATAATATTAACATGAAAAATAGCCACATAATTTTCCTACTTTTACAATAGGCAAGGATAGTAATTCGTCCTAGAGATTAATTTCTAATGATTCAAACAAAAACTCTCAGTCGTGCTATAATTTTTATCCACATCTCCCTTCTTAGACTCCTTACCTATTTCATGCTTACCATCCATGTGCCATTGCATTGCAAACCATTTCAATAATCTCCGTACAATTTGACAAGAGCCCAGTGAAATTTCTGAAGGAAAAAAAATAAAAAGACAACTGAGTATGTATGCCAAATAAATTCAAACGAATTTGATATGCCAACAATTACTTTATATAATTACTTAAATTAGACTAACCTTTTTCAAATCGAGGGTTCGATTATGAAAACGCAGCTGGTTCATTGTATATTTTGTAAAATCGAGGGGCTGAATGGGATAGTTTGCATCATGTTGCCTTCTAACATAACTGCTCAGAATATCAAGAAAATAATGATCGGATCTTCCATTAAAAGCATCAAAGGGATATTGCTCATGAGCCCCATTTAATTCAGGTGGCTCAATGGAAGAGGTGAGAAAAATGAGGGAAGAAAACCCTTACCAGAGAAGACAAAATCGTGAAGAATAATAAATCATGAACATCTATTTGTTACCAGATTCGAGAAGAGAAGATTTAATAATAACCTTACCAGATGTCCAGATTTACATGTTGAAGAACAAATAAATCGTGAAGATTTGTTGAAGAGGAGATGACGAATTGATCTATGTTTTGATGATCGAGCTCTTTTGTGAAGATAATAAACCAAGTAACGAACAGATCCAATCGTGAGAGAAGGAAGATTTTGTGAAGATAAATCGATTAGAGTGCAGCAGCTCTGTGAACCATCACCTCCTTGTGGATTTGGTGGCAACTCTTCTCGGCAAGGTCGAGCAGCTTCTCCAAGTTTATAGCCCAAGAATTTAGAATCTCATTGCTGTCCTTGGCTGCCTGGAAACACACTACACCCCTCGATGCAGCCGATTTTGCCACGGTGATTTCGAGACGACCATTTCAGAGAGATGCTTTACAGCTTCCTGCATGAAAGAAAGAGTCCCAGAGAAAGACATGCGCCTTTAACCATAAATGGATATATATATATACACACACACACACATAAGGGGTGGTGCCAAATCTACCCTTGAGGGTTGGGGTAATTAACAAAAAGGTGGGGGGTAATATTGAGATTTAAAAAAATAACCCTTGAGGTTTGATTCAGTCCTACATTTTACCTCAACCTTTAGTTAAAGTTAACCTGACTAAATTTGGAATTTCCAGAAGTCATGGAATTTCCAAAATACTCCAAATAGCCCCAACTTTTTGACTGACTAAGATTAGAAACATCGAGCGATGTGAATGCAAGATGTAAAATAAAAAGTTGGGGCTACATGTAATGTTTAGAAAAGTTGAGGAAGTAACCGTAAGAATACTTGATGATGTCAGCAATTTCTATTAGCTCCGTTAGCATCAAGTTCAAAATGTAAGACGGGTGTGATCTCAAGGGTGGTTATTGTAATTTTCAAAAATAGCTGGGTTTTTTTTTTTTTTCCTTTTTTGTAGTTGGCCAAATCTCAAGCTAAATTTTTGCAAGTATTATGTATAATGTACACAGACAATTGTAAGTTCAAGCTGAAAGTGCAATATTGCTATTATCAAGGAGAAGGAACAGAGAAAATCAACCAAAACCACAACCACAGGTATCGTGCGCAAAGTAAAATTGTTCAAATTACTTCATGAAGGGCCCATGAAGATCTTTGTAAAGAAGAAATGCAACGGACCTGAAAAGTAAGGCATAATAGATCTGCAAGTCTCTTTAAGGTTATCCCTGAATAGTATTTCGAGACAACAAGAATGTTCTGCAAGGAACAGAATATTGCTATCATCAGAGCGAGTACAACAACAACAACAACAACATTACCTCAATGCCTCAACGGCTCCCACAAAAAGCGGGGTAAGGGGGGATCGGATGTCTGTGATCTTACCCTGTCTTAACACGAGAGAAGGCATTTAGGATGATCCAAAATGAAAATTGCATCGAAAATTGCACAGAATGACTAGTACTTCATGGAAAAAGAAGTGCAGCCAGTTTAGTGAGTCATTTTGTTTTATTCCATTATAATCCAGAACCAAAGAATGAGTCTTTCGCTCCATTGGAAACAATGGAGATTATCATCAGAGCGAGTAAGTGAAAATAAATAAATAAACGTAAAATGATTCTGGTTTTGAGGAGCTTTACATGTTCTATCACTCTAAGTCTAAGATCTTCAGCTGCCTTTTCACCCAAAGAACCCCCAAGCATGTTTTTCTCGTTCTCAAACTCATCTTTGAACGTGTTCCACAGAGAAGTCCACTGAATCACCTCCATGGTAACTAGTTGCCTCAACAATAGCCTGTGACAGGGAAGAGAACAAATAAATGAGACCGACACTCACTCCACACACTAATATTAGAAAAAGAAAGTGGAAGCAGTCACAATACAGGATTTAGAAAGCACAAACCTGAAATAAGGAATTTCTGAAAGGTTCTTATCCTCCAAGGTTGAGTTAAGAAGGGTAGACTGCATAGGATCATGTGGTGACAGGACCAAATACCAACATATTTTTCTCAACACCTGCATGACATGATAAAAGCCAAAAAAAAAAAAAAAGAGAGCGTAACTGAGAACGAAATGAGTCATATATTATGTGATTTCTAAAAATAACTACAGGTGAGTGATTACTAATGAAGAACTACAACAAGGATATATTACCGGTATCCACTGAGTTGGGTCCTCTTTCACAGATGGAATCTCATATATTGATTTGTAACATCGGCATATTTCAAGGTAATCATTGCTATGAAAGTAATACCTACAGAAAGGGAGTAATTCGTTTAATTTCAGCACATATACCAGATATACATGAAAACATTCATGAGTGAAGCAGACAAGAATTATTATTAAACAGCATTCAAACAATGACATGAATCTGCATCCAACGTGCGCGCACACACACACACACACACTACTCGACATTAGAAAACCCACATAACTACAGAAGCAATAGAAAAAATAACGGCAAGTAATTGGCGGATTACCCCCGGTGTTTTACAAAATGAGCTGTTTACCCCCCTGTGTAAATTAAATAGTCATACTACCCCCCTATTTCTCCTTCGTGTGAAGGTTGTGACAGGGACAGCATCCGGCGTAAAACTTTGCCACTTTGTGTTTTTGCATGAACCATAGTGTTAACTAATTTTAGACAATTGATTGGCACTATAATCTTCATACCAATGACCCCAACATCGTTGGCATTCAGGTGCAGTTGATGATGATGACTACCCCGTGTGTTTTTGAAAAAAGGCCGATTACCCCCTGTGTTCTAAAGATAGGGAGATAACACCCTGTGTTTTATCCGAACGGTGCAAATCACCCCCTTGTGCACAAGGCGACAGAGGAGGCGGGATTCAACTTTTTGAGAACACAAGGGGATAATAGGTCTATTTAATTTAAACGAAGGGATAATCAGCCCATTTTTTAGAAACACGTGGGGAAAAATAGCCCATTTCGTAAAACACAAGGGGGTAATCGGCCAAAAACCCAATTGTAACATGTAAAGTTGTATAATATGCACCATGCTACACTTCTCTTTTTGCGTAGAACAGGTATAAGCATGTATCGGTACATGCATCCATACATGAATGACAAATGTTTCATGATTGTGGTCATATGCTGTTTGAGAGGATACTTAAACCACGAAGTTGTGAAAGAAAATAGAAAAATATTAAACAATAAATATACAAAATGGTGATACCGAATCATCAATTGGTAGTATATCCGCTTCAATTCCGACAATGATGGAATATCAGCAGGAGGCACTTCAACAATACTGTCTCCTTCTTTTGGCTTATTCTTTTCTTTTGAAGTATCAACTTCAAAAACTCTAGGGCTTATCTTCCTTGAGAGTATCTGTGCACGTACATAATCTGGGCGATCCAAACACAAACGCACCTACAGAAACAGAAATCAAATACCATGTCAGACAATGTCCTTGATTCCTATATAGTTCCACGATAAATTGACAAAAAAGAAACCACATACTTGCTCAAGTATGAAAGCTATTTTTTCAGTTTTCGCCATCGCTCCAAACGTCTCGACCTACATAGCACAAATTTGTCCGAAAAATAATAAGATGGAGAAAAAATCCAGACCAGTAAAAGAAAGATAATGATTAACGAGTAAAAAGAATAAAACATCGACCCACTGCAATTTCTTGCATCAAATCCACAGCCTCAGCTATCTGCCCTTGCTCTTCCTTGATTTTTGCAAGGTTCTTAATCAACCTAGCCCTCTCTATCTCAACATATATCTGTAGGACGATACAAAAAATTGAGAAATACAGCAAAAAAAAAAAAAAAAAAAAAAAGTGAAATCTTTACAGCTCCAAAGACAACTATAAATTGAGAGCACGAATCACCTTTCCGGCAGATACATTGTTAAGTGTCTTTATAAGCTCGATTTTAGTATCAAGATTTGGCGTCTGGTCAATGTATTGCATCGCTTGTTGGACTACTGCTTGTACAGCCTACATCATAAAAGGCCAAAAAAAATTAATGAGGGCAAAATACTATTCTCCACAACCCCATAGCAAGTATTAAATCTTCATGTTTGTGTTGATATGATTTTGCTTTTGGTTTATGATTCCAATGGAACGAAAGAAAAAAGTAGGATTGCAAGAAAAACGATGGTCCAAATAGAACTCCGTATAGATTTTATGTAGGCAACTGGAATGAAACTACAAAAGATAACGCCATGGAGGTATCAGCAGTTGATCAGATGGCTTTATGAAGAGAGAGTAATGTTTAATCAGGTCATAACTTATCCATTTAAAAAATTTTATCAATAAGGCAACAGTTAGCATCATTCAGATTGGCAAAGCACATTGCTCTTTTTATTTCCACTTCGATTGCTTCCCTGCATTGACAATTTTAAGTTACTACCATGAATCCGACAAGAAAACAAACCACAGAGAACCATAGAAGTGAACTTTAGAAGCTTATGGCGATTCAATACATTTTACTGTGAAAATTAGCACCAATTATAAAAAACGAGAACCATAAAAACAACATCCCGTTGTCGGTTACCAAATATTAGTTTGGAGTAGCCGCATTAACTTAACCCATACTTTCACAAACCCAGCACTGATATTAGACCCGGCAATTTACCACACGACACGAAAAACGACACGAAAATTTAGTATTTGGGTTTGCATTTTGAGTACACGACACGAAAATACACGAACACGAAAGTACACGATCGAGATTTAGTGTCGGTTTTGTGTTTACCCTTTGGGTACACGACACGACACGAGGTACACGAAATAAATAAATAAATAAATAAATAAATAAATATAATATTTTATATTTAATTTAATAAAAATATATATTTTATGAATTCTGTTTATACTAAACTTTAAAATTTGAAAATATAATGTGAATTTTAATAAATTTCGTGTAAACATTTGTGTTTTCGTTACCATTCGTTTCATTTCGTCTACTAAAACCTATAAAAATAATATTATAATATTAAAATTCTATTTTTTTATAATATTTTAATATTTATTTTATATTATGTGCCTGACACGAAAACACGACACGAAACGGCACGAATTTGCGCGGTACACGACACGACATGACACGAATTCATTTAGTGTCGTGTATGGGTTAGAACTTTTGGTACACGAAACACGAAAGTACACGATACGAAAATACACGACACGAACGAATTGACAGGTCTAACTGATATCCCGAGCACTAATACCCCACAACAACAAATAAAATAAAATAAAATAAAGCATTGCACAATTTTCCCAATTCTCGAATGCAATTCAACTAATTACAAACATAAACATAGGTATGCGTATTCATAAAATGTAAGAATTTATTTGACCTGCTTCAACTGCCCATGGCGCTTGGAAATAAGCAGAATATGTTCGTTCAGTGTCTGCCACGCGCCAGCGTCGAAGCAGAGCTGCAGAATATCAATGGCGGCCTTGCGCGTTCCTGCCACATCACCCGCTTGTCTCATTTGCTTCTCCACATTCAGCAACACCTCTATTTGAGCCTTCATATTCCCCCCACCATTTTCCTAACAAAAAAGTTTCAGCCCTCACACGAAAAAAAAGGCTTCAGAATATCACAAAATCTAAATCGACGGATAAAAATAATATCATAGACGTGAATGACAATTGCTCACCATTTTCAAAGGATTGAATTCAATGAATTCAGGATTTTGCTGCAACGAATAGAAAAGAAAAGGAAAACCTAGAGAGAGAGAGAGAGAGCGAGAAAGAGAGAGAGAGAGTGGATATAAACAGATATCCAATAAATTTTCACAAATAGGACGACCCTTCCTGTCGAACGGTTCGGTTTTGATTAACCGGACCGAAAGAATCGGTTAATCGGAACTATTTTAGGCTCAAAGTTGGATTTATATATTCGGTTAATCGGAACCGCATCGATTAATTCGGTTCTGGTTCGATTAACCCGCAAAAATCGTGTTTTTTAAACTTGTTTTGTTTGATTATAATACAATGAGAATAGAAAAAATAATATTGTTATAATACAATTCGATTTAGGTGTTAGGACTTAGGGTTCAAAATAAAAAAAAAATGGGAATAAAAGATTAAAAATATTATTTAATATATAATAATTAATATAATAATATTTATTAATTATTTTCGGTTCTCGGTTCGGAACCGTTCGGTTATCAGTTTAATCGAGAACCGCGTAATCTCCTAAAATACTAACCGATTGGTTTGCATATCAATGAATATGGTTGTATTATTGACACCATTCATGATGTTTGATGTGTATGGTTTTCTATGCTAAGACATGCATTTTTTTTTCGACATTTTTTTAATGCATGTGAGGGTTTTATAGCTGTTATTAGGGCTGAGAATTTAGGATCGGGAAATCCCGAGTCTCGGTCCCGTCCCGAGTCCTGATAGGAAACGGGACCCCGAGTCCCAAATTTTACGGGACCGGGACCTGCGATTTTGGTAATTTCGGGACTCGGGAGTCCCGAGTCCCGATCGGGACTATCCCGAAGTCCCGATTGAAATTTCTAATTTCAATCAAAAAAATTTCCTTTTCTGATTTAGGGACATTTCGCAAAATTATCCTCGGGACCGGGACTTACATCTATCCCATTTCGGGAATCGGGACTCCCGAAGTCCCGAACGGGACCGGGACCACCAAATTGGTGATTTCGGGACCGGGACAATCGGGACTCGGGACCGGGACAATCGGGACTCGGGATCGGGACAATCGGGACTCGGGACCGGGACCTCGGGATGTCCCGATTCTCAGCCCTAGCTGTTATGACGCTTTATTTAATATACTTCTGCCGGAGAAAACACTAGTATTCGAGTTATTGCTTTGAATTTGTTATGCCAATTTTTGTCTATTTAGTTTCTTAAAAGAATGGGTATCATAGTATCATCATTATCACAGTTAGTCCGAATTTGAAAAAAGTTCTTGAAATTATGTTTCTTTTTTTTTTTGGTAACCATGATTTCAGACCTTTTGGCCGACTAATCCATGGGGTTTGAACCCACCGCCACACATACTCAAAAAATTATGTTTCCTTTGCCTTCATAGATTGAAAAGGACCCGATGGTAATGATATAGTCACACTTAGACTACACAATGAATATGGTTGTATTAGGATTGGTATCCTCTGCAGCACAGCACCCTGCTGTGCTGCATCCCAACCGTCGGATTACACACACCCGCACGGGTGTGTGTGTGCGTGTCAAATCCGACGGTGCAGTGCAGCACAGCAGGGTGCAGCACTGCAGAGGATCCCTGTCGATTGTATTATTGACACCATTCATGATGTTTGATGTGTATGGTTTTCTATGCTAAGACATGCATTTTTTTCGACATTTTTTTAATGCATGTGAGGGTTTTATAGCTGTTATGACGCTTTATCTAATATACTTCTGCTGGAGAAAATACTAGTATTCGAGTTATTGCTTTGAATTTGTTATGCCAATTTTTGTCTATTTAGTTTCTTAAAAGAATGGGTATCATAGTATCATCATTGTCACAGTTCGTCCTAATTTGAAAAAAGTTCTTGAAATTATGTTTCCTTTTTTTTCTTGGTAACCATGATTTCAGACATTTTGGCCGACTAATCCACGGGGTTTGAACCCACCGCCACACATACTCAAAAAAATTATGTTTCCTTTGCCTCCATAGATTGAAAAGGACCCGATGGTAATGATATAGTCACACTTAGACTACACAACAACTACCTATTCCACCGTTCAACTCCATATTTTCAACACTTGATGACCCTCTTTCCGAGGGTACAGATTCCGTCCGTGGATACCCTTTCAGCCTCCGAGAACGTGTTCTGACTGTAATCTCTCAGTCTTCTGCTAATCATACCAGACTATGATGCACCAACATAGCTTGTCAAGTCTAGAAAGAGAAACACAAGGTACATTGATGAACCACTAAAAAGGAGTTCAATGGTTCCACCTGTTTCTTCTGGTACGGTTGGTATCATGGTAATAGTTACACGTTTTGAAGCCTTGATAGTTCTCCTGGAGTCCTGGTTACTTATCCTATTTTAAGTTTCTTCTGTCTGTCTCATTTTGTCTTCACCTTTAAGTCTACTTATTATTCTTCCCACGTTTCTCATGTTCCACTTGCTTAGTATAAGCTTCAGAAAGTTCGTCCATCTTTCATGTGTAATTGTTTTGTTCATACGGTAAACCTTCAACTTTTGATTAACAACTTTAATCTTCTCCCAGTTTAATCCAAGACAAGCATTTATCCTATGGTTAGCTATTCATGGGAAATTAATGACTCAGGACAGGATAAAGGTATGGAAGAATGATTTTGTGATGGAATGTCCTTTATGTAGGAGTTGTGAAAATAGTCATGATCATCTATTTTTTCAATGCCAATATGTTATTAAGATCTGGGATTGTGTGAAGAGCAAATGTAAGCTGCAAGCCTGCAAGGTGTATGCAACTCTCTTCAAAGTGTGGTTGGATTCTCTGGCTTCAAAACCTTTCAAAAACAGCATATGGGGCATTGTAAATAGACTTGTATTGGCTGCTCACTACGCCATAAATGGCCTTCAGCAACACCCAAAAAAGTATGCTCAAAGGGGTAAAAAGTGTTGCTGAAAGCAAAAAAAAACATGCTACGACAACACTTTTTTGAAATTTGGTGGTGTTACAAAAACGGACGCTACCATAGAGGTCTATGCCAACACTTTTTAACTTTATGGTAACACAGGGAAAATGTGTTGCTACAGACCCCAATATCAATAAAAATGTTACTGTAGACCAATGGCAACACCAATCTCTCTAGCAACACCCATAAACGTGTTACTGTTGACCAATGGCAACACCACTAATCCCTACTGTAACACCAACTGCTGAAACACATTTTTGTTTTGGCAACAACCTTTTCCATTATTGTAACATTTATTTTGTGAACACTTTTTTGTTCTGGCAATAGTTTAAACCAAAATAAAACCATTCAAATAAACCATAGTCAAATAACTTGTCAAAGTTTTACAAAAGCCATCCAAATAAACCACGACATCATCATCATTCGACATAAATAAACCAATCAAAAGCTAACTTAAGTACCATAGAATAACTAACTTAGTACCATCCAAAAGCTAACTTCAGTATCATCGCATTAATACCATCACAATTCGAAAACAATACGAAAGATAACGTAAATACTAAGAAAGACTTAAATCCGGATTCTGGCCAGCCAATTTTTTCATCATCTCTCGAACTTTTTGGTCAAGTTTCTCATCCATCTTTTGTTGAAGTTGAGCCCGAATCTTTGCACTTAAGTCTGATTAGAGCGTAAAACACCTATAACCAGAAAGTATCCATCACAAGCAATAAAAGAGAGCACACAAGAATACTTTTTAACCAAAATATATATTATGATAAATAAATTCAAACAAAGTATATCCAAGTTACGAAATAATAATTCAAAATAGACGCACTGAGAAAGTTAATCCAAAATTTAAAGATATGTAATATTATAACATTTTCAACAGATCTCAACAAACTATAGCAGAAAATCCACAAGCTCGCATATTTTAGTCAAACAACAGATGCTAGAATCTATAGGCCGAGCAGTGTTTTGAATCGTGCTAAATAGCCCGCTGTCACACAATTTTGCGCAAAAATTCCAGAAAATGCGACATAGCGCGCTGCGAAATCAGGAAATTCAACCAAAGTTAACAAACCAACATAACACACGATGAGTGAGCAACCGCAAGGAGATGAGGAAACACAAACATGCGACACCGGAAATAGAAGACAACAAAAACAAAAGGAAAAAACAACACAACCTAACACAAAAAAACCACACACATGCCCACATTCAAGTGATCACTTAGACAAGATGATAATTAACCTGTCAAGCTCACCTGCTTCTGAAAGGTGAAAAGAAACTGACCAAACTTGACAATAAACAAAATTAATCCTCTGTCTTCCAGGTCATTGTACGCAACTTGTAAGCTCTTTTCCGGAAAAGTACCAGTAAGCTTCAAGTAATATCTAGTGAATGCATGGATTAAAACAAACCCTCTCAAAGAGTATCTTACAATGGGAAGAGTAGCATAATAAACACTGATACAACACAGTGCCAACTGTTGTGTTACACCCATGGATGATAGTGGGCTGGGTCGTGGCAAGCGGTCCAGGAAAGCACCGGGTTGGCATGAGCAGTTCGTAATGGGCTAGGACTTGTCAAACCCATTTATCTATCTTTAAGTTTATATGTTTGTTTAGAAAAGTCGGTCTTTTGCTTTTCATTAGGTAAGTGTAATTGTTCTAGAATCTACTTGTAATCGACTTGTGATACAAGTTAGGGTTTATCTATTTATACCGCGTCAAACATTAATGAAAGTCAGTTTTTGGTGTCAAATAATTCTCTGGTCTTCTCGTCTTTTTCTTAGGAGCTTGCACACGCTATAGTGGTGCTACCTTGGTACGAGTCAAGTCGTATCAATTGGTGCTTTCATCGTTCTCATGGAAGAAAATACCATTCGATTATTGCTTAAGGAGCAGGCTGATGCGGCTAATTTGCGTGCAAAGCGAGTGCTGCAGCTTTTCAGAGCAAATTGAATTATTAAGGTCTGAATCACAAGTTACTCGGGGGTTACTTAAGGCTCGCGGTGGGGCGGTGGTGATCAAGGATCGTTTTACCGCGGTCTATGCGGTTGGATGTTCCTAAGTTTTGAAGCGATCCAGATAAATGGATCTTTGCCATTAATGAATACTTTTCGTTGCTTCATACTCCATGAGATCAACGATTGCGGATTGTAGGTTTAATTTAGAAGGTGCGGCGTGAGTGGTTTCGATGGATGACACGTAACGGTTTGATTACCAATTGGGATAGATTTGTGGAGAGTGTTAAAAATCGTTTTGGGCCGTCAAAATATGAGGATCCGCAAGGGCGTTGTCGAAGCTGTTACAAGCAGTGCGGTTGAAGATTATCAACGCGAGTTTGAAAAACTAATGAACATGGTTACGGATATACGAGAATCTTTGCTTATTTCTTTCTATGTTTCGGACTTAAAATTCACTTATAGCGAGAGTTGTTGGTGTCGAAACCAACTACCTTTGGGTGATGCGTTTGCATTGGCTCGGATCACCGAGGCTCGTTTGGAGGATCAAACTGCTCCGGCCATCGGGTATCACGACTGCTTGTGGCCACCGTGGGAAACCATAAGCGATCATTGTCTCGTGTTGGTGGACCTTCGGCGACAGTTAGTACACCTAAAACACCCTTGTTGCCAAGCCCTACTTGGAAATTCCAAACCACTTGCCATTAAGTGGATTTCCCATTGAGCGACAAGAACGGCTAATCAAATGATTAAGTTTTAATTGTGATAATCCATGGGCCCGGGGGCATAAGTGTCCAGGAAAGTTTTTTGTTACTCATGACTGAGGAGGAGGATGACCATGTAGTCGCGACCAATGATGGAGGAGACGAGGCGGTCGAGAGCGGTGACATATCCATTCTTAACTCACTTATTGGTCACGGAAGTCCGCGTTCACTCCAACTTTGGGGAACAATAGGTAAGAAGGATGTCCATGTACTCATTGACAATGGTAGCACACATAACTTTATTCGGCCTGATGTCGCCGAGCAACTATGTTTACCTATCCAACCAACAAAAAGGTTCAAAGTATATATCGGCAGTGGTGAGACATTGTTGTGTGAAAGTGTTTGTTCACAGGTTACTCTTCACATGCAAGGAGTCATAATAGTGGTTGATTTATATGTATTGTCAATGCGGGGACTTGATGTGGTGTTAGGGATTCAATGGCTTCAAACCTTGGGCAAGGTAACTCATGACTATGCGGAGCAGACTATGGAATTCACTTTGCTTAACACGACTTATATGTTGAAAGGGGATGACTCCCTACGCATGAAAAGAATTAGTTTTCATCAAATGCAAGCTTTATTGGGCCAAGACGAGGTTTATGGTGTTTATGAAGTTCATAGTTTGCCATTGGCAGTAGAGGGGCAAGCTGCGGATGCAATATCAGGGCATGAGGCGCTCATACCCTTACTTGAACGGTTTGATTCATTATTTCAGGCACCCACATCCTTACCTCCTAATCGTTCAATTGACCATCGTATTCATTTGTTACCCAGTACTAAGCCTGTGAATATGCGTCCATATCGTTATCCACATTATCAAAAAGGTGAGATGGAAAAATTGGTTAAGGAAATGTTAGATCAAGGGATTATTCGTTTTAGTCAAAGTCCTTTTTCGTCACCGGTGTTGTTGGTTAAGAAAAAAGATGGTAGTTATCGATTTTGTGTGGATTATAGGGCTTTAAATGCAGTCACTATTCAAGATAAATTCCCTATCCCAACGGCCGATGAGATGTTTGATGAGCTTGGGGGAGCGGTCATTTTTACTAAGTTGGATTTACGCGCCGGGTACCATCAAATTCGAGTCCATGAGCGGGATGTGTATAAGACGGCGTTTCGTACACATGATGGGCATTATGAATTTTTGGTTATGCCTTTTGGGCTTACAAATGCCCCTTCTACTTTTCAAGCTACTATGAATCGTTTGTTCTCACCTTACTTGCGCAAATTTGTGATTGTTTTTTTCGATGACATCTTAGTTTACGATTACCACGCTTGGCGCATTTGGAGCATTTAGAGTGTGTTTTTCGGTGTTCTGAGACACATCGAGTTCTATGTGAAGAAATCTAAGTGTGTATTTGGGGCGGGGACGCTTGAGTATTTAGGTCATATTATTTCAGGTCGTGGTGTGGAGGTGGATCCTAAGAAAGTGCAAGCCGTGAGGATTGGCCACAACCTACAAATCAACGACAGTACGAGGCTTTTGGGACTCACTGGGTTTTATGGGCGTTTTTTTAAAGGATATGCAATTATGGCGGCGCCGTTAACGAGATCTTCTCCAAAAGATGGCTTTAAGTGGGGTGTGGAAGAGACGTCGGCTTTTGATAAGCTTAAGCGGCGATTATCGGCGGCTCCTATTTTGGGACTACAGATTTTAATCAAATGTTTGTAGTGGAAGCCGATCGTCCGACAATGGGATAGGTGCGGTATTGCTACAAAATAGCCGACCTATTAGTTATTTTAGCCAAAGCTTGGGCCAAGAATGCGTATGGCGGCTACATATCAAAAGGAATTGTTTGCCATAGTGGGCGGTTTATAAATGGCGTCAATATTTGGTGGGGCGGCGTTTCATAATTGTACCGACCACAAAAGTATTAAGGAATTGATGCAACAGGTGATCCAAACTCCAATCCAACAAAAATATGTTAGAAAATTGTTGGGATTCGACTTCGTAATAGAATATAAACCAGTGCTTCTAACAAAGTGGCGGATGCGCTTTCTCGAATGCATGATGATGAGGAAGGCGATAGTGCGACCTTTATGAGCCTTAGTCATCCGGTTGTGGGGTTAATGACGGATTTAAAGGAAGAGAATGAATCGTTGGAGGAATTGCTCGGCTACATAGAAAGTTGGATATGGGAACCGTCCCGAGTGGGTTTAGACGTGAGCAAGGGTTCGTGATTTTTAGGATCGCTATTATGTGGGGAAAGAATCAAAGTTGAAAAGGTTGTTGCTACGCGAGTTCCACGATACGCCTAGTGCCGGACATGGAGGAGTCAAGAAAATGCTAGTTGGACTATCATCGTTATTTTATTGGCGGGAATGAGGAAGTCGGTAGAAGATTATATCAAACAATGCTTAGTGTGTCAACAAACAAAGTATTCAACACAAGCGGTGGGTGGTTATCTACAACCATTACCTACACCCAATGCAGTATGGGAAGATGTGTCCATGGACTTCATTACAGTTTACCGGTTTATAAGGGATTGTCGGTTATTCTTGTGGTGGTAGACCGATTCTCTAAATATGCCCATTTTGGTTCGTTACCTACCGGCTTCAACGCTCATAAAGTGGTGAATTGTTTTGGACATTGTAATTAAACACCATGGAATCCCAAAAACAATTGTTTCGATCGTGACCCAATCTTTGTTAGCAAGTTTTGGACTCAATTATTTCAACTTAGCGGAACTCAATTGAATCGAAGCACGGCGTATCATCCTCAAACGGATGGGCAAGCGGAGGTTGTTAGCAGGGTTTGGAGCAGTATCTCCGAGCTATGGTGTCGGATCAACCACAACAGTGGGTGCGTCTTTTACCATGGGCTGAGTTTTGTTACAATACAAGCTACCATAGTAGCATTCGAATGTCACCCTATCAAGCTTTGTATGGACGCTTACCTTTATCCTTAATACCATATCCACGAGGTCATCTAAGGTGGCGGCCGTAGATGAGTTATTAATAGAAACGTGATGGGTTAATACGACTCAAGAAGAATCTTTTAGAGTCTAAAAATAGGATGGAGTTAAAGGCTAATCGCAATCGGCGTGATATTGAGTTTAATGTGGGAGAAAAGGTCTTGGTAAAATTACGACCTTATCGGCAAATTACTCTTGCTAAGCGTCTTTCAAATAAACTTGCAAAAGGTATTATGGTCCGTATGAGATAGTGGAAAGGATAGGGAAGGTGGCTTATCGACTTGCTCTTCCTAGTACAAGCGGGATTCATCCGGTTTTCATGTGTCAATTCTCAAGCTCTTTTAGTCAGGAGATGAAGTAGTAAGCCGAATTACGATGAATTTCGGGAGGGGCAGCCACTTGAAAAACCCATGGCTATATGTGATTCACGGGTAGTATTGCGAAATGGAAACTTCGATAAGCATGTCTTGGTGCAATGGGACGGACGGTCTCGGAGGAGGCGACATGGGAATGGATGGTGATTTCAAAGACACTTACCCTTCGTATAACCTTGAGGACAAGGTAAGTTTCGAAGGAGAAGAGAATGTTACACCCATGGATGATAGTGGGCTGGGTCGTGGCAAGCGGTCCAGGAAAGCACCGGGTTGGCATGAGCAGTTCGTAATGGGCTAGGACTTGTCAAACCCATTTATCTATCTTTAAGTTTATATGTTTGTTTAGAAAAGTCGGTCTTTTGCTTTTCATTAGGTAAGTGTCATTGTTCTAGAATCTACTTGTAATCGACTTGTGATACAAGTTAGGGTTTATCTATTTATACCGCGTCAAACATTAATGAAAGTCAGTTTTTGGTGTCAAATAATTCTCTGGTCTTCTCGTCTTTTTCTTAGGAGCTTGCACACGCTATAGTGGTGCTACCTTGGTACGAGTCAAGTTGTATCATGTTGAGTAACTGTTAAACCAACTAAACGAGATGCGTAACTTAATACTGCGTTCTTTGAATTCATCTGCATCAAAATAGTTGGATCTGCCAATGGAATAGCTGCTTTCAAAACCGATCCAAATGAAATGAGATGAGATCTGAGGAAGACCTGGTGAAAATTAAACATGACAGTGTGGGTGGAAAGCTTAGAGGTCTAAAAGTTAAAAGTCACAAGCTGTGTTATCAGTGGCTAGAATGTGGGGTTTAAAGTGGCAAAGTATGCAGCTAGTTCTTGATTCTTTACCGAATAATGGTAATATTACTACGAGTCAGTGAAGTCAAGTAAGAGAATTTGGTTTAGAATTTACTTTAGAGTGTGGAGAAGGAGGTTTTGTGGTTAAAGCAGATTATGGAGGATAGGGACTTTTGGTCTTGATAACTGGAATCTGCATATATATGGTGTCATGGAAGTTTTTGATAAAAATGGAAGCTGTGGAAGCTCTCTAAATGATAGGCTACCTGTTGAGTTTCAAGATGAAATGGTGGCCAGCAGTTGGCCTTCCCTCTGCTATCATTATTGTTCTGATGGCCTCGTACCTTGTGGTTTGATGAAAAATCATTAGAAGCATCTGATTTCTTAGTGTAGGGGTGCCTGGTGGGGCAACTAGACTAAGTAATTGGCTCTGTCTCAGCTGATATAGTAGTCAAGTTACAAAAGGAAGGTTTCCAGTGTAGGATTGATGTTGCCTCACATTTGATGAAGCCTAGTGTTGGTGATTTTAGTGTCACCATTCATTTTGTGTAATTGGAACTAATATGTGAGCTAAGGGGTTTTTATAATTTGTATTCTAATATATGTTCGGGTATGTGCGGAGTGCACACATATATAAGATCGAATTATAAGCCGGTACGATTATGTCGGGGGTCCGGGGGCAGGACTTAGTGATATTTCCGAATTTTAGAGGGAGAATATGGTAAAATTGACTAATTTCGTCAATTTTGGTAAACCATCCGTCAACCCTAATTTCGGATCACTAATGACGGCGCCGCTCTTGTAAAACCTAAAAATCGACCCAGTGAAACCCTAATCGACATGTATAAATAAGACTCTCCTATTGAGTCTTAGAGACGCCTTTTTCTCAGCTCTCTGTCTTCTATCAAACCCAGAATTCTCTAGCAATTTGGCTTACGTTTTTGTGCCTAAATTCGTAAGTGTTCCATTGGATTATCCTAGGCTGAATTTCTTGTAACCCGGACATAGGGTAGAAATATCAGTTCGGAAAGTGTTTACACGATCCATTGGAAAATCCGGATCTCCATAAAAACCCTTATAACCAACACCTAGTTGCCTAAGCAATGCTATATCTTATTTGCTAAAAGATGTAGATTGATGATGTTGACTTGGAAATGTAGTCAAGTGTGTGAGCAGTGTCATGGAGGATGGATGGTTTGACAGGAGTGGATTCCATTGATGCACTGTTTGAATACTGATATGAGGATGATATTTATATTAGTAGTTTAGATGGTGCATAGTGGGGAGGAAATGTAGTCCATGGTGAATGGTGAATGCATATGGGAGAGTAGAGTTTGACTCTTCCCTTCAGGATGTTTTTGTATTGATGATTGTATTACACATTAGGCTTTTATGGTACCCTTAGCTTGTTATGGCACAGAAAGTCTACAATGTGGTGTATATACTGGTTTCGTTATTAATATACGATTCACCGTTCACCCAGAAAAAAAAAAGATTGCTCAAATTGTATATATATACGTAATGTTCATTGATGTTGATAGGACGTCGAATGTACGCTCGCTGAAAACCCGGTTTAAAATATGGACCAATAAAGGTCCGACCTAGGTTCTTAGATAAGGAGATTACAACCCCAAGGTCCTTTAGAAGATCGCCGACCTCGGAGGCCCCATTTAGCTGTGACATCTGTTAAGATAAAGGGCGCCGACCTCGGAGGCCCCCGCTGACCTATGATATCCGATAACAGGTCGCCGACCTCAAAGGCCTCTCAAACTACTGATTTGAATAGGGATGAGCCGACCTAAAAACCATCGGACTCTTGGGAAAGAAGATCCTGACTCACCTGACAGAATCCCTAAGATCCAGGGGCTGAGAACCCATACCTTGCCAATCCCGGAAATCCGAGTTGAGAGACCATACCTCGCAATCCCGGAAATCCAGGGATAGGAAATCGCAGCTTGAATCCCTGGATATCCGGGATTCTCTCTAGGAATCAGGGATCATCTCAGATGACAAGTTATCCTCCCTCCTATAAAAGGGAGAGGGGGGGTTCCTCAAGAGGGATCTAGACTCGGAGAATACAGCATTTTTTAGAGAGAGAAAGAAAAGAGAGTACTTCATATATTTCGGGTTTTCTTAGCTAAACTTCTAAGATTAACCCGGTTCTTGGTGGCCGATCAGCTCGGTTACATCAAGTGGCGCCGTCTGTGGGACCGTGACATCGAGTCACTTTGAGCTGAGACGTGAGGTTAGTAATGGCAGAAGAAATGAACCAGAAGAGAACAGGGGATTTAATACCCAGAAATCTAGAAGAGGAGCTAGCGGCGGCGGGTGGAGAAGCGACTCTGGAGAAAACGCCCGCCACCCCTGTAGAAGAAGTCGCACCCAGCACAATTACACTAACGAAGGAAGCCTTGGCCGACATAATCGCGGTCAATCCGGAAGAGCGGGAGGTCGAAAAGCAAAGGGTACCACGAAAAGTAATACCTATCCTATCGGATGGGCGGAAGAAATTGATCGGCAAGAAGAACATGTTGAGAGTTATCAAAAAATATGGGAGCGATCTAGGCGGAAAACGCAGGATCCCTTGATATCCGGCATGCGGGGCGAGTGGAAGAGTTGCGGCAGAAGGTTGCGGGAGGGACATGGAAAGTCATCCAGGCCATCCCTTCTCGGAAAGGCATACTACAGGCCGAGCTCCCGTATGGGTTTAGGGTACATTACCTTCACCTATGATGGACTCTCGAGATCCTACCCGACATTTATCTGATTCGAGAACATGGCGGTACTACATAGATATTCGGATGCCGTGAGTTGCAGGGCATTCTTGGCCACACTTACCGAGTCGGCTCGGGATTGGTTCCACGGATACCCCTGGGTCAATCACCGGCTTCAAAACCTTGACTCAGCGTTCTTGACGCATTTTGCAGCGCCGTGGCGCACAAAGACCTTCATGTCCTTGTTCGGTATCAAACAATATTCGGAGAAGCGCCGAGAGCTTATGTGACCCGATTCACGAAGGCGTGTCCGGAGGTACCCTCGTCGTCGAAGAGGTAAAAACCAGTGCCTTGACACAGGGACTAAGGCCGGGGTTATTACGCACCTCATTAGCTAAAAAACCGGCCAGAACATACGATGAGGTCTTAGCCCGATGCTCAAGTACATCAACGTTGAGGAAACCGAGAAGGATATGGAGGAGTTGCATGAAAAGCCCGAGGATGGGGAAAGGGGTCCAGTGATTGATACGGACGGGAGGAGTACACCTTTCAAGGAAATTTGCCTCGGGAAGAAATGTCACGGGGGAAAACAGATCGGAAGAAGAACGATATCGTTTTAAGGCGACCAAGATTTGACCAATATAGCCCACTAACAATGAGGAGAGCCCAGGTTTTGGAAGCAGTTGAGGGTAAGATGAGCAGGGTCATCGAGTGGCCTGCATCTCGCCCTAATAGGCCTACCCAGCCGAAGTCAGATCTTTATTGTCGATTCCACAATGATTACGGGCATAAAACAGACGAATGCAAGCACCTTAAGGACGAGATCGAGAGGCTGGTCCGAGCGGGACATCTGATGGAGTTCACATATCAACAGAGAAATGGAGGTCGGAGGCAGCCACCCGTGCCCCCAGGAGGGGCGGGGGTGAAAAGAGAAGCTCCACGGGGACCCGCTGCTCCCCCAGCTAAAAATGGGGTGCAACACGATGACTTCCGAGGGGGTCACCCATCCTAGTACTACTCTCACCCAAGCGCGCTTAACTTCGGAGTTCTGATGGGATCTGGTGCATTAGTGCTGGTATGATCGCACCCTCTGACATCTGAACAGGCGAAACGCCTCCAGATCCGAGTAAGGGTGAACCGCCCTCTGACATCTGAACAGGCAAAACGCCTCCAGATCCGAGTAAGGGTGAACCGCCCTCTGACATCTGAACAGGCGAAACGCCTCCAGATCCGAGTAAGGGTGAACCGCCCTCTGACATCTGAACAGGCGAAACGCCTCCAGATCCGAGTAAGGGTGAACCGCCCTCTGACATCTGAACAGGCGAAACGCCTCCAGATCCGAGTAAGGGTGAACCGCCCTCTGACATCTGAACAGGCGAAACGCCTCCAGATCCGAGTAAGGGTGAACCGCCGGCTGACATCTGAAGAGGCGAATCGGCTCGGATCCGAGTAAGGGTGAACCACCCTCGACATCCGAGCAGGCGACGCCTCCAGATCCGAGTAAGGGTGAACCGCCCTCTGACATCTGAACAGGCGAAACGCCTCCAGATCCGAGTAAGGGTGAACCGCCCTCTGACATCTGAACAGGCGAAACGCCTCCAGATCCGAGTAAGGGTGAACCACCCTCTGACATCTGAACAGGCGAAACGCCTCCAGATCCGAGTAAGGGTGAACCGCCCTCTGACATCTGAACAGGCGAAACGCCTCCAGATCCGAGTAAGGGTGAACCGCCCTCTGACATCTGAACAGGCGAAACGCCTCCAGATCCGAGTAAGGGTGAACCACCCTCTGACATCTGAATAGGCGAAACGCCTCCAGATCCGAGTAAAGGCGAACCGACCTATGAAACTATGACTAAAGGGAAATACCCAACTTACACTAGAGATCGGTGAAAAGGTTAAGTCAAACTGGTCGGATTACATTTAGGAATTTTCGAAATTTAAAGTGGGGACTCCGAGCTATGTCGACTTTGTTGTATCAAAACAAACAGGCACAAGATATATTAAGGTTACAAGCAATACCGAGCTATATCGACTTTGTTGTATCAAAACAAACAGGCACAAGATACATTAAGATTACAAGCAATACCGAGCTATATCAACTTTGTTGTCATTCAACTCAAAAAACACACAAACCCAAAGTACATTCAACTCAGAAGGTTGTCATTCAAAATAAGCTGTGCCAGTACAAATAAAGTAGGAAAAAAATTAAAAGAAAAATATACATTGTCTACACTAAGCTACAGGCTCTGAAGACGGAGGAGGCAGCGGAGGAGAAGCATCACTATCGGTCCCAACCACCTCGGGAGTAGGAGTATTGGCCCTAACAGGTGAGCTGGGAGGATCAGAAGGCAGCTCCAAGTCTAAGCCAGATTCCTTTAGGGACTCCTCAAGGGCGTCCTTCCACCAGGCCGCCTCCGGAGATTCTTCCACGTCCCCGGACCAACCCGAAGGCACGGAGCCCGTCAATGCATCCGGTCCGGCTCGCGAAAAGCCCAATGAAGCTAGGCCGCTCACGAGCACGGGTCGTGGCAAAGTCAAAATATTGCGTCGCGGGTGGGGCTAGCTTTACCAGAATGCGGTGGAATTATGATACGGGCCGAGGAGGCGGAGCGGTAGGCCTCCGAGAAAAGAGTGACCAACGTCACTAGTTAGGAATCGACGTCGGCCATCCGTCACCGCGCTCATAAGACGATCCTTCGGACCTAGCCTCGGCTAGTTGGGTCTCAGCAGGTCACTTTTTAAGCGCCGCTCTAGCTTGAGCTTGAAGTCGGCGACCTTCTCCGATTCGGCCTTCGCCGTGCCTCAAGTTGGGCTATCCTTTCGGATTCGGCCCTATCTTCCGACAAGCGAGCCTCGAGTGGCCCACCTTCTCCGTTTCACCAAGACATGGTCTTCCAAAATTCCAGCTCTTGGTTTAGTGAACCTTGGCCATTTGGGCCCGCTCTAAAACCGCCTCCCGCTCGGACTCCTTCTTCGGGCGGCATCTAAGCGATACTCCCTCTCCCGGCCGGGCGAAAGATCGAATTAGCCGCCAGGCGGCCTCCAGTCGGCTTGCATGCGGGTGAGCTGCGAAGAAGAGGTAGCGCCGAGCTTATGATCCTCGGCGAAGGTCACGAAGGTGGCGAAGAACCGCACAAGAAATTGTACTGAGTCGGCAAAGGGTAATAATAAACATAAAAATAACCAAAAGAGGTATGAAGGCGAAAAGGGAATACCTTCCCAAAGTACATCATCATAGCGTCAAATTTAGGGTCCTCATGGCGTCTCGTAACTTGACTTATCCTTAGCGGGACCATGGAGCTAAAGTAAGGAGGAATTTCTCAAACTCCTTGCAACGAAGAAGAGTCTCCATAGCCGGACTGGAGGACCCGCGGTCTTCGGCCGTTTGGAAGCGGGGAGCTAGGAGAAGAGGCCCTCCGAGTGACTGAAGTTGCCGAGACGAGCTCGCGAGCCTCGTCCAGTGGTCAAGGTAGGAGCCAGATCGGATGGAAGAGTTACCCCGGACTTGGGGCGTGCGGGAGCCTTCCGTTTGGCTTTGGGAGCCCTCGCCCTCTCCTTGGGAGGATTCGTCGACTTAGGAACCTTCGTTTTGTTTGGTTCGGTGGCTTGGAGGCATCCGATTGGCGAGTTCGCATGAATCGATCTACAAAAGCAGTACAAACGGTCAAGGAAATAGACAAAAGCAAAATAACAAAGATCTAAAAAATATATACATAGATAAAGCCTACCGATGTCGGGGATAGGCGGGTAGGGATTCGAGCTCACCCACAATGGAGCAGAAGATCATGGAATTGCGTCGGTGGAAAGCATTATAGGGAATGGCATTCCATTCCCGAACTTTCTCGACCCAGCGGCCGGATGGAACTACGCACAGGAATAGGATCCTGGCTCGGAGTAGCCTGCGTCCATTGCGTAGGAAAGCCCCAGGAATCGGATGTGGGGAGCCGAAGGAAAAAGAAGCGGGACCTCCAGTCCTTCACATTGGAAGGGAGGTGGGTGAAAAAATGGGCGTCGTTCCGGGAGGTCAAGTAAAAAGAGCCTTTAAAACTCTTTAACCCAAAGCAAAAATAGAAAAAGCCCAGGTCGGGTTCCTCTTATGCTGTAATGACACAAAGACGAGAAAACCCACCATGTAGCGAAAAGAGTTAGGAGAGGCTGGTTGAGAGGAAGATTGTATTTAGTGGAGAGAGAGGCAAGAAAGGGATGGGGTGGGAAGCGGAGACCACCGCTCACCCGGTCCACAAACCAGGTAATATGACCGGAGGGATGATCGGGGTATCGCTAGCACGAGGTGTGACAAATTCCCACCCCGGGGGAAGCCTAAGAAATCTTATAAAACTAGCAGTAGCCGCGGCCGGGCTAGTCCTCGATAGAGGATGGGGAGGAGAACTCGAGTCGCCCCTACAACCGTTTGATAGGGGTCGGCTAAAGGCCGGTCACGATTACCTCGTCCGCGGGGAGGAAGGAGGATCTACAACGATTAGGGGGATGCCGGAGGGGGATGTCACCTAGCTCGGACGATCTCGTCGCCTAAAGGTTCATCCCTAAGGCGGAGGGAGGAACCGAGCTCGCCCGACCTACCCCGAATCCCCATCGAGAAGAGGAAAGACCCTCCAAAAAGAATTCACGGCCGACTCAGGAAATATTTTGGGAATCAAGGCAGACGACATAACTTGAGGAAAAGTGGAGGAAGAAGAAAAGGAAAAATATGTGTAAAACAAATCAAAAAGCTAAAGATGTTTAGATGAACATACCCATGGGATTGGGTGGAAGTTCACGGAGAAAGGTGGAGCAAACTTGTCGCGGGGCGAGATAGCTGCGATTGCTAGGGTTGCACGGGAATTTTGCACCGAGAGATTGAGGGTGTAAAATCGCGGAAGTGGTAAAGGGGAAGAAGAAGACCTTTTATAGGAGGGAGGGGCAAAACCGAGGAGGATAGGGACGATCTGGAGCGTCCGATGCCCTATCCGAAAGGCAGTGCAGGATTTGGCACCGTCTTAGCCGACCTATGGCAGTCAACACGGCTTCGCCACCGAGGCGACGTCTTGGAGGCGGGAAAGGAAAAGACGGAGTTAATTATAGCGCACAAAGTACGGAGAGCCTCGTTATCCGGGAATGAGAGTCCCTAGGGCGATTGCGTCAAGGTCGTCCGGTTGTAAACAAATCTTACTCTACTCGGTCTTACGGCTCGACTAGAGTAGGGGACTAGTTGATAGGACGTCGAATGTACGCTCGCCGAAAACCCGTTTAAAATATGGACCAATAAAGGTCCGACCTAGGTTCTTAGATAAGGAGATTACAACCCCAAGGTCCTTTAGAAGATCGCCGACCTCGGAGGCCCCATTTAGCCTGTGACATCTGTTAAGATAAAGGCGCCCGACCTCGGAGGCCCCCGACCTATGATATCCGATAATGTGGTCGCCGACCTCAAAGGCCTCTCAAACTACTGATTTGAATAGGGATGAGCCGACCTAAAAACCATCGGACTCTTGGGAAAGAAGATCCTGACTCACCTGACAGAATCCCTAAGATCCAGGGGCTGAGAACCCATACCTTGCCAATCCCGGAAATCCAGGGATTGAGAGCCCATACCTCGCAATCCCGGAAATCCAGGGATAGGAAATCGCAGCTTGAATCCCTGGATATCCGGGATTCTCTCTGGGAATCAGGGATCATCTCAGATGACAAGTTATCCTCCCTCCTATAAAAGGGAGAGGGGGGGTTCCTCAAGAGGGATCTAGACTCGGAGAATACAGCATTTTTTAGAGAGAGAAAGAAATGAGAGTACTTCATATATTTCGGGTTTTCTTAGCTAAACTTCTAAGATTAACCCGGTTCTTGGTGGCCGATCAGCTCGGTTACATCAGATGTGTATAGTCTTGGAAGTGAACACAAACTCATGAAAGTATATAAAAGAAAATATAAACATAACCCAAACCGAATATCAGCCTTTTGTAATTGGATATTGATTGTTACGGCCATATGTTGGATAAGCAAGTAAAAATCAAGAATCCAAGGTAAAAAGAGAGCTTACTTTCAGCTGAGACAGTATCCTGTGTTGTGCTGAAAATGTATCGAGCTTAGAATTTTTGGAGCAAAATCGGAATTTGCGCCGTTGTGCGGAAGCGTGAATATAAAGTGCCGAAATTAAACGACACACTGATTTATAGAGGTTCGGCTATAATCGAGCCTACGTCCTCTCTCGGTATCTTTTTCTATAGGTTGGAGATATAAACCTCTGCACCTCTCTTCTATCGGTCAAGGAGTTACCGTTACAATCACGTTTTCTATTGCTCTGTATTAAACCACTCGTACTTGTATTTGTGTCGGTCCAAGTTAAACTGTTTTCCTTTTCTATTGGACAAGGACTCAATCACTCTAGCTTTCTATCGGTACTAGATAAACCTCACGAAGATATCAATTGCGATTCTAATAATGCCGGATCCTTGATCTTAATAACACCGAATCCAATCGTATCTTTTCTTTTACCTCTCGTGTATGTGTTGAATGTATAAACACTCAAACTAACAATATAAGCTCAATATCACAACAACAATGTAAGTATATTAATCTCTAATGAATGTATCATTTGCTTGAAGTTATTGTAATGAAACAATACCATAGGAATGGTATTTATAGGCTCCAAAGCCTCAACTAGCCTTAATCTCCTGACACTCCATTACGACCGTTAATTCTTCTCCCTTACGTACGTTACCGTTGTTACGTACGTTATGCAAACTTCGTTACGTATGTTAACGTCGTTCAGTTTCAATCCAGTAACATTTGTTTTATGTGTTGCGTACATTAGCATATTGCACATTACGTACGTTAACATTTGTCAACATATCCGTTGCTCGCTGACCTATGCCATGACGTCATCTCCAACGTTCATCTCGTTTGAACTCAGAAACACTTGGTTACGTACATTATCAATATCATATTACGTGCGTTATTTTCGTCCACTTACGTACGCTATGCAATTTTCATTGAGTACGTTATGCATGTTCAGAACTCCTTTTTGCACTTCGTTTCCTTCGATGCTTTGCTTCGTCTCTTTTGTTGTTTTGTTTTGTTTAACAACTTAATCATCAAAACACTATTAAGCATGTATGGAACAAAATGTTCTAACAATCTCCCTCTTTTGATGATTACAAAACAACACTTCGTCAATGGGATTTACCTGCAAAAATACAAATATATGTATATGTGTACAAACCAAAGTTTTCGACTTTGTCCGTTTCGTTAGTTTTTTCTCCCATTTTTTTTTCGACTCCTTTTTTATTTTTCTTTTTCTTTTCGAATTTTCAAATTTTCATCATCTTTTCGATGTCTCCTCATTTTTCTTTGATTTTCTCCCCCTTTCAGGGTTAATCCCATTCTTTTTCTTTTCTCTTTTCTCCCTCTTTTCGTTTTCATCAAAAAGTGTAATAAATGACAATAAAATGATAAATACCAAATTGATGTAAAAAAATATGCAATACCAAATGATGAATATAACTATATGCATGAATAGGGTATAAACTCCCTCTGAAAATATTATCTCCCCTTTAAAAAATTATTACTCCCCTCAAGTAAAATATATTTTGATAAAAATCAATTTTTGGGAATCCAACCAAGAGTTGGTTTTTCATTTAAAATATAGACGATATTTGAAATATTTATTCCTTTAGGAACCCAAATCTTTTTAATTTTAATCGTCTGTCTTGGGCTTTTACAGTTTGAAATATGGTGCCCGGTTTTCAAACATTTTTCGCAATGGGATATCTTTAAATTTAAGGATTCGTTTTTAGAACGAGATTTGAATCCCAACCCCTATTTATTTAAAGTGAACTTTTGAACCGAGAGCATATTTTCAAATTTCTCGTTTTCGAGAGAAAATTTCTTCGTTAAATTTTTTAGCTCGGTTTGCATTTTAACAAGATCATCCTTTAAAATATTTTCATTTTCAACACATTTTGAATGATCGATCTCGATAAACTTTCCCTTTTCAAGAATTTTGGAATTTTCAATTTCCAATGATTTATTTTTAGATTTAAGGGATTTTATTTCCGATAAAGCATTTTGATAATCCGTATGCAATAATTCAAATGCTTCAAATATTTCATCGTAAGAATTACTTACTTGGCTTTCGACGTCGCTATCGTCGAATGAACTTCGGGCCATGAGAGCGAGATTATTTTGATTGATAAAATCATCAACTTCGTCTTCATCGCTCCATGTTGCAACGAGGACCTCCTTCTTTGGTTTACCTCGGCAATTTTTAGCAAAGTGGCCTGGTTTACCACATAATCGACAAGAGTTGTCGAATTTCTTAGATTCGCTCGTTTGGATATCCTTCTTTCTACGGTTTAATAAGTGTTGGAACTGTTGTGTCACGATTTATTCATCCCGACAGGCGATCGACTATAAGGCCGAGCGACCAAGTCAACTCCAGTCAAACTATGACTAGCTTGCCAAGACGAAGATATCAAACCACCATCAGGTACCTAGCGATCGACTCCCAGGGCGATCGCCCTTTGGCAGCTGGCGATCTGCTCTACTAACCGGCTAAGGGCAATCGACCTGCGCCCCGAGCAGAGATGATCGCCCATCAAAACCGTCAAGGACTGGATCTCAGAAAGCACCCACGTGCAGATCCGTAAAAGGCGCTGACAAGATCTTTTGCTAACTGACAAGATCTTTGACTAAAGCCTGTCACCTACCCCACCTACCGGCATGTGCGCCGAAAGTTGTCAGTAGGGCCGCATGTGACTAACTCAGGACGCGTGTAAGCTCCCCATTGGACCGAGTAGTTGACTGCCAACAACTCCTGCAGACTCTGAGGGGACAGGCCCATGTGCTAAAAGACGATCGCCCGATTATTATATTGCAGTAAAGGCGATCGCCCGGCGTATCCAAGCCCTATAAATAGAGAACCTCCTCCTACTGGAAAAAGGTTCTCAGTTCTCGGTTCTCGGTTCTCAGTTCTGGATTCATTGGAACCAACAGCTCGGAATTCACTCTACAGTTCCCAGTTCACTGAATATAGAGTTCCGAATTCATTCTGACTTACGCTCAGAGCTCATTCTCTCACATTCCGATACATCAACGGAAATACTGAAGAACACACACATATCATTAAGCTCCCGGCTATCTCACCGGAATCCATCTCAGGACTTATCTCTCCAAATCTCTCATCCAGAAGACGATCGGCAGAAGCAGCAAGTCTCCACTAGACAGATTCCAAGGGATTCACAAGCCCAGAAGCCCAAACTTCCAGCTATATACTCGCCGTGAGAGGCGGTCGATCTCTCACCGCCGCGACTGTTCATCACCTTTGTTACAAGAACTCACAGAGCATCAAATCTGGTTCTTCCGGCAATCTACACGCTCACTAGCTAAGATAACAAGAAACTTTACACTCATTGTAATTGTATTCTTACATTAGTACTTGTATCCCCGAATATCGGTATTAATAATATCTCGCGAGAGCATTCAAGCCCGGGACTAACAACCCCGGCAAATCTTGTGTTATTTATCTTTCTCACGGAAGTGCTCTTGCATTTGTTTGCTATCCCATCCATTCCAGCAATATCTATCTCAGGATAATATTTTGGGTAGCAACAATTGGCGCTAGAGGAAGGGGATCTAACCCTCATATTTTTATTTCTACCGTCCCGAAGAACACTCACTGTTCTCGGGGCATATACTTGAAGTGACACTCACTGCACTTCAAAGAAAACCTCCAGAATCATGACATCCGCCGGTCCATCGAAGAAAGCTACTCTCGAACGCCGGACACCATTTCCGGCTCGGTCGAACCCCGGCCGGCAGCGGGGAAGCGCGGCAACGCTAGACTCTCGATCCCGCATCCGAGAGATGGCCCCAACCTCTCACTCGATCGGTTCCAAACCAAGGAACAGTTGAGGAGGCTATGGCCATCTGGAGGAGCGACGAGAGCATGCACGCCGCCGCGATAACTCCCTCAATCATCCGTCGCATGGGAAAGCGGAAATTCAAGGGGCTCTTGAACGAGCGATCGTCAAAAGCCCCGATTCGCGAGAAAAGGCTCTCGCCGACCGGACGGATCCATATTCGATCGCTTGGGGCGACCCATCCGGCGGCCAAGGGCACTCTGTTTCCAACCTTGAGAAGACGGAATCCGAATCCGTCACGGGAGTTCGGCCTACTCACTTCACGGCCCGACGCATGTCGCCCATCCGACTCCGCCCGATCGCTGTGGACTCGGTACTCAACCGCCTCGGCTCCGCTCCGATCGCGAGCCGCTAAGTCGAGCCACGGCGATGGCCGCCATGCAACGTCGGCTCGATGAGATGAGAGCACTCTTGGGCCAGGGCAAGCACCGGCAAGAAGATCGCCGGCCGACCGAGCCACTCGCGGTCCACATCGAGCTTGCCCCCATACAACCAACGATCGCTCCTCCTAAAACACCTCTATATAAGGGGAGATCGGACCGAAACCCACCCGAGTAAATTCCGAATTTACATGGTAGGTGTGGGGCATCCGACGCAACCAGTGCGGATCTTCCGTGACATTGGGCGGCGGCCCATAAGTGGTACGTCTCACTACCACCACGATCGGTGACCTCTTTTAAGAAATCGGCGGATGACTTCACGTCATACTTCGCCCGGCAAGGTCGCCAGACAGAAGGCCCCAGCGCATGATAAAAATCAAGCGGGAAGGACGAGCGCGAGATTACATCGACCGGATAGACGAAATCATCCTCACCGGCGAACCCGTCGGTGATGAGCTCGCTCTCTACTCGGTCATGGGGGATTCCACGGTCACTCTCCCATGTTCGGACATCTCTCCAAGGATATTCCCCAACTTACACGATCTTCCGCGCTAAAGCCGCCAAATTCTGGCCAGCAAAGGCTACTCACCCTCCGCATAGACGAGGAACGCCACCTCTTGCCCGGAAGATAGCGATCGCCAAAGCAAAGAAGGCGATCGCCAAGACACCGGAGATCTCTGTGCTTTCGAGGACATGGAAGCCCATCTCCTCCATACGTTGTGAGAACTCCGGCACATATTTTCTATGCCATCAAGGGGCACGAAGAGCTCAAAAGCCAAAGGCGATAAGGGACCACGGTCACACTGGACAACAATCAATATTGTGCCTACCACAAGAGTCCCGCCACAAGACTAACAATTGCCGCGACCTCCTCAAACAGACTGAGACTGTTCGAGGAGGGCAAGTTAGACGACTTATTGGTTTAGCCGAAGCCCCCGCCTATCTCTATAGACGATCGTCCGAGTCGAACGCAAAACAGGCTGGGAAGCTCATACGAGCCGACCCCTGGATCAACCTCGGCGACCGTCTCTATATGCTTCAATCAAGAGAAGGAGACCACGGAAGTCATCCCGATCTCCCTCCTTATTCAAGAAACCGGAGGACTCCATCGCCATCTACAGTTCACCATATAACATGATGGACTAAGGCACGAGATCGCCTCCCCCGCACAACGTACACCGTCGAAGGTCGGCATCTACATGACGATCCAAGGTGGAAGAGTGCAGCCATGGTCCTGGCGGTCGATGGAACCGACTGCTTAGGCCATGCAAGGTCCCTTTAGGCCAAGATCGCCCGCCCTTCGTTTAAATACGAGGCCGGCGTAGTCTGAGGGCCCTCCAAAACAGATCAGTGGACACGATCGCTCGCCCTCAAAGGTTCATCATCTAACATGGTGAACCCGGACAATGCGACGTGCCACAACCCCGTCTCAACGTACACCGTCGAGGTCGGCCATCTCCATGGCTGGCCGAGGTGGAAGCAGAGCTAACAAGCCGCGGGCGCGGAGTTGATTCATCCGACGCTGCCCCGCGCAAGGACTCCTCTAGACCGAGACCGCACGCCCTTCGTTTAAATACGAGGCGAGGCGCAGCCTAACGGAGGACCCTCATAATAAAGTGAGTCACGAGACACTCAATGTCTTCGCGCATCAAGACGCGATCAAGGAGTCGGTCCATTGAACTCCGCGATCGTGCACGGTTCCTCAAGACGGACGACCGTCCCCGAGGATTCGACAAACTTGAAGACCGCTCACTCAAGGAATTATTTTCATCCCCTTACTTCCACTAAGTGAATAAAAACAAGGGGCAAGAAGAGTGCGGACTACCTACACGACGATCGTCGCTATTCAACCACATACGGAGATCGTCATTTTTTCAGATGTAGTGCAGCGATCGAACTTGTTGTAAAAAGTTGTCTTATGAGTTTATCAATTCATTTGGGACTACCCTCGCAACGATCTCTCCTCAACACATTTGTACAAAGTCAAACAAAGACTTAAAAATAACCATTCATTCAAGTGATAAGTCAGAAAGACAAATGCTCATTTCATTACTTGAAAAAATAGAGTACATGATCGCCCGAAGGCCTAAGTGCTACAAAAAGAAAGCTACAAAGCTACAAGTAAGCTAAAAACATCAAAAAGGAAGCGCCTCAGGCCCCTGCCGGGCCTTCACCATCAGCATTCGGCGCGGTTCCCTCATCTTCCGGAGCATCGGGATGAGCAAGACTGTCTGGAGACGGATACCAGCTCAAATCCACACCGATGTCCGCCAGGTCCAAGATCGGCAAGGAGAAAGCCGAATTGAGAGGATGCTCCAATGCATATGACTTGAACTTCTCGGCAAGAGGACCGACCTCCAAGCCTCCCTTCTTAGCCGCTCGGATCGAGTCGGCGAACGCCAAGTAATAGGCGAACTCGCTGACATACTCCAAATTTTGGAAGGGATCGGCCTTGGTCGCCTCGACCTCTCCTCTCAGCTCGGCCATCGCTGTTGCGATCCACGGAGCTTGGCCTCCTCGCAGCAACCTTCTCTTTCGCCTCCGCCGCCTCGCTCATCGCCCGAGCGATCGTCACCTTCTCGCGATCGGCCTCCTCCTCAAAGAACATTCCTCGCCCGGACGGCACTCTGCATCTGGTCCCGAAACCGGCCGACCGCCATTCGAATTTCTCGCCTCATTCTTCTCCGGCTCAAGCTCAAGGCTCGCCTTGGCCGCCTCCAAGGAGTCCCTCTCCATCGCTGCAATCTTGTCAGCAAACTCGGCGTTCTCTTTCCGAGCCGCCTCAAGATCCTCCTGAAGGCGAATAGTGGAGGGCCGCCCCTCAAACTCCTGAGCAGCCTGGACGGCCATGGTCGCCGTCTGAAGAGAAAGGGCGACAACAGCATCCATCGAACTCGACGATCGCAGCCGGGCGATCGCATCCAGATCAGTTGTCCACACCTTCGGCAAGGCAGAAGCAGCCTTGCTCACATAGGGAGGAATGTCGCAGGAATGGCGAGGAGATCGACTCGCCAGAAAATCCACGACCATCGGTGGGCAAGACGGGTCTTTGCGACGGATCCTGCACCAAAACACCAAGGTTAATACAACTCCTACGCAGATGTAATTGTCAACACAAAAATGCTATCTACCTCTCAGCCTTCTCGGGATCCCGACCAAAAAACGGTTTCCCTCGAGGAGTTTCCGCATCCGCGATCGCCGTCTCCCGCAGAAAAGCCGCAGAGGGCGGCTCGCGCTCCGGAGCAACGATGGTGATCGGAGGCGCGGCGATCGGCACTTCATCGCCCGGGCAGAAACGAAGTTTCTTGCGGCCTCGGCCTCTTGCGATTCGCCCAAGCCCTCCTCGGAAGTTCCTCCTCAACCTCGACTCGCTCTACGCGAGGCTCCGGCTCCGCACGAGGCACCGCCTCCGGAACTATAGGCAATGCGACGGTGGAACCCGAGTCGACCTCTTCGACTTGAGACGGCCTAGACTCCTGGGTTCGACATAGCGATCTCCTCCGAGGCTCCAAAAGCGAGGGAAACGAACCTCTCAGCTAAAGACGATCGACTAACTGGCCGACACTATCTTCAAATGAGGCGATCGCCTAGAAATTGAAGGTCGCATAAAGTCATACTGCACCGCGAGATGTCTCGGGAAGCGGAATAGTCGAGCCGACAACCGGCGACTCTCCTTGTTGATCCGAGTGGCGTCTAGGTCGCCGTCCGACAAGCTCCTAATTCGCTCCCAAACAACGAGGAAGTCGAAAGGCGCCTCGATCACGGGATATGAAAGCCTCGCAAAATGTAAATCAAATTAGATCACCCAACACGCATCCAAGCGAAGGGAGAGTCTAAACCCTTACGGATTCCTCTCCCGAAATTCGATGGGATCTCCAGTCGCACGTGGGATTGTCGCCGCCGAAGCTCTCCACTTGCCCGACCTGCAACGACTTCGTCGATCGCCCGTATCTTATTCGAACTCCATGAATCACCCGCCAGATCGGCCTTGAATGTGGTAACCGCCGACCAACCCTCTATGTGCCGTCGCTTAAACAAATAGTTCATCTCCAACGGCGACGGAGAGGCAGTACAGCGGTGACCGCCGAAAAGGGTGAGAGTGCATATGATTTGGAGCCGGGCGTTCGGCGTCACCGAAGTGGCGCCACATTCCAAGCGGCCAAGATGGGAGACCGCAAGGACAGAGGGAAGCGCAGCCGGCCTCCATAACGGCCTCACTCACTGCGACCATACCCATCGGAGGCCGGGTCGGCCTGCTCATTCTCCACGGCGCGAACATGTCCACATCTCAAGGAACATGGAATCTTGTCCTCCAGACGCCGATCTCTCTCGACGCCGAGCTCCGTATTTGGCCGAGCGACCACAACGATCGCGCTGCACGATATCGCGACCGCTTGGGGAGCACATAGGATAAGCGACCAATACCCCCGAAATCGAATCGCGAGTAGACCGCCAATCTATCCATTATTTCAAAGAAAGGCCCTATAGCCCGTCCCAAAATCACTATGTTGCTCCCAAGAAGCCCCGATCGCGGATCTCTCTCGACCGCGATCGTCTCTCCTCGCCAGCCGACTCCTAGCAACATCGGCCTCATTGAACAAAGCCTCAACTTCACTGCCGATTCCGGCTCGAATGGCTTCACTGCCCGTCCGGATGGAAGACGGAAGAAGTTTCTCCTGGCACTGATGTCCCGTGGCGTAACCGGTTCCCGCTCCAAACGACGATGAGGTTCCGCCATTTTCGAGTTAGAAAAGAAGAAAAGGTTTTTCTTACCCTAAAGTGAAATCGATCGACGATCGGCGCTTAGATCTTCAAAAATTCGGCAGGACCTTCTTTCTCCAAATGCGTACGCGTGAGTGAGATCGCAGCCCCGCGCCCTTTTATAGAGAAAGCAGGGACCCGATTGCAATAAAGGGAAACCTCGTGGGTCGGATCTCAAACGGCGCACTGGCCTGACTCCTCGAGACCCGCGTATGCTCTTTTCGAGGACGCGTCCCGAGGAGTCATTAATGACCGTTGGCGTCCTCCAATAGAAGCCCGACACGCGCGGAGACTTTTCAACGCCCGTTGTTTTTCCTCACAGATTCGGCCAACCAGTCGCCCAAACCTGCAGTATATCACCAAAGACGATCGCCAGTTCCATTAAACACGAAGTCGCTCGTCAATAGTTCATCGATCGCCAAAAGAGCCACCTCACCCCACGTTTCCAACGTATGAGCGAGCTGGGGGGCAATTGTTGTGTCACGATTTATTCATCCCGACAGGCGATCGACTATAAGGCCGAGCGACCAAGTCAACTCCAGTCAAACTATGACTAGCTTGCCAAGACGAAGATATCAAACCGCCATCAGGTACCTAGCGATCGACTCTGTGGCGACGCCCTTCGTACCGGGCGACCGCTCTACTAACCGGCTAAGGGAAATCGACTGCGCCCGAGCAGAGACGATCGCCCATCAAAACCGTCCAAGGACTCGGATCTCGAAAGCACCCACGTGCAGATCCGTAAAGGCGCCGACAAGATCTTTTGCTAATCGACAAGATCTTTGACTAAAGCTGTCACCTACCCCACCTCCCTGCATGTGAGCCGAATTTTGTCGCAGGGCCGCATGTGACTAACTCAGACGCGTGTAAGCTCCCCATCGACCGAGTAGTTGATCGCCAACAACTCCTGCAGACTCGAGGACAGGCCCATGTGCTAAAAGACGATCGCCCGATTATTATATTGCAAGAAAGGCGATCGCCCGCGTATCAAGCTCCTATAAATAGAGAACCTCCTCCTACCGGAAAAAGGTTCTCGCCTGGTTCTCGGTTCTCGCCTGGATTCATTGGAACCAACAACTCGAATTCACTCTACAGTTCCTACCATCGAATATAGAGTTCAATTCATTCGACTTACGCCGAGCTCATTCTCTCACATTCCGATACATCAACGGAAATACTGAAGAACACACACATATCATTAAGCTCCCGGCTATCTCACCGGAATCCATCTCAGGACTTATCTCTCCAAATCTCTCATCCAGAAGACGATCGGCAGAAGCAGCAAGTCTCCACTAGACAGATTCCAAGGGATTCACAAGCCCAGAAGCCCAAACTTCCAGCTATATACTCGCCGTGAGAGGCGGTCGATCTCTCACCGCCGCGACTGTTCATCACCTTTGTTACAAGAACTCACAGAGCATCAAATCTGGTTCTTCCGGCAATCTACACGCTCACTAGCTAAGATAACAAGAAACTTTACACTCATTGTAATTGTATTCTTACATTAGTACTTGTATCCCCGAATATCGGTATTAATAATATCTCGCGAGAGCATTCAAGCCCGGGACTAACAACCCCGGCAAATCTTGTGTTATTTATCTTTCTCACGGAAGTGCTCTTGCATTTGTTTGCTATCCCATCCATTCCAGCAATATCTATCTCCGGATAATATTTTGGGTAGCAACAGGAACTTATTAATATTTTTGGCATAATATGCTTATTCTTCGTCGCTTTTGTCCACCGGGATTTCTTCTTTAGATCTTGACATCTTAGCCTTCATGGCTATCAATCTCTCCTTAGGTTTCGGTTTGGCATTCCGAGATTTTAGAACTATCTCGGAGTTGATAAGAGAACCAACGAGAGCACTAAAATCAAGAGTATTTAAATCTTTTGATTCCATTATGGCCGTAACCGTACCGTCCCATTCTCGAGGTAGTGATCGGAGAATTTTCTTTACTTTCTCACTACTTGAAAGAGGTTTTCCGAAACATGCTAATCCATTTGTGATAACCGAAAAACGGTCGAGCATTATAGTGATGGATTCGCCGTCCTTCATTTGAAATAGTTCGTATTCGTGAAGGAGCATGTTTATCTTCGTCTCCTTGACTTGAGACGTACCTTCGTGTGTTACCTCAAGTATTTTTCAAATTTCTCTGGCACTATCACACGATGATATCCGATTGTGTTCTTTCGGATTTAAGGCACAATATAGAAGCTGAGTTGCCTTACAATTGTAGTGGTCATTTTTCCAATCGGAAACGTCATATTCTTCGAAAGTTTTAAGCGTATCGTTGGAATTCGTCGGAATTTTTGGACCAAGACAAATCACTTTCCAAAGCTCGATGTCATATGCTCGGATGAATATTGACATCTTTTTCTTCCACGTCATGAAGTTTGAGCCATCAAAAAATGGTGGTCGGTTGAGAGCAAGACCTTTGACTGGAGCAAGTTGAAACGACATTTGGATCGAATCCTCGAATGTTCAGCCGCTTTATTGGAGTACCTCTCCGATACTAATTGTTGGAGCAAAATCGGAATTTGCGCCGTTGTGCGGAAGCGTGAATATAAAGTGCGGAAATTAAATGACACACTGATTTATAGAGGTTCGGCTATAATCGAGCATACGTCCTCTCTCGGTATCTTTTTCTATAGGTTGAAGATATAAACCTCTGCACCTCTCTTCTATCGGTCGAGGGATTACCGTTACAATCACGTCTTCTATGGTCCGTGATAAACCACTCGTACTTGTCTTTGTGTCGGTCCAAGTTAAACCGTTTTTCTTTTCTATTGGACAAGGAATCAACCACTCTAGCTTTCTATCGGTACTAGATAAACCTCACGAAGATATCGATTGTGATTCTAATAATGCCGGATCCTTGATCCTAATAACACCGAATCCAATCGTATCTTTTCTTTTACCTCTCGTGTATGTGTTGAATGTATAAACACTCAAACTAATAATATAAGCTCAGTATCACAACAACAATGTAAGTATATCAATCTCTGATGAATGTATCATTTGCATGAAGTTGTTGTAATGAAACAATACCATAGGAATGGTATTTATAGACTCCAAAGCCTCAACTAGCCGTTAGCCTCCTGGCACTCCATTACGACCGTTAATTCTTCTCCCTTACGTACGTTACCATTGTTACATACGTTATATAAACTCCGTTATGTACGTTAACGTCGTTCAGTTTCAGTCCAGTAACATTCATTTTATGTGTTACGTGCGTTAGCATATTGCACATTACGTACGTTAACATTTGTCAACATATCCGTTGCTCGCTGACCTATGCCATGACGTCATCTCCAACGTTCATCTCGTTTGAACTCAGAAACACTTGGTTACGTACGTTATCAATATCATATTACGTACGTTATTTTCGTCCATTTACGTACGCTATGCAATCTTCATTGCGTACGTTATGCATGTTCAGAACACCTTTTTGCACTTCGTTTCCTTCGATGCTTTGCTTCGTCTCTTTTGTTGTTTTGTTTTGTTTAACAACTTAATCATTAAAACACTATTAAGCATGTATGGAGCAAAATGTTCCAACAATATCCCTCTTTTTGATGATTACAAAACAACACTTCGTCAATGGGATTTACGTGCAAAAATACAAATATATATATGTGTATAGACCAAAGTTTTTGACTTTGTCCGTTCCGTTAGTTTCTTCTCCCATTTCTTTTTCGACTCCTTCTTTCCTTTTCTTTTTCTTTTCGAATTTTCAAATTTTCATCATCTTTTCGACGTCTGGTCATTTTTCTTTGATTTTCTCCCCCTTTCAGGGTTAATTCCATTCTTTTTCTTTTCTCCTTTCTCCCCCTTTTTGTTTTCATCAAAAAGTGTAATAAATGACAATAAAATGATAAATACCAAATTGATGTAAAAAAATATGTGATACCAAATGATGAATATAACTATATGCATGAATAGGGTATAAACTCCCCCTGAAAATATTATCTCCCCTTTAAAAAATTATTACTCCCCCTAAGTAAAATATATTTTGATAAAAATTAATTTTTGGAAATCCAACCGATTGTTGGTTTTTCATTTGAAACATAGACGATATTTGAAATATTTGTTCCTTTAGGAACCCAAATCCTTTTAATTTTAATCGTTTGTCTTGGGCTTTTACAGTTTCAAATATGGTGCCCGATTTTCAAACATTTTTCGCAATGGGGTATCTTTAAATTTAAGGATTCGTTTTTAGAACGAGATTTGAATCTCAACCCCTGTTTATTTAAAGTGAACTTTTGAACCGAGAGCATATTTTCAAATTTCTCGTTTCCGAGAGAAAATTTCTTCGCTAAATTTTTTAGCTCGGTTTGCATTTTAACAAGATCATCCTTTAAAATATTTTCATTTTCAACACATTTTGAATGATCGATCTCGATAAACTTTCCCTTTTCAAGAATTTTGGAATTTTTAATTTCCAATTATTTATTTTTAGATTTAAGGGATTTTTTTTCCGATAAAGTATTTTGATAATACGTATGCAATAATTCAAATGCTTCAAATATTTCATCATAAGAATTACTTACTTGGCTTTCGACGTCGCTATCGTCGAATGAACTTCAGGCCATGAGAGCGAGATTATTTTGATTGATAAAATCATCATCTTCGTCTTCATCGCTCCATGTTGCAACGAGGACCTCCTTCTTTGATTTAGCTCGGCAATACTTAGCAAAGTGGCCTAGTTTACCACATAATCGACAAGAGTTGTCGAATTTCTTAAATTCGCTCGTTTGGATGTCCTTCTTTCTCCGGTTTAATAAGTGTTGGAACTTATTAATATTTTTGGCATAATATGCTGATTCTTCGTCGCTTTCGTCCACCGGGATTTCTTCTTTAGATCTTGACATCTTAGCCTTCATGGCTATCGATCTATCCTTCGATTTCGGTTTGGCATTCCGAGATTTTAGAACTATCTCGTAGTTGATAAGAGAACCAACGAGAGCACTAAAATCAAGAGTATTTAAATCTTTTGATTCCATTATGGCCATAACTGTACCGTCCCATTCTCGAGGTAGTGATCGGAGAAATTTTTTTAGTTTCTCACTACTCGAGAGAGGTTTCCCGAAACATGCTAATCTATTTGTGATAACTGAAAAACGGTCGAGCATGATAGTGATGGATTCACCGTCCTTCATTTGAAATAGTTCATATTCGTGAATGAGCATGTTTATCTTCGTCTCCTTAACTTGAGACGTACCTTCGTGTGTTACCTCAAGTATTTTCCAAATTTCTTTGGCGCTATCACACGATGATATCCGGTTGTGTTCTTCCGGATTTAAGGCACAATATAGAAGTTGAGTTGCCTTACAATTGTAGTGGTCATTTTTCCAATCGGAATCGTCATATTCTTCGAAAGTTTTAAGCGTACCGTTGGAATTCGTCGGAATTTTCGGACCAAGACAAATCATTTTCCAAAGCTCGATGTCATATGCTCGGATGAATATTGACATCTTTTTATTCCACGTCATGAAGTTTGAGCCATCAAAAAATGGTGATCGGTTGAGAGCAAGGCCTTCGACTGGAGCAAGTTGAAACGCCATTTGGATCGACTCCTCAAATGTTAAGCCGCTTTATTGGAGTACCTCTCCGATACCAATTGTTGGAGCAAAATCGGAATTTGCGCCTTTGTGCGGAAGCGTGAATATAAAGTGCGGAAATTAAACGACACATTGATTTATAGAGGTTCGGCTATAATCGAGCATACGTCCTCTCTCGGTATCTTTTTCTATAGGTTGAAGATATAAACCTCTGCACCTCTCTTCTATCGGTCGAGGGATTACCGTTACAATCACGTCTTCTATGGTCCGTGATAAACCACTGCATTGTCTTCTTTGTGTCGGTCCAAGTTAAACCGTTTTTCTTTTCTATTGGACAAGGAATCAACCACTCTAGCTTTCTATCGGTACTAGATAAACCTCATGAAGATATCGATTGTGATTCTAATAATGCCGGATCCTTGATCCTAATAACACCGAATCCAATCATATCTTTTCTTTTACCTATCGTGTATGTGTTGAATGTATAAACACTCAAACTAATAATATAAGCTCAGTATCACAACAACAATGTAAGTATATCAATCTCTGATGAATGTATCGTTTGCTTGAAGTTATTATAATGAAACAATACCATAGGAATGGTATTTATAGGCTCCAAAGCCTCAACTAGCTGTTAGCCTCGTGACACTCCATTACGGCCATTAATTCTTCTCCCTTACGTATGTTACCGTTGTTACGTACGTTATATAAACTTCGTTACGTACGTTAACGCTGCTCGCCAACTAAGAATATCTGCTTTATGTGTTACGTACATTAGCATATTGCACATTACGTACGTTAACATTTGGCAACATATCTGTTGCTCGCTGACCTATGCCATGACGTCATCTCCAACGTTCATCTCGTTTGAACTCAGAAACACTTGGTTACGTACGTTATCAATATCATATTACATACGTTATTTTCGTCCACTTACGTACGCTATGCAATCTTCATTGCGTACGTTATGCATGTTCAGAACACCTTTTTGCACTTCGTTTCCTTCGATGCTTTGCTTCGTCTCTTTTGTTGTTTTGTTTTGTTTAACAACTTAATCATCAAAACACTATTAAGCATGTATGGAACAAAATGTTCCAACAATCTCCCTCTTTTTGATAATTACAAAGCATAAACATATAAAAGTAAATATAAACATAACCCAAACCGAATATCAGCCTTTTGTAATTGGATATTGATTGTTACGGCCATATGTTGGATAAGCAAGTAAAAATCAAGAATCCAAGGTAAAAAGAGAGCTTACTTTCAGCTGAGACAGTATCCTGTGTTGTGCTGAAAATGTATCGAGCTTAGAATTGTAATTTAAATTTTTGGATTGTACAAGGATTGCGAGGGTTATATACTTTTATATAAAATGGCATAAGAGTTTCTTTCAAGAAGCTGCTTGCAGTGGGGTGAGGCAATTTTGAGCATAGAACTTGAGTTGCTTTCTTCAAAGGCCTCGACTACTCCATGGACAATGTCACCTCCTCCCAAGACAAGTTCAATCTCGGATATGGCAATACTAGTGGAAGTTGTAAGGCATAGCCACTAACCAAAAAGACAACAGATGGATAAACCGAAAATGCAGCCATTCAAGTTGATTGCAATATTCTTGTTCAGGTCAAGGGCATAATGAGCTCTACATGACCATAATCATTATCATGAATACTTTATTATGCTATGCAAGGTGTGGTTGCCATTGGGGTTTATACGATTACAAAATACAAAGCGACGTTGCATAATGGAACTCGTTTGTTTACTCACAGACGTTGTAATAGCAGGTTGATCAACGGGTCAAAATGAGTCTTAGCTGAAATCGTCATGTTTTAGTACGAGTCAAACCTGGTTGGGCTGGCCCGAAACCCTTATTTAGAAAGAGAATACTATTACAAAAATATACAGTCATGATGGGATGATTTAATGATGCGAGGAACTATCGTTACAGCTTGGAGGTTGGTGGGAATGGCAGAAAACTCATATGGGAAGGCACCCCTCGGTGCATAAGAGATGGTCACAAAAAGGTTAGGGACAGTCATGATGGGCTGATAATACATTGCAACATGGCTCTATTTTCCTCCGGAAGAGATAGGAAAGAACTCAAGTTGAGGGTCATGGGTCGGATATGGAAAGAGTCTCCTAACTCTGATGGTAGTAATGTATGCATTGCAAACCTATGCAGTTAACTTGCTAAATTTGGTTTTGTGGGTTCCAGCTTCCTTTTTAATTTATATCTGTAATTTCAGACCCAGCCCATAGATGCACTACAAAAAGAATGGTGAATGGGGTTGTTTATTTTGTATCTGTGTGGGAATTTTTAGGGCAATGATACTATTAGTGTAAGAAAAAAGAGAAATTATCACAGTTTGGCATTTTGTCCCTACATAGGTAGAACTAGCAACCCATGATCCACATGTCAAACACTCAAAAGCATCAACAGCATCTATGTAACAAAAGTAACCATTCTAGTGTATGTTCACATAAAGCAAATGTATAAAGGCTGAGCATAAGATAAAATGTACTCCGTATAGCGGCTAACGTACGTATTGGGAAAACAAGAACCCTGTATCGAAACAGCCGGGTTACTCAATCCCTGTATCGAATAATATTGATAAGAGGTTTTGACATATATGCCAATCCTCAATACAGTAAAAGGAAACTGTATCGAAGAGTTAAAGTGTCAACCTGTATTGAAGACCTGTCTCGAATCCAGCAAATAGTGAAACCCTTCAGTACAGCAAAGATGTCTTATAAAGACCAAGTATGGAAACTGTCTCGAATCACCAATACAGTTATCTTCCATACAACTCACAACAGGACAAAGAAGGAATCTTCATAAGTCAAGTCCCGTTGAATAAAGAAGTATTTAAATACTCAAGGATAAAGTATTTAAATACTGTCAGTCAACAGATCTTCAAATCCCGCTAAATCCGGATCGTGCTTTTAATCCCGTTGGAACGGAATCTCACTCAAACGGATACATCTCAACGGATATATGTTTCAGAAACTATATATATCTCATGAAGGCATTGAAGATCAGTTACCGAACCCAAGCTACGAAATTATCAAGCTATCAAAGTTATCATCAGAGCAAAACATATCTCCAAAGCTTACTGCAACTCAGATCTAAAGAGATATACAGTGCTCATCATCTTGAACAACACTTCATCAGCTGAAAGCTCTTAAAGTTAAAGTTGTTGTTCACCCTCTGTTCTATACTCTGAACAAACCCAGATCAGCCCTGTGTGGACTGAGTAATCTGTGCTTCTCCGAATCGTGTGAAGGATTTGCATTGAAGAAGACGAAGCTTCGTAACTGTGTGAAGAAGCAAGTCAAAGCATTAGCTCAAAACCAATCTGTGTGAACGGTTGAAGCTAAGATCTTTATATCAATCTGTGTGAACGATATATTGATTGTGTGTTGTTATAATTACGTAGTTGTGTACGTAGTAATTATAATAAACCTTTTACTCCTGTGTGGAGGACCAGTGGACGTAGAGGGGTTTACCTCGAACCACTTTAATTACTGTGTTATTTACCTTCGGTTTTTACTGTTTTAACTATTGTGATTAATTAAGTATACACTATATATTTAGTTGCTGTATCCACAGCGACATACTGTATCTAAGACTTCCGCTACGCACTCAGATTTAAAATAAGTACAATTTGTTGTTTAAACTACTTCCCAAACTGTATCCAGTATACTTAGTGGCCAACAAGTGGTATCGGAGCGGTTGATTCTAAAAAGAATCAGTCGTATTTTTAACCGAATCAGATCCAAACTCACTTACTCTTTAAAACAGTCTCTTTCATTTCGGTATTATCACATGGACACTTCTATGATCAACAAAGTGCCTATGTTCTCTATTAACGAATTTGATGATTGGAGAATTAGGATGGAGGCTCATCTTGCAGCAATGCACGAAGAGATGATTTTTGTGATACAGGGTGGCCCTATCAAGATCATGAAGGTAAACACGGCCGCAAGGATTGAAGGCCAAGCCCATGCTGAGATGCTCGAGAAGGAACGCGAGCAATGGACAACAGATGAAAGAAAGCGAGCCAATCTCGATAATGTGGCTAAGAACGCGTTATTTGTCACTCTTGACAAAGGCACGTTCTCAAAGGTAAAGAGCTGCAAAACAGCCAAAGAAATCTGGGATAAACTCAAGTTAATTTGTGAGGGAACTGAGCTCTCAAAAGAAAACAAAATTTCAAAACTGACTCAGCAATTTGAATCTTTCGAAATGAAACCAACTGAGACACTTGAGGAACTTGACCTCAAATTCACTGGTATTGTTGGTGAACTTGAAGCGTTGGGCAAAATTTATACCCAAAAGGAGAAGAACTTAAAAATTTTCAGATCTCTCCCAGCCCGATGGGACATTAAGACCACAGCTATGCGTGTATCTTGCAATCTTAATGAAATATCTATTTTTGATCTCTTCTCTGACCTCAAAGCTTTTGAGTATGATATTGACATAAGAGAGAAAGCTGAAGAATCCCCTTCAAAGGTCACAGCACTAGCCGCTGTATCGAGCCGTCGACACAGCATGCCCAGCTCGTCGAAGCCTAGTCACAAGAATGCTGACAGTGACGACGACATCCTGTCTCAAGATGAAATGGCGCTTCTCATGCACAAATTCAAAAAATTCATCAAGCAGTCTGGAAAGACTCCCTACAGGCCCAAACCTGTCCACAAGGTAAGTACCGAAACATCATCTGGTGATGCTAACCTGTGCTATAATTGCAGGAAACCAGGGCATTATGCAAATAAATGTCCTCATCCTAAAGTCCAAAGGTTGCCTGAGGCCGAGCAACAAGAGAGAGAGATGAAAGAAGACGTGCTTGGAAAAACAAGCTCAAGGCCCTGATTGGAGAATCAGAAGCCTCCCCCACACCATCCAAATCAGAAGAATGTCTTCAGGTGGTCACTGAAAGTGATTCATCTGACGATGAGTTCGATGATAAAGCATATATGTGCTTCATGGCCAAGGACATTCCGGAAGATGAAGATAGTGATGATGAGGCAAGCTCAACCTCAGCTATTCCATTAAATGCATCTCATACTTTTGAAAACATGATGAATAAATTTAAAAACATTCAAAAGGCCCATGAGACATTGAAAAACGAGAATATACAGCTCCAACTGTCTAACCTAGAGCTGAAAGATGAAAATGACTTGCTGAAGATAAATTATGAAAATATGTCTCTTGACTGTGAAACCAGCAAAGTCGATTTTGAAAAACTCATGGAGAGCAATCATCAACTTGCTCATGAACTAAGTGAGGTTAAAACTCACAACGAGAGCAAGACAAATGATTTGGTTCTACTTCAAGCCAAAGTCAAAACTCTCGAAATACGAGAAGATGAACTTGAGACCATTCTGAAATCGTTCGAGAAATTGTCCAAAAGAATGGAAGAAATTCTGAGCACTGGACAATATGCTCATGATAAAAGTGGCTTAGGATACAGCTCATGTTCAAACAAAGGGAAAACTAGTACAGTGTTTGTCAAGAGTGTGGAACACATTCCTGTGTCGAATGAAACTTCAAGTCCTGAGAAGGAACCCTCTGCACTGAGAAAACCGAAGGCTGCTATTTCGCCCCCACAATCCTATTCCAGACAGCGGAATCATAAGCCGTTCCAACCTGTGAGGCGCACTCAACAGCATACTCCCCGAGCATATCAACAGCGCCAACAGCCGTTCAAAAGGAAGGCTGTATCCAACTACCAAAGGCCCGCACGGCAGTACTATCAGTACAGCACGCCTAGGTACTGGATACAGGAGCCCCGTTATTCCTCGAGACAGCAGATGCCCGCTCATTATCAAAAACAGCGTTGGGAATCCAACTGGAAACCCAGAAGACAAGCTGTTAGGCCAAAAAAATGGCTCCACCTCCAAGACGACACTCGTACTGGATTAATAATAATAACCCTGAATTTTTCATGCATAATAATTATCATGGTTATAGCGACTACGTGTATGCCCCACGTAGATACCGCAACACTGTACCGAATGTGACCTACAGTAAACCTATTGCTGTCAGGAAAATTTGGGTACCTAAAGGCACTAACACACATGGACCCAAAAATCAAAGGGGATCTAAATCTACTTAATTTCTTTGTTACAGGACATTATAGAGGAAGACACCTGGTACTTTGATAGTGGATGCTATCGGCACATGACCGGAGATAGAAGCAAGCTATCAGATTTTGTAGAAGGTCGCGGTCCAAAAGTTCGCTTCGGTGATAAATCAAAAGGAAGAACAAGAGGGAAATGAACCCTTCTTGTAGGAAAATTCAAAGTCACTGATGTTGCATATGTTGAAGGCTTACAGTATAATCTACTTAGTATTAGCCAGTTCTGTGATAAACAGTTCTCGGTGAAGTTATATATAGATCACTGTAGAGTCAAGAACATCCTGACCAAGGAAGTTGTGCTTACAGGAAGCAGATCAGGTAACATGTATATTGCTGACTGGAAGCCTATGAGCTCCTCAATTCCATGTTTTGTTGCCAAAGGCACTGCAGATCTTAGCTGATTATGGCACAAGAGGATGTCTCACGTCAACTTCAAGACGATCAACAAGCTCTCAAGACAGGGAATGGTAAGAGGTTTGCCAAATGTGTCATTCAAGAAAGACAACATCTGCGGACCATGTCAGAAAGGCAAGCAAATCAAGTCAACCCTAAAGAGCAAATCCTACCTTTCAACCCAAAGAGTGTTGGAAATGCTACATATGGATCTCTACGGTCCTGTAGACCCAGTAAGTTTATGAGGTAAGAAATACTGCATGGTTGTTGTTGATGATTATTCCAGGTATGCTTGGACAATTTTCCTTAGCAAGAAGAAGGAAACAACATCAAAACTGCCCGAGCTCCTGAGAAAGTTGCAAAATGAAAAGGCATTGAGTATCGTGTGCATTCTTTCCGACAGAGGTACAGAATTTACTAACCGCTTTATAGAGCAATACTGTTCGGAGAATGGGATACAGCACGAATACTCAGCTGCCCGTACACCTCAACAAAATGGTGTTGCCGAGCGAAAGAATAGGACGTTGAAAGAAGCAACAAGGACAATGATTGCCGCAAGCAAATTGCCACAGCTTTTCTGGGGTGAAGCAACCAATACAGCATGCTACACTCAAAACCGCTGTATCGTCAACAAACACCACAACAAAACAGCATATGAGGTATGGAACAACAAAACTCCGTTAGTTTCATATTTTCACATTTTTGGATGCAGGTGTTATGTGTTGAATAATGGGAAGGACCAACTTAGAACCTTTGATGAGAAATCAGATGAAGGAATATTCGTAGGATACTCCTCTGTCAGCAAAGCTTTCAGAATCTTTAATAAAAGGAAGCTGACGATCGAGGAATCAGTTCATGTAGTGTTCAACGAACCTCACCATGACACTACAGGAGTAGATGATATTACTCAGGACATCCAACATCTCTCTATCTTGGATCCTCCAACTCCCATAGAACCTGTCGTTGATTTAGAAATCAACCCCGCAGCTGTAAGAGTCGACGTGGATGAAGCCGACGCTGTACAAGCTGAAGCTGTATCTACAGAAACTCTCGATACAGTACGGGACCCTGAATTAGAACCCGACCGAAGATGGTTGAGAGATCACCCGCAAGAGCTGATCATTGGAAACATAAATGCTGGTGTTTCTACTTGTAGGAGAATACAAAGTACACAAGGAAATGTACTTTGTGCACAAGAAGAACTTGATACGGAGATATCACAGTTTCCTGAATGGAAATCTCAATCCGAGCTTAGAAGACTCAATATGTGCACTATCGCTGTCTTCTTAGCCCAGTCTGAACCTGTTTCGACCATAGACGCTCTTAATAATTCTCATTGGATAACATCTATGGAAGAAGAGCTTAACGGTTTCGAAAGAAACAATGTATGGTATCTTGTACCCAGACCTACACATCAATCGGTCATAGGAACCAAATGGGTATTTCGAAACAAGAAGGATCGAAATGGACTTATTATAAGGAACAAGTCCAGACTAGTCGCACAAGGCTATAGTCAGGAAGAAGGCATAGACTATGATGAAACATTCGCCCATGTAGCGAGACTAGAAGCCATTAGGATATTTTTAGCCTTTGCCGCCCATAAGAGCTTTATTGTATATCAAATGGACGTCAAGAGTGCATTCCTGAATGGAGACCTTGCAGAAGAAGTTTATGTTGAACAACCACCAGGGTTTGCCAATACAAACGGTATCGATCTAGTATACAGGCTAAGGAAAGCACTGTATGGACTTAAACAAGCCCCTAGAGCCTGGTATGAGACCCTGTCCCAGTATCTAACCGAAAATAGATTTGAGAAAGGTGCTGTGGACAAGACCTTATTCAAAATACAGGAAGGTGATGACCTTCTAATGGTACAAATTTATGTAGATGACATAATTTTTGGTTCAACTAACCTTGCTTTATGTCAAAGGTTCTCTCATATCATGCAAAGAAAATTTGAAATGAGTATGATGGGAGAACTTAGTTATTTCCTAGGTTTGCAGGTAAAGCAGTTGCCTACAGGTATCTTCATCAACCAGGAAAAATACAGCAAGGAGCTTCTCAACAAATTTGGAATGAACACTTCCAAATCTTCGCCAACTCCCATGAGCACTTCCGTGCAAATTAGTGCTGATGAAGCCGGAAAGCCGTTTGACCAATCACTCTACAGGAAGCTCATTGGTTCGCTCCTGTACCTAACGGCTAGCAGGCCCGATATCCAGTTTGCTGTTGGAGTGTGTGCGAGATATCAAGTAGCACCTAAGGAATCACACTTCAATACAACTAAACGAATCCTGAAGTACATTAAAGGAACAGTCGATGTAGGACTATGGTATCCTAAAGAAGGCAGATTCGAGTTAGTTGGATACAGCGACTCGGATCTCGGAGACTGCAAGCTAGATAGGAAGAGTACAAGTGGAACTTGTCACTTTCTCGGACCTAGACTTGTTTCTTGGTTCAGTAAGAATCAATTGGCTAACTCTCTTTCCACGGCTGAATCAGAGTACTATGCTGCTGGTAGCTGCTGTATGCAGATCCTTTGGATGCAGCAACAATTGTCAGATTATGGAAATGATGCCAGAGAGACTCCAATCATGTGTGATAGCACGAGTGCAATTGCAATCACGCACAATCCTGTCCTGCACTCACACACTAAGCATATCAACATGAAGCATCATTTTATAAGGAATCACGTCGAGAACAAGGATGTTCGCCTTGAAAAAGTTCATACAGACATTCAGTTGGCCGACATCTTCACCAAGCCTCTCGACACAGCCAGATTCAACATGCTTAGACAAGAATTGGGAATGCTACAGCCCGAATCCCTGTAAGTAATTTACTGTTTTTACTCAACAATTGAGGGGGAATGCTATAAGACCCAAGAATACAGTATCTAACATTAATTATTTGTACACTCAGAACCGTCAATACAGCACTGTAGTGAACAAAGACATAAATTATCCTACAACTGAAGTGTGCAATAATTAAGGGGGAATAGAGTATGACCCATGAATACAGCATTAATCTAAAAATTGCTGTATGGAATCTAAAACCTATATTTACCTTTTAAGGGGTAACGCTGTATCGATGCGGAAACAGCACATACTATAGGATTTCGATTCAGTATATATATATTATTATATTATTTCTTTTCAAAATGACTTTTGTCCACGTGCCCTGTTTTTTTATGTCAAACGTCATTTACATTAAATGCCTTACACGACATCTGGACAACTGAATTTCAAAGCCGCGATGTTTTAAATTGTTTATTGTTTTTTAAACCGCCGTTTCAGGCATTTAGGGTATCAACAATGTCAGAAGTGGGACCCGCTAATATTTAAACATTTTTAATGGATAAGTGTACCAGTTACACTCAGTCCATCTAGACTGTTGATTTCAAAAACCGGTTCCCATCCCTTAAAATCTGACCATTCGTACACTGCAAAACCCTACTTCGCCGCCCAATATAAAAGGACTGATACTGCCATTAGAGACTCTTTACGACTTCTGTAAATTTAAGAGTTCTCAAGCAAATACATCCTACATACTTTTCTGCATTTTACTGCAAATTTCGGTTATTCTCTTTCACTTTTTCCTGGAAAATCATCAAATGGCTGGACAAACATCTTCGCCCGCACTGAAGAAAACCGCTAACATCATCGATGGACGGATCATTTCAAGATCTGTTGTCATTGAACGCATTCTCGCTGAAACCAATGATGTCGAACCCATGGAGTACATCATCACTCGTCTTCGTCAACAAGGTCTCTATCGCCTTGGAAGTCAAACCGCTGAGAAGTACGATGCTCATCTGGTTGAGGAATTTTACCTTAACGCCGCCGTACGCTTTTTGTCGCTGGCCCAAGGAGGTCACGTTGCTGACATAACCGCTACTATTCAAGGAGTTGAGATCTGTGTTGATAGCGATCTTCTCCAGAATATCTACAGGCTACCTGCTGATGGCCTGACTATGGATCAACTTGAGACGTTTGGGTCTCAAGCGCTGTTAACTAAATTTTATGGACTGTTCACAGGCTCAAAAGTTGTTGACATGGTTCAAACCACATGTCACAAGAAGAATTTTTGTCTCCCTTATGTGTATTTACATGATTTTTGCTGCAGGATCATTGAGAATCGAACTGGTGCGTTCGAAATGTGTACTAATCTGAGGTTCAGGATGATGGTGGCAATTCTGACCTGTGAAAAGGTCAACTGGTGCCAGATAATCCTGAAGCGCTTGCAAGAAGAAGTATGCAAGCCTGACACCCAGAAGAAGTCATTTGGTTTAATGTTAAACCATATCTTGACGAAATGCGGACTGTCGCAATCCGCTGATGCTAAGAAGAATAGCTCCAGGATATACCTAGGAGGTGTCAAGCCTACTGCGTATAACCAAACCACTATGGTTTGCAACCACCCGAAAACCGAAAGTATGCAGTTTCTGCAAACCCAAGGGATGTGTCTTTGAAGTCCCAGGATGAGGAATCTTCAAAGAAGAGGAAAAGATCTCACAGCAAGAAACCCATTGCTGGTGAAAAGCCAAAGAAGAAACTTAGGAGGCTTTCTAAAGCCAAATCTACCAAGCCCTCCGAAGAAGTTTCCACCGTGGCTCAACCCACTGAAGAACAACCCCAGGGCCCAACCCCTGTGGAAGAGGTGTCCACTACTGTATCGACAGTAGATCCTGAGCCTTTGGCGGCTAGGACGGATGATGAGACATCTGCCAACGAAAAAGACTTTAGCGAGTCGGCTGCCCATTTGGAGCCAAAAGCTACTTCTCCTCTGCGGGATCCCACACCCGTACAGGATCAATCTTCCTTCGGGGCACCATCCCCTGTAAGGAATCCCACTTCCATACAGGATCCCACACCTGTAGAGGAATCCCTCGCTACAGCGTATCCAGACGTTGCACGCAGTCCCTCCCCTGACTCTATTATTAATAAGACCATTCTCTCTGTTTAGATCGAACATGCTTACGAAAGATTCCTTACATGGAAAGGCTACAGGCTAGCTCCATACGACACATTGTACAACTGGAGCGAATGGAGCCAAGAAGAAAGATTTGTATCAGAAGTGACGGACTCAACGGAAATTGAGGCCCTGATCCGATGGGACAATCCCTTCTGCAAAGAACTGATTGAAAGCCATCTTCTGCAGAAATCTGACGCACGGAGGAAAGGTAAAGATAAGTCAGAGGACTCTCCCCCTAATCCAAAAGACGACGATGATAATGACTCAGACGACGATGACGAAGCTTTACAAGCTGGTCTGAGGATGAGTCGTGAATAGGCTCAAGACAGAGACGCCTCTCCACCAAAGGATGACGAAGGGACATCAACCCAGAGCAAGCCCCCTTCGCCACAGCAAGAAGAAATTCCCAACGAGGAGGAATCAGTCCCTCAAGTCGAGGAAGTAGAAGCAGTTTTGGAACAGGCACCCGAGCTTGCCGCCGCTCAAGAACAAGTAGTTGTCACTGAGAGACAACAGGAGGATTTAGTCCCTCCTGTATCCATGTCTACCGACGGAACTTCGCAACAGGAGGACACTCAAACCCCTGCCGCCGAACCAAAACAAGCTGCTCCCGCCCCTTCAACCATGGAATCCGAGGACGGTATCGTACCTGAGGATGTCCAGCTTAGTTCACACCCAACCGTGAACCTAAGGAGGTTGAACTGCTCTGAAGATTTTGCTCAACCAGATTCTCCGATTTCTGCCGCTAGGAAAGAGCGCCTGCGTGCTCTTGGTCTTCAAATTGTATTCATCCAGGATGCAGTGAATGCTGTCTTCAGTTGAAAAAGCATTGAATTGGATGCATACTTCTGCCGTGGAAGAGATGACCACTCTACAGCATAAAGTATCTCGTGTTGTCGAGGCATTCGTTATTTTGCCAGAAGTGTTCAAACAAGCACTGAAAATCATGGAAGACAAGCAGGAACAATTCCTGAAGGAAGAGGCAACCAAAACACGCATTGCTGAAGCCAATACCGCATGTGCTATGATTGAAAACAATTCTCAATTGCGCGCCCACGACAAATGTATCAAGGACATGTCGCAGACACTTTCCTCCCTTGTAGAAAGAATGACCAACATCGAGACGAAACAAGATGCTGCATTAGAGATCCTAGGACGTTTTGATGACGCCAAAAAGGGGGAAGAGGCAAAAGAAGCTGCTAGGAGAATCAGGTTACAGCATGAAAGGGAATTTGAGGCCGCTCAAGACAGCATCACTGCTGAATTAAACAAGCTAGCCCCTCCCTCCCAAAGTTTTAAGATTTCAGGCTCCCGACCTGAATTTCATGATCCAAATGTCCCGTGGCAAACTCTAATTCAAAGACCTTCTGAGATTCGTCTGCCGACCAACCGCCATCCTACTGCCGATGAGGTGAAGCAATAGAGGAAGAACGAACTGATGAGATACTTTGTTAAACTCATCAGGGAATCCGCCATCTTCAAAAGCTATAAGACTTTAGCGGAGGCCACAAACAAATTCACGAAGATGCTAGAAGATGGAAAACTCCCTCTCCAAATCGAGATGAAATCCAAACACAGAAGAGGAGATCGGATCACCCATCCAGAAGACTGGATTCTTGCCTTTGACAGATCCTATGAAGGAAGAGCTATATACCAGGATCGAGGCAATGATTCCCTATAGAACTGGTGGCGTGGAACCGAGAATAATCCAGGGAGAAAGCCATGGAGACATGAGGACTATAGATAAGAGCTGAAATCCTTGTATATTATTTTTGCTTTGTAATTTCTCTTCGAAACAGCAAACCATGTACTCAATTTATTTTGAATATCAATAAAAGTGTTTGTTTGTCTTGAAAGATTACAACTCGTAATCTACTGTGTCGATGTATGATTACTTAAATTATTTGATAACAAATCTCAAGTATAGGAAACTTGATTGAAAATTAAGCTGTACGAACTTGTCTACTAACAGTTCATAATTTCAGTTGTAAGCTTAGAATACATTGTAAGATTGTTCCTGCGCGCCAATCATAAGCTTAAGTTGTAAAAACTCTTAGTCAGATCGAACTCGTCGCGAAAGCGCTTCATTAAATAGACTAAGTTGCTGAAAGACAGACCTTTTGACAGAAGACCAAGAAATCTGCCAAAAGCCATCAAGGAAGATTATTTCATGAAGAAGGTTTTGGTATCATCAAGAAGACTTTGAAAGATAGAAAGTTAAAGTCTTGGCAAATTGTCAAAAAGGGGGAAATTATTGGGAAAACAAGAACCCTGTATCGAAACAGCCGGGATACTCAATCCCTGTATCGAATAATATTGATAAGAGGTTTTGACATATATGCCAATCCTCAATACAGTAAAAGGAAACTGTATCGAAGAGTTAAAGTGTCAACCTGCATCGAAGACCTGTCTCGAATCCAGCAAATAGTGAAACCCTTCAGTACAGCAAAGATGTCTTATAAAGACCAAGTATGGAAACTGTCTCGAATCACCATACAGTTATCTTCCATACAGCTCACAACAGGACAAAGAAGGAATCTTCAGAAGTCAAGTCCCGTTGAATAAAGAAGTATTTAAATACTCAAGGATAAAGTATTTAAATACTGTCAGTCAACAGATCTTCAAATCCCGCTAAATCTGGATCGTGCTTTTAATCCCGTTGGAACGGAATCTCACTCAAACGGATACATCTCAACGGATATATGTTTGAGAAACTATATATATCTCATGAAGGCATTGAAGATCAGTTACCGAACCCAAGCTACGAAATTATCAAGCTATCAAAGTTATCATCAGAGCAAAACATATCTCCAAAGCTTACTGCAATTCAGATCTAAAGAGATATACAGTGCTCATCATCTTGAACAACACTTCATCAGCTGAAAGCTCTTAAAGTTAAAGTTGTTGTTCACCCTCTGTTCTATACTCTGAACAAACCCAGATCAGCCCTGTGTGGACTGAGTAATCTGTGCTTCTCCGGAACTGTGTGTGAAGGATTTGCATTGAAGAAGACGAAGCTTCATAACTGTGTGTGAAGAAGCAAGTCAAAACATTAGCTCAAAACCAATCTGTGTGAACGGTTGAAGCTAAGATCTTTATATCAATCTGTGTGAACGATATATTGATTGTGTGTTGTTATAATTACGTAGTTGTGTACGTAGTAATTATAATAAACCTTTTACTCCTGTGTGGAGGACCAGTGGACGTAGAGGGGTTTACCTCGAACCACTTTAATTACTGTGTTATTTACCTTCGGTTTTTACTGTTTTAACTATTGTGATTAATTAAGTATACACTATACATTTAGTTGCTGTATCCACAGCGACCTACTGTATCTAAGACTTCCGCTACGCACTCAGATTTAAAATAAGTACAGTTTGTTGTTTAAACTACTTCCCAAACTGTATCCAGTATACTTAGTGGCCAACAGTACATTATCATAGATGGCTAACGTACGTAACGTGGCCTGTGTAATACCCGCAATTTCGGATTTCGGTGATTTTCTTTTTTTTTCGGCGGGGGCCCGTTTTGACGATTCGCTCGTGATCGTTTCGTCATTCCGAGAGTATTTAATTCTGCACTTTTTGTCATCCGAGTTCGTTTCAGTATTGTTTTGTTGAGTTCCGTGTTCTTAAGTGGTTTTTCCGCACTTGAGTTCGATTCTTGTGAATCTCGTCCGAAACTGTTGTTTCGAGTTTCTCGTAAGTTCATTTAATGTTATTATTCATGTTGCGAGCTTTGGCTTGGTGTTTCGATCGTGTATCGTGTATTTCAGAGGTTTTGGGCTATTTTCGTAATTTCCCAAAGTTTGGGGTAATTACTTTGAGTTGTCGAATTTCGAGCCTTCGGGTGGTCGGAATCGTGTGTTCTCTTAGTGCTCGGATTCGTCTTTGCGAGTACTTCGTAACCGTATCTTCGATTCGTATTCAGGTTCGGGTTTCGGAGTCGTTCGGGCCGTCGGAGTTGGCCCCGGTCGAGTCATGGCCGGGCAGTCTGGGCCCAGGCCGGCACTGGCTGAGTTACGGTCGCTAGTGATCGGCAGTTACGTACGTAAGGCCGGTTACGTACGTAAGCCTTGGCTGGTTACGTACGTAACGATGCCGGCATTTTTGGGCAGTGTCTCGGCCATGGCTGGTTACGTACGTAAGGCCCGGCCGGTTACGTACGTAAGCGTCCGGCAGTGTCCGGCTATATAAGGCCCAGCAGACGGGTTTTTCACCATTTTTCTCATTCGTTTCCTTCTCTTCCGCGGCTGGAGTTGTGTTTATCATGGAGAGATGTTGTTGTACGATCAATCCATGAAGTCTTGGAGTTCATATCTTCAATCATCCATCCTATAACATCCTTTGATCGAGCGAATCAGGTCAGATTTCGTAGAAATCTAGTTTTGGGGAATTTGGGTGTTTTGGTTGTTTTCATCCGTTTAATCCGATTTAACTTAGGATTGTGATGGATTGATGATTATTTAGATGTATTATATCATTTCCCTTATTATTCCATGGTTGGATCGTATCGGTTCGTTGTTTTGGTTGAGTTCTTGATCGACGCCTTGAAGGTGTCCGATAGAATGTCATAGAGGGGTTTTCGGACGTTCTACGATTATTCTTCCTCGTATGATCGTTGATTTAATATTTATATGATGTTAGGGTCGAAATTCTTGTGAAGAACTCGAGTCGGAACCCTTCCGTTCGTTGCCTTCTTTGGGGTCCGAGCTTCCCGGTCGAATCGTGTTCTTTGGAGCATTTGGTAGCGGTTATTAAGGCAAGTATCTTATTATATGACTTGTATCTTGCGACTAGTAATCACGTATGAGATTTATGATGATTTTGCTTGCCTTCGTAAATATGTTCCGTTTGAATTGGTTGTGTATTCCGCAATTTGAAGGCTTTGTGATAATAGTGTTATATTGGTATACATGTTAGGTGTTGTGCCATTTGTGCAGGATTGCGACGTACATATGGATGGTTGTACACTTGGTTGTGCAATGTATGGTGTACCGATCGTGTGTTATGTTGGTTGTGTGTCATTGATTGATGATAGTTGTTGCGAGTGTTGAGATTGTGTTATGTGCGTCTGATGTACGATTTTGTGGTGATCAACGTGATTGATTAACTGTGCTCATTGTCGTATGTAATGTGAATGTGAACGTGAATATGTGTGTGACCGCTAAGTTCACTCGTGTGGGTTCGACGGGACCTACGAGGATTCGTGGCAGTGGACTACGGGGTCAGAACTTAGTGAGGTACTGAGGTCCAATCGTCTTTGATGCAGCGAGGCCTACGATAACGCATGGCAGTGGACCATGAGTTTCGGACACAGTACGTCCAACCGGGTGAGCTCGACGGGGCTTACGGTGACACGTGGCAGTGGACTACGGTGTCAGGACCGTGTGTGTGATTGTTGTGATTGATATAGTCCGTGTGGGTTGTTGAGCATACGGAGACACGTGACAGTGGATCATGGTGTCGGAATTGGTTATGTCTGGTTAATAGTTCGTGTGGGTTGTTGAACCTACGGAGACACGTGACAGTGGATCACGGTGTCGGAATTGATCATGTTTGGCTATTTGTGTGTGGTGTAGTCCGTGCGGGTTGTTGAACCTACGGAGACACGTGACAGTGGATCACGATGTCATGAATATGTTTATTTTCAAATCAAAGTTTTGAAAGGAAAAGTTTTATGAAAATGAATGTTGGACCGAGTCCTAAGCTTGAGTAAATGTTTTCCGTATTGTGAACTGTTGATTTATGAAACAAGATTTGGGTTAAAGCCCTCAACCCTTCTTTTGAAAGGTTTGGTGAACCAAGACTCAGAGTTTTAAAGGTTTTGAAATTCCAAAATTCCCGAGGTGATGAACTTATTTTCGAAATGCTTCATAGCTTAAATTCCCTTATTAAAACCCCCGGGAATAATTTGATACTTAAATATTGTGTTTGATTCTTGATTAATGTTTGCTCGTTACTTTTCATATGATTTGATACTTGCACTAGTAAAATAGTGGAGTTTTACTAACCCCCGAGTAATCGGGGGTGGATGTCTGTTTTGCATCCAGGTACATGCAGGTTCAGGGGAGCAGTCACAGGATTGGCACAAGAGGATGATGAGTTGCGATACTAATCAAGAGTCGAGAGTTGTTTAGATTTTTGTTGTGTTGTGAGGGTTGATTTCAGTCTTCCGCTGTATTGTGTTTCGACCCCTGTGTGGGTAATGTTGTTTTAGTCAGTTCTGTTGATGGAGTTGTGTGACCTCATCGGTCTGTGTATTCATGTGTAAGTGACCTTAACGGTATGTATTATTATATTGTTTGACCCTGGACGGGCAAGCATTTGGTTGTTTATGGATGTTTAGCCAGGTAGATCCTTGTGGAAAGAGTCTACGGCGTGTAATATTCCCATACGGTTTTGGGGGTGTTACATTTATGGTATCGAAGCTTAGATTGCGGAAACCTAGGCTGTCGGGTCGAGTCAAGTCGTGATTTGTCGAGTAATGTGTTGTCTTGTCGTTCGAGTCGTCAGGTGACAAGTTGAGTTGTGCGTAGTCACAACGTGTCGGTTATGTTGTCGGACGAGATTAGTATCTTGGGCGACCGTCACCTTCGTGCGACCTGTGGATGTAAGTCTCCTTTTTTTGTGTTTGTGCCTCGTCTGATGCGAGTTACTGGTATGATTATGAGTTAATTGACGGAATCCTCTTATAGATTTTGATTTCGTGATATGTGGTTATTTGACTCTCATATTTCGTTCATATGAGGAGTAGTGTTGCTGGATTGTGCATGTTCGATTGTATTTCTTTTATCCGCTGCGTGAGTTCTTTTGTAATGGCTTTCGGTATTTTACCGACTGAGTTTATTTCGAAAACCGATTCCCTTAACCGAGTTTTTGGCATTGTGGCCTTGATCGTTTTGGCGAAATTCTTATGACGGTATTTAGTATTTCATAAATGGATTTTGTGAGTTTTTGAAATATTACCGTCATCGGCCTTTTTGGCGTTTTTGTAAATGATTTTTAGCCTGGTGGGTTCCGGCACGGGACCCACGACGCTATAATATTCCGTGTAATTACCTGAAATTTTTGGGCATTCTAGCCCATTGAATTATCTTTGAAAACCTTGAGTATCTTAGAAAATAAATTTCGAGACGTACTTTTAAAATGAATTATTTTCTCATGGTACATCCTAGGTGCCACAATATGTTTCAAAAATTCTTCTACCTCGAGGATCAAAATGTTTTGAGATATTTTCAATATTTTAGAAACACTTTTACTTAGACCCGAGGGTCGAATATTTCTGAAAGTTTTTCACCAAAAGAAAAGTGTCCTCATTTTTGTTCCAACGCAAGGTGGTTTTCAAAGTCTCAACAATGATGTTTGCTCAACTTTTTGTAAAGTGATACTCAAGATCAACTGGTGTTTCCAAACTGTTTTCAAAAGGTGGTTTTCGTTTTTAAAACCCATCATTTCCTGCTTGTGGTCGGAGAAGGTGTGTATGATGTTGGTATTGTCGTTAGGGTTTTAGCCCTCCCAATTATGATTGAATTGGTGGCGTGAGCGTTGAGTCGTTGCCACGTATTTGTTATGTTAGCCCTTTGTGCGAGGTGTGATGTTGATATTTAATGTTGTCGCCTCGTAGTGAATTTCGTGTTGTCGCACATGTGTGAGCTGCTTAAGCTTGGGTTTGTACGTTGGTGTACATGTGTGATTGTTTCATAATGTTTGTAATTACGTGCTGGTTATCGTTCGGGCCGTTGAGGTCGCCGAACGATACCGTCGTTGCTGTGGTGTTTGTGTATGTATTACTTTACGATGGTAATCGTTGTATATGATATGTGTTATAATTCTCTGTTGTGCTGAGTTGGCATCTCCGCTATGTTGTTTTGCGACGTTATGCCCCATTGTATCTAGCATATGTATTTTCGGTATGCCGAGCCGAGGTGTTTCAACCGCGATGTGCCGGGGCATGCACGTGTAAATTTTCCTTCTCGTCAGTAACGCGTTTCAAGTGCGGACTTGAGGGACACATAATTCAGTTTTGCGAATCGGCTACCGAGACTTTCGGAGTTCGCGCTTCAGCACAGATATCAGGATCGGCTCTGAGAGGCCCATGGGAGATTTTTCTGTCGGTTGCTTTTTGTGTTGTTACCTTGTTTCTGTTGTTGTGAGCTGCGGGGACAACATTTCTTTTATAAGAGGTCGGATGTAATACCCGTACTATTTTTGACATCTGCAGTTTCTCCTTCTAAATTCTATCGACTTGCATGTGTTCGTCGATACTTTTTGAACTTGTTTGATGTCTCGGTTGTCATCGTTCGAACTGGTTGTGACCTTGTTTCAGATCGACCTGTTTATGTGACTTTTCAGAGTTCGGTTCGATTCTTGTGAACCTTGTTCGGAAGTAACATCTTTCACTTTCTACCAGTTCTTTTAATGTCTGGAGTTGAAGTGGGGACTTCGGAGTCATTGTTCGACTGTTGTCATTCGATCATTGTTATTTGATCATTGTTGTTCGATCATTGTTATTCGATCGTTGTTGTTCGATCATTGTTATTCGATCGTTGTTGTTCGATCATTGTTATTTGATCGTTGTTGTTCGATCATTGTTATTTGATCGTTGTTGTTCGATCATTGTTGTTCGGTCGTTGTTGTTCGATCGTTGTTGTTCGATCGGGGTTGTCTCACTGTTGTTGCTTCATCTCGTACCGCGTAGAATTGTCGTTCACTGTTAGTCAGCTGTTTCGAGTGCGGCCGGGTGGGTCACCGAGCTGGGCATTGCGAGACGATAGCTGAGAGATTTGGGGATTGAGGTTGCGTCTCTGCTCCGAAAGGACACAGAAATGCCTAGTGTAGTTTTTGAGGATTTCGGCATAGTCCGAATTGTTTGTGGTTGTCCTTGTGGATCGTTTGTGTGTTTATTTCTGTTTTCTTGATTGTGCGTGTTTCCTTGTAATGGGTGCTTTGTGTTTTGTGAATTGTTCGGATAATCGACTTGGTTGTATTATCTGTTTGATGATGCTTGTCACTTGTTGGTTTTATTATGTCTCTATCAGTGGCGTTGTGTTGGTCGTCTTGGAGCGTGTGTGCACACCGTATATTCCTTTGCGTTGTTTGTAACGTTTCGTCGTTGGGCGTTAGTTACGCATTCTTGTATATCTCATTGAAATATTCCTGGTGGTATATTTCTTCTCCCTACTTGTTTTAAGTTTCGGGACGAAACTTCTTTTAAGGAGGGTAGAATGTAATACCCGCAATTTCGGATTTCGGTGATTTTCTTTTTTTCAGCGGGAGCCCATTTTGACGACTCGTTCGTGATCGTTTAGTCATTCCGAGAGTATTTAATTCTGCACTTTTTGTCATCCGAGTTCGTTTCGGTATCGTTTTGTTGAGTTCCGTGTTCTTAAGCGGTTTTTCCGCACTTGAGTTCGATTCTTGTGAATCTCGCCCGAAACTGTTGTTTCGAGTTTCTCGTAAGTTCATTTAATGTTATTATTCATGTTGCGAGCTTTGGCTTTGTGTTTCGATCGTGTATCGTGTATTTCAGACGTTTTGGGCCATTTTCGTAATTTCCCAAAATTTGGGGTAATTACTTTCCGTTGTCGAATCTCGAGCCTTTGGGTGGTCGGAATCATGTGTTCTCTTAGTGCTCGGATTCGTATTTGCGAGTACTTCGTAACCGTATCTTCAATTCGTATTCAGGTTCGGGTTTCGGGGTCGTTCGGGCCGTCGGAGTTGGCCCAGTAAGTCATGGCCGGGCGATGCAGGCCTGTGCCGGCACTAGCCGAGTTACGGCCGGTAGTGATCAGCAATTACGTACGTAAGGCCGGTTACGTACGTAAGCCTTGGCCGGTTACGCACGTAACGATGCCGGCATTTTTGGGCAGTGTCTCGGCCATGACCGGTTACGTACGTAAGGCCCGGTCGATTACGTACGTAAGCGTCCGGCAGTGTCCGGCTATATAAGGCCCAGCAGACGGGTTTTTCACCATTTTTCTCATTCGTTTCCTTCTCTTCCGCGGCTGGAGTTGTGTTTATCATGGAGAGATGTTGTTGGACGATCAATCCATGAAGTCTTGGAGTTTATATCATCAATCATCCATCCTATAACATCCTTTGATCGAGCGAATCAGGTCAGATTTCGTAGAAATCTAGTTTTGGGGAATTTGGGTGTTTTGGTTGTTTTCATCCGTTTAATCCGATTTAACTTAGGATTGTGATGGATTAATGATTATTTAGATGTATTATATCATTTCCCTTGTTATTCCATGGTTGGATCGTATCGGTTCATTGTTTTGGTTGAGTTCTTGATCGACGTCTTGAAGGTGTCCGATAGAATGTCATAGAGGGATTTTCAGACGTTCTACGATTATTCTTCCTCGTATGATCGTTGATTTAATATTTATATGATGTTAGGGTCGAAATTCTTGTGAAGAACTCGAGTCGGAACCCTTCCGTTCGTTGTCTTCCTTGGGGTCCGAGCTTCCCGGTCGAACCGTGTTCTTCGGAGCGTTTGGTAGCAGTTATTAAGGCAAGTATCTTATTATACGACTTGTATCTTGCGACTAGTAATCACGTATGAGATTTATGATGATTTTGCTTTCCTTCGTAAATATGTTCCGTTTGAATTGGTTGTGTATTCCGCAATTTGAAGGCTTTGTGATAATAGTGTTATATTGGTATACGCGTGTTGTGCCATTTGTGCAGGATTGTGACGTACATATGGATGGTTGTACACTTGGTTGTGCAATGTATGGTGTACCGATCGTGTGTTATGTTGGTTGTGTGTCGTTGATTGATGATAGTTGTTGCGAGTGTTGAGATTGTGTTATGTGCGTGTGATGTACGATTTTGTGGTGATCAACGTGATTGATTAACTGTGTTGATTGTCGTATGTAATGTGAATGTGAACGTGAATATGTGTGTGACCGCTAAGTTCACTCGTGTGGGTTCGACAGGACCTACGAGGATTCGTGGCAGTGGACTACGGGGTCAGAACTTTGTGAGGTACTGAGGTCCAATCGTGCTGGTCTGACGAGGCCTACGATAACGCATGGCACTGGACCATGAGTTTCGGACATAGTACGTCCAACCGAGTGAGCTCGACGGGGCTTACGGTGACACGTGGCAGTGGACTATGGTGTCAGGACTGTGTGTGTGATTGTTGTGATTGATATAGTCCGTGTGGGTTGTTGAGCATACGGAGACACGTGACAGTGGATCACGGTGTCGGAATTGGTTATGTCTGGTTAATAGTCCGTGTGGGTTGTTGAACCTACGGAGACACGTGACAGTGGATCACGGTGTCGGAATTGATTATGTTTGGCTATTTGTGTGTGGTGTAGTCCGTGCGGGTTGTTGAACCTACGGAGACACGTGACAGTGAATCACGGTGTCATGAGTATGTTTATTTTCAAATCAAAGTTTTGAAAGGAAAAGTTTTATGAAAATGAATGTTGGAACGAGTTCTAAGCTTGAGTAAATGTTTTCCGTATTGTGAACTGTTGATTTATGAAACAAGATTTGGGTTAAAGCCCTCAACCCTTCTTTTGAAAGGTTTGGTGAACCAGGACTCAGAGTTTTAAAGGTTTTGAAATTCCAAAATTCCCGAGGTGATGAACTTATTTTCGAAATGCTTCATAGCTTAAATTCCCTTATTAAAACCCCCGGGAATAATTTGATACTTAAATATTATGTTTGATTCTTGATTAATGTTTGCTCGTTACTTTTCGTATGATTTGATACTTGCACTAGTAAAACAGTGGAGTTTTACTAACCCCCGAGTAATTGGGGGGTGGATGTCTGTTTTGCGTCCAGGTACATGCAGGTTCAGGGGAGCAGTCACAGGATTGGCACAAGAGGATGACGAGCTGCGATACTAATCAAGAGTCGAGAGTTTTTTAGATTTTTGTTGTGTTGTCAGGGTTGATTTCAGTCTTCCGCTGTATTGTGTTTCGACCCCTGTGTGGGTAATGTTGTTTTAGTCAGTTCTGTTGATGGAGTTGTGTGACCTCATCGGTCTGTGTATTCATGTGTAAGTGACCTTAACGGTATGTATTATTATATTGTTTGACCCTGGCCGGGCAAGCATTTGGTTGTTTATGGATGTTTAGCCTGGTAGATCCTTGTGGAAAGGGTCTACGGCGTGTAATATTCCCATACGGTTTTGGGGGTGTTACAGCCTGGGTATATATACCCAGGAGTTGATCGATTTCGGCCATTTTCACTTCTCCTCCTTCTCCTCCGACCCCCAGGCGATTCCTTAGCAATTCCGGGCGATTTGAAGCCTTGTAGCTCCGAGCCATCATCTTCCTAGAGTTTTTGTAGTGTGTTATCAACGTCTATTCGTGTTCTTCGTCTTTAATCCGAGGTAATCTCCTAGAACCCTAGTTTTGGGAAATTCGGGGTTTTGAGTTTTTGTCCGATTTGTTCCGTATTGTTGGTTAATCCATGATGTATATGATTAATCTTTGTGGTATTCTTGATTTCCCTACGAGTTCATGGTAAGTTTCGTTATATTTGTGAAATCGAGAGGGTTCGGTTGCGATCCGTCCTTATTGTTGTTTTTGTACAAACTTACATGAATCGTATGTGGTTTTCGGGTGTATTCCATTGCCGTATTCGTTTAGAAATAGTTGTGATTGTATTCTTCGAATCGTTAGGTTCAGTTTCGTCGGTTCCTAGCGGTCGTGGTTTATTTCCTTCCATTCGTGTCGTCGTCAATTACTCAAGGCAAGTATTTTTGGAAACCTTTATGCTTAACATGGAATGGTGATGTATTTGTGTGTGCTTTGCTCACCTCGAGAGGGTCCGACGTGGCCTCAAGGGAATCCAATGGTATAGCCCTAGATTCACGAGTTTGATTCGCTAGCCAGCTGGGGAGGGTCCTTAGAGGCCTCGAGTGGGGCCAGTGGTATAGCCTCGGTCCTAGGCGATGCCTGTTCGTGATTTGTTTTATGATATGGCTACCTCGGGAGGGTCCTTAGAGGCCTCGAGTGGGACCATTGGTATAGCCCCGGTCCTAGGCAAATTGATTATTGACTGTTTGTTTTCCGGAAAAAACATGTCTGGTTTTGGTTTTGAAATTGAATTGGTGCATGTACTATGAAATGTGTAAGCGAATGGTTTGCCTTGACTACTTGTACTAGCGTAATTGCTAAACCCTCTGGGGACCCGTCTTGGAGAAATTCTTTTTATGGATTTCAGGTTATGTTCAGTCGGACGAGCGGGCGCTGGGACAGTACGGGGATGCTGGCCAGGGTCGTTGACACGTGCATTTGAGTCCCTTTATTTCTATTATCCTTTTCGATATGGTTGTTTTCCAAATTATAAACTTATAGATTGTACTCGCGAGTACTTAGGCATTTTCACTCGGATTGTGGTTTGTATCGTTGAAAGTTACTTATGTTTGTCAGTGATGCTTATTTCACTGGTTTTACCGGGCGTGTTATTTAATTTTCTTCCTGATGATGTATGTTTCTTCGCTAACCGAGACGGTTAGTCGAGTGGTAATTCTTGTTTCGCCTGGTGGGTCCCACGTAGGGGTCCACGACACTGTAATACACCTCAAATATCTCGGGGGTGTTACAAATACAACATCAAAATAAACACGACATCACAACATTAAACACTCAAAATATCACAAATACCACCGATCAATAATAACAGGCCAATCAATATCCAATCACACGAATCATGTTTACGGAAGTAACTAATCGTCAAATTCGACAGGTAATTTGTGTTCACAAGACACAAATCGTATAAGCAAGATACTTGCCTCAATATTCATCACGGGAATCATCTGGAGAACACGGCTCAACCGAAAAGCTTCGAAAACCTACAACCTGTTAGACGTATTTTTATGCGCTTATTTATCATTATTTTATATCCATTTTAAGTCTAAATCTGCATAAATGAGCTTTTAATGCACTATCTTTATATGTTTTGTAGGAAATTGGAGTCCGGAATCTCGAACGACGAAAAACAGGCCAAAACGACAATTTTTGGCCTGGGGCCGCGGCACACCAAAGCCCAGGCCGCGGCACACGAAGGTGACTAGCATTGCGCGGTACACAATGTACCGGGGGCCGCGGCACGCACTTACTGAGCCGCGGCCCATGAAGAAAACTGCGCCCAGGCATATGGCGCTGAGCATTAGGGGCCGCGCCACGCACTTACTGAGCCGCGGCCCGCGGGGCGGCAAGGCTGTATTTGCCGCGTTTCTGGGCCGTTTTTAGAGCCTGTTTTCGACCTAATCCACGGACGCGTTTTGGAGAGGAATGATAGTTATAAATAGGGATTAAAGGTCTGAAGATTGTAGAATCGAAGAGAAGGAGAAAGCACCAAGGAGCAGAGAGCGGAAGCTAGAGAACGGAGGAATCCAAGTTCTTCAACTGCGTTTGATTTCTTTTATGCTTTCTTCAATTCGTTTTGTATTAATTTTCTAGCATGTCAGGCTAGAACCCTATTCTAGGATTTTGATGAAACTGAGGTTTTGATGAATTAACTTTTGATTTTGCATTATTAAAATATATTTCCCTTTCTTATTGAGTTTTCCCAATTGTTTTAATTACTATCAATTATGTGGCCTATGATTGATTTGTTTTGATTACGCAACTTGAATCGGGAGAGGAGAGTTGGTAGGAAAAATTGGTGAGAACCGTTTTATCTTGTCAGATAGGAGTATACTCATAGGAATTACGTGGCCTATCTGAAGATTTCGTGCTTTTTGCCTATTGACGAATTAATTCACCTAGGAATAGAGTGTGTTATTCGTCTTAGAAAATTCTACTGACCTCGGGAGAGGCAGTAGAGTATTTTAGCAATCTTCGCCTTCAATAAATTGGGAAATCATTTAATTCATATAAATCAAGAGTAATTCGGATAAACCGAGGTGGATTCACAATCCTAGATTAATTCCCTATTTGATCTTCATTCTTCGACCAATCGATTTTACTATTTATTCTTTTATTAATTTTCTTTAATTACTACTTGCACCTCCTATTTCATTAGTTCAAATAAAATTAGAATACGCATAAATCGGTAATTAGTAAGTCAGTCCTCGAGGGAACGATATCTTACTTAACACTTTATTACTTGCTTACGACAACGTGCACTTGCGTTCACCGAAATTCGCAACAAGTTTTTGGCGCCGTTGCCAGGGACTGATTGCTTTACTAATATCGATTTTAGTACTTCTAGTCTTAATTTGAACATTATTTTATTTTTGTGTAATTTTTATTTGTTTTCCTTTGAGGAATTTCTGGTTAGTGCATGAGAAAATTCGGTAACGAAGGCCTATTACCTTTGGATACTGAACTCGAGCTCACTCTTCGAAAAAACAAGAAGGAAAAGCGTGAGCTACCGACACAAGACACCATGGCCGATAACACAGAAAATCACGGAGGAGATAATCCTATGCAGCAAGCTCAATCGGCATTGGCACTCTGTGATTATGCAATGCCACAAATAAATGCAAACTTTTCTGGGATTCGGCGTCCAACCATCCAAGCGAACAACTTCGAAATTAAGCCGGCTATTATTCAGATGGTACAAGCAAGCCAATTTTGTGGACTGGAAAACGATGATCCCAACGCACACATCGCTTCATTTCTCGAGATATGTGACACCTTCAAGAATAACGGTGTTACCGATGATGCTATTCGTCTGCAGCGTTTCCCTTTCTCTCTAAGGGACAAAGCCAAGTTTTGGTTGAATTCATTACCGCCGGGCTCTATCACGACTTGGGCAGAATTAGCACAAGCCTTTCTGGCTAAGTTCTTTCCACCATCGAAGACAGCGAGACTAAGGAACGAGATAACTACTTTTGGGCAATTTGATATGGAGTCGCTTCATGAAGCTTGGGAGCCCTACAAGGATTTGCTAAGGAGATGCCCACACCATGGTCTACCAGATTGGCTGCAAATTCAGACATTCTATAACGGATTGAGTGCTTCTACACGCACTCTTGTTGATGCAGCCGCTGGAGGAGCGTTGATGGGAAAAACGATGGCCGAAGCCCACTCTTTATTGGAAACTATGGCTGCAAATGCGTATCAGTGGCCTTCAGAGCGTCTGAACCCGAAACGAGTGATGGAAATCTCCGATAATGATCCAATATCTACGCTATCGTCCCAAGTTGCCGTCTTGACTCAGCAACTTCAAGTTTTATCACACGCTCCTTCCCCCGTTACCACTGAATCATGTAATTGGTGCAACAGATCTCACCCTAGTGCGGAATGTCAAGTTGGAAATCCTTTCGAGCAATCTCCGATGGAACAAGCTCAGTTTGTGGGGAACGGAAATAGGCAGAACAACCCATATTCCAACAGATATAATCCGGGGTGGCGAAATCACCCTAACTTTTTTGTGGAAAAACGGACAAAACATAAACCAACCTCAGTTTGCTCAACACCAACATCAACCCCCTCCCGCTCCAAATATCTCTCTAGAGGAGGTAATGGCGAAATTAGCAGCAAATACGAGTCAGTTCATGACCCGTACGGAAGCAACCTTGCAAAACCATTCCGCCTCGCAACTTGGAAGTACAATTGGGTCAAATAGCAAATGTGTTAACAGCCCGCCCTGAGGGTACCTTGCCAAGTACAACCGAGACAAACCCCAGAGAGAGTATTAATGCCATTGGTTTGAGAAGTGGGAAGGAAGTGTGTGAGCAGCCCAGGGAGAACAAAAAGAGAGGTGAAGATGAGGAGAAGAAAAATTCGGTGACTGAGGAATCACAAATTTCTAGAAGCTCGAAACTGTTTCCTGACAATCCGATAGCCTATGTGCCACCCGTCCCATTTCCGCAGCGATTGCAAAAGCAAAAATTGGACAAGCAATTCTACAAGTTTCTTGACGTTTTCAAGAAACTACATATAAATATTCCATTTGCTGATGCCTTGGAACAAATGCCGAGCTATGTGAAGTTCATGAAAGAGATCTTATCGAATAAAAGGAAACTCGAAGAATATGAGACAGTGGCATTGACGGAAGAGTGCAGCGCCATCTTGCAGAAAAAGCTCCCGCCAAAATTGAAGGATCCAGGAAGTTTCAATATACCGTGCACTATTGGAAACTTGTCTTTTGATAGAGCATTGTGTGATCTCGGCGCCAGTATTAATCTTATGCCCCTTTCCATTTTTAAGAAGCTAGGTATTGGGGAAGCCAAGCCGACGACAATCTCGCTGCAATTAACTGACCGATCTATCAAGTACCCGAGGGGGGTAATAGAAGATGTTTTAGTAAAGGTCGATAAATTCATCTTTCCGGCCGATTTTATTGTGCTCGATATGGAAGAGGACCAAGACATCCCAATTATCTTGGGAAGACCATTCTTAGCTACCGGCCGAACTCTCATTGATGTGGAAAAAGGGAAACTCACTCTACGGGTTCAAGATGAGCAAGTCACTTTCCAAGTGTTTCAATCCTTTCCGTGTCCAAGTAGCGTTGAGAAGTGTTCACAAATTGAAAGTGTAGATATATTTGTGAAAGACGCACACTGGGAGAGTTGTTGGTCGAAGTGTTCAGAATCCTTTTCAGCTGCTCTGACATCTAAGAAAAATGAAGAGCGAATCATGTATCCCAAGCAGTTGAATATGTTGTCTTCAACATCCGTTCATCCACCATCGATAAATTCTCATGCTGTCATAAGTTCACCCGTGGAATTGAAAATTAAGCCGGAAGTCAAACGAGTGCCAAGTCAGTTGCAAAATGGGTGTTTTGGGAGGCTACTATTGTTAAAGCCGTTTCGCAAAGAACGTTGGATGTCCAAACCAAAAGTCGAACGGTTGAAATCGAATGGTCAAAAATTTAAATTACGTAATAATGATTCGATGAACTGTGCGGAGTCCAAATGGTCTTTGCGAAAAACAAACTGATTTTCAATAAGTCTGGCTGAAGACTATAAACTTAGCGCTTCTCGGGAGGCAACCCGCGTATTAGTTGTAGATTTTTATTTTTTCAGTGTTTTCATGCATTTTAGAGTCTATGTTTTTCGTCATTTTGCTTGGATATGCTTATCTCTCACGTTCCAAGTGTTTTTCTTTGAAAATTCTGTGCAGAAATCACCCCAGGGGAAAATTTAGCAATGGTCGAAGGAAAATGGCTAACCTTCCTGTACCATGTGCCGCGACACAACCTTACTGAGCCGCGGCACACACAAGTCGAAGGAAAATGGCTAACCTTCCTGTACCATGTGCCGCGACACAACCTTACTGAGCCGCGGCACACTAGACCTCTGAGCCGCGGCACAAATATACTGAGCCGCGGCACGCCAAATACCCCAGAAACGCCCAGGAATCTGTACTCCGTGCCGCGGCACGGACAAAATGAGCTGCGGCACACTTACACGATGAGCCGCGGCACCCGTACGCTGAGCCGCGGCACAAGGCGACATAACAAGAACGCCCGGGCAGGCTGTACTCTGGGCCGCGGCTCACTTAATCTGTGACGCAGCCCCTGTTGCGAAGTTGGAACGCCCAGGCCTCCTTCATATACTCGATCGGCCGACACCAGGTAAGTTTCTTTCCATTCCTTCGCGCAACACTCGGACGATCCCCATTCAATTCTTCTTCTTCTTGCATTCTTCAATCCAAAGCAAGGTAACTCTCATCTATGATTCTTAATTGCAACATAGAATTAAAGTGAGGTAATGTTCCTCATTCATGATTGAATATATTGTTAGTTTTCTTAAAAGTTCTATCAAGTAGAGTTGGAATATGGTGATTATTGTTTGATTGGTGATGTTATTTGTTGATTATGTATGAATTGTTGATGCTCTTTGTTGTTTTGTCATGACTATCGATTGATGTTGTTATTGTTGGGGATTGGATTAAGCCATTGTCATTTTTATTCTTCATTTAAACCGATGCATACTAGGTGTTTGATAAAATGCATCAATGAAAATTTTTGAGCCAAACATTTTCAATTTATATGCAACGAATCTGATTATCGGATTACACTGTACCCCAACCCTTACATCATGTTTAAACTTGAAAGCTCAACCTTAATTTCCTCTTACGATGGTGCAAGACTCTATATTCACGTTTCGCGTATCTTAAGTCGAGAGTGGTGTAGTTTTCCTTAAAGGTTGTGTAATTTCCGGTTTTTATTTTTTTAGGAACCTCACCATGGCTAGAAAAAGGAAGATTAGTACGAGGGCTAGGACACAATCATCCCCCACAAAAGGGGAGACATCACGAATCCAAGCCGAATTGGAATCTCATCAATTCTCCGATCCCAACATTCACAAAATATTCAACAAAAAAAATCCGTCCTAGACCAATAATCCCGGAGCGGGGATTCACTCCCGTCCCCCAGGATGGTGAGCTTTTGACTATGATCGACGAGATGGGATGGGCTCGTTTCACTGCGCCACCCGAGCCGGCTGTGATCTCTATCGTCCAGGAGTTTTACGCCAGTGCTCCATTGCGACATATTCGGGCAGGGCAGATGATGGGGCAATCAGATACTCGGACTCAGGTCGTCGTCCGAGGCCATACTGTGGATTTTTCGGTGGCCGCAATTCGAAGACTATACGAGCTGCCAGTGGTGGAGGAGACGACGTATACGCGGATTATGAGTAGCCTCACGAGGGAGGCTCTGCTTGAGGCACTCACACAGCCCGGTTCCGTCTGGGAGACGCGCGCCCCGGGTTCTTCAGCCTTCTATTTTAAGAGTTCGCGCCTCAATCGGCTCGGGCGAGCCTGGTTATACTTCCTCTGCGCACAAATCGATCCCACCTCGCAGATCCGCTCAGTCTTACTCTCTCGTGCCTGACTACTATATGCTATCACTACCGGGCTCAGATTCGATGTGCCCTTCATCTGGTTCGATCTATCCTTCAGTGCATTCAAGGAGGGACCAAGACGGGGCTGAAGCATCCCTCTATCATTTGCGCTCTATGCCGCCAGTCGGGCATGACTTGGTCGGATGATGAGCCAACGCTAGCACCCCAGGGTCCGATTGATCATCGCATTATTTCTCACTTTGACCAGTGGGGTGGAGCACCGGCACATGCTCGGGTACGAGGATTTCTTCTTGACGAGCTACATGAGCAGTCCCCCGAGCCTCTTCTTCTGATGCATGAGCAAGTGGAGTCCAGCCCGCCGCCCGAGAGAGAGAGCACCTTCAGACGATGTTCGACAGCCTGAGAGAGGAGATGCGGAGAGAGAGAGAGAGAGTCATCTAGCTGCTATGGGAGAGGAGATGAGGAGAGTTTCAGAGAGCCATCTAGCTGCTTTGAGAGAGGAGATGCGGACAGAGAGAGAGAGAGCCTCCTCGCAGCTGTCCGGGAGGAGATGAGCGAGCAGGCCCGCCGGGCCAATCGACGTGAGGAGAGGCGCTTGGCGGCGAGGGATGCTTACCATCAGGACTACCTTTCTGCGTGGACGAGCCATATACTACACCCGGACGGGCCCTTCATCCCACCAGTTAGGCCATCCACACCACCCTCCTCGCCGGACGAGGTCGACACCAGTTCCTGAGCTGACACTAGGGGAGTACTTGACCTTTTCTCTTATTGCATATTACTATCTATGTCCATTGAGGTCAATGTACGTCCTAAGTTTGGTGGGGTTTACTTTCAGTTGCTTCTTTTTACTTATTCGTTGTTATTTTTCGTAATTTTTGTTATTTTTGACGCTAGCCTTGCTTGTCTTGATTTTATTTGCATTCATGAATTTTACGTGCTTCCGTGTGTAAAACTGATGTTACGATACTGATTTCTTTTTGAAGAAACAGTTGACTTTTGGTCGAGTTTGCAGTCAGCGATATCTGTTTCCTTTGAGTATTCATTTAGGTCTGAATTTTTTCGTTATTGTAGAAATCTTAGCATATAAGAAAGGAGACATACGTGTTTTCAAATCACCGTCTATACGTTTGGTTACACTTTTCGCGTAGCTAGTCGTCCAGTAACATGAGTCTTGTTGGCACTCAAATTGAGTTTAGAGTCGGACAGTATTTCCCAAAAAGTCGAGTTATTACATGTTCTATGATGGGAAGTCTAGTAACCGGGGGTATTCACGTGACCCGTTGTTTACTCTCGCGTAAAACGACAACCCTGAATAGACTAATGGTTTAGAAATTTCAGTATTTCCGATGATGGGAAGCCTAGTAACCGGGGGTATTCACGTAACCCGTTGTTTACTCTCGCGTAAAACAGCAACCTTGAATCGGATGTGCGGGAATAGCTATTCGAGTTTTTTCTCCGCTGTAGAGGGGAACTTAGTAACTAGAAGCATCCATGTGCCCCATGAGTGTCTTTTACGTCAAACGGTTCCCCAATACATGAGAATGGAAATCCACCCTAGGGTTATCCCGATGAAACATCTCGAGATCCGAAACCTAGTGGTTAACTCGAATCATTTTATTGATCATACATAAGGGAATGCTGTCCGAGGATTATTTTCGACGATGAAACTCTTGAATTTTTGCCACTAGACTGTGGGACTGGGCGAGTTAGCTTGTTTAATCTAACCATTCATATTGGCGGTCGATTAAATTCACGCTTGTTAATATTTGAGCTTGATTTTCTTCATGAACGATTGCTTAGCACTAAAAATGATTACTTTGTGGAATCAGTATCAGTGATGTGACTCACTAATACGATACTCATATTATTCTTTGAGATTTTCAGGGTAGTATTGATTTAGTTGAGCACTATGGATTTGCACGATCTTTCACGATACTGCTTATTTGAAATTAATTTTTTTGCTTGATGACAAGCAAAGGCTCAAGTTTGGGGGTATTTGTTAGATGTATTTTTATGCACTTATTTATCATTATTTTATATCCATTTTAAGTCTAAATCTGCATAAATGAGCTTTTAATGCACTATCTTTATATGTTTTGTAGGAAATTGGAGTCCGGAAGCTCGAACGACAAAAAACAGGCCAAAACGACAATTTTTGGCCTGGGGCCGCGGCACACCAAAGCCCATGCCGCGGCACACGAAGGTGACTAGCATTGCGCGATACACACTGTACCACTGCGCCCAGGCATATGGCGCTGAGCATTAGGGGCCGCGGCACGCACTTACTGAGCCGCGGCCCGCGGGGCGGCAAGGCTGTATTTGCCGCATTTCTGGGTCGTTTTTAGAGTCTATTTTCGACCTAATCCACGGACGCGTTTTGGCGAGGAATGATAGTTATAAATAGGGATTAAAGGTCTGAAGATCGTAGGATCGAAGAGAAGGAGAAAACACCAAGGAGCAGAGAGCGGAAGCTTGAGAACGGAGGAATCCGAGTTCTTCAACTGCGTTTGATTTCTTTTATGCTTTCTTCAATTCGTTTTGTATTAATTTTCTAGCATATCAGGCTAGAACCCTATTCTAGGATTTTGATGAAACCGAGGTTTTGATGAATTAACTTTTGATTTTGCATTATTAAAATATATTTCCCTTTCTTATTGAGTTTTCCCAATTGTTTTAATTACTATCAATTATGTGGCCTATGATTGATTTGTTTTGATTACGCAACTTGAATCGGGAGAGGAGAGTTGGTAGGAAAAATTGGTGAGAACCGTTTTATCTTGTGAGATAGGAATATACTCATAGGAATTACGTGGCCTATCTGAAGATTTCGTGCTTTTTGCCTATTGACGAATTAATTCACCTAGGAATAGAGTGTGTTATTCGCCTTAGAAAATTCTACTGACCTCGGGAGAAGCAGTAGAGTATTTTAGCAATCTTCGCCTTCAATAAATTGGGAAATCATTTAATTCATATAAATCAAGAGTAATTCGGATAAACCGAGGTGGATTCACAATCCTAGATTAATTCCCTATTTGATCTTCATTCTTCGACCAATCGATTTTACTATTTATTCTTTTATTAATTTTCTATAATTACTACTTGCACCTCCTATTTCATTAGTTCAAATAAAATTAGAATACGCATAAATCGGTAATTAGTAAGTCTGTCCTCGAGGGAACGATATCTTACTTAACACTTTATTACTTGCTTACGACAACGTGCACTTGCGTTCACCGAAATTCGCAACACAACCTCCACGAAAGACAATAATAACTCAATCACTACGAGAAAAAGGATCAATAACGATGGAAAACATGTCCAACACCCGAAGGGAAACGCATTATAACATTTAATCGAACATTAAATGTTCACGATTTCTCAAGAACACAAAAATCATCGATCGGATTGAACGAATCGAAGATATGGTTATACAATCCATAGAACATGTTTAACAACATCATTTAACACCAATCGATTCATCAAAATCGGATCGAATACGAACTCAAGAACAAAATCCCAAAAAATAGACAAATTGAGTTTACCAAGGAAATTATCTCGATTCGACGAATAGGAAGGATTAGACGTTTATATGATCACCCAAAACCTTCCCAAAATACACTTGGATGGAGTAGAATTGATCAAGAACCCAAACCCTAGCCGAATCGCACGTCCACCGCGAGAAGAAGAGAAGAAAGGAAGAAATGAGGTGAAAACTCCGTTTGTCATATATATATATATTGCACTCAGTTAGCGTACGCTAGATCCATTACTTACGTGCACTGACGAATCTGCAGAAAAACAGGACATTCTGCCCCAGCCATTAGCGCGCGCGGGTATTAGCGTACGTGTAGGGGTGATTCCTACAATTGATGATGATGATGTCAGGCACGTCAGTCAGGTTGATTGAGTCGGGCACAAGCAACCTGCCAACACAAAACACGTAAGAGCCCTCAGAGAGCACCGGTGGGGTTTCAGCTGAAGAGCCTCCGACGCTCAAGTCAATAAGCAATTTTATATTGAATAAAGTTGAAATAAACGAATTAAATATAATAAATAATTGAGCAGTTGATGATGTTGGTGGTATTGGACGGTCAGGTACGTCCGATGAGTGATGGAGGTAGGGCGGTGGTTGAGAGCGTCGGAGATCGGTGATATTAGACGGTCAGGTACGGCCGGCTAGTGAAGGAGATAAGGCGGTGGTTGAGAGCGCCGGAGATCGGTGATATTAGACGGTCAGGTATGTCCGGCTAGTGAAGGAGATAAGGTGGTGGTTCAGAGCGCAGGAGGATGACAGAGAATTATTAGAGAGCGTGAATTAAGTAGAGAATGACTTAGAATTCAATGCCCCGATTGGGTCGGTTGTCTTGTCATTATATAGGACACCTTGGGGTCCTTATTCCCTTATTCGTCCGTCACGTTGATTCGCTTGTCTGTCACATGTCCGTTGTTGACCTCCTTGGCCCTCAACTCTATTCGTCCGTTCCTTTAGCATGCTTGTTTGACTTTTGACTGGCTCAAAAGTCATTTTATCTGACCATTCGAATACGTGTGGCTGATGTGGCGAACCCCTGGATCCGGGTGGGTTTGCGGATCTTTCCAAGCCAAGGGCCCAACGAATTTTATCTTAAACAAAGTGTCTAGTCTATTGGGTTTGTTGGGCTGGTTGGAAAGACTTTGTTGGGCTTGGCCTGGATTGACAAAATTTGTCCACTACAGTTTGTCCCCCACTCTCTATCAGTATATCAAGTAATCGAGATTATCAGTATTGCGTTCGAGTCAATGTTTGGGTCCAATATTCCCGTTCGTTGGAGTTTGTTTGTTTAAACATATACGGCATCGTCCATGGCGAATTTTCGCTTATTAGACAATCAATCGAAAAAAGAAAAATAGTGGAAAAGTTGTTCTTGACAAGCGGCTTCTAATAAATCTCTACGAGTAGGATTTGTCATCTGATCACTCAAATAAAATCGTTCGGATCGGCTGATTCATCTTTTGAATCTGAGGAGAAAGTGGACCAACATGTATATATAAAACTGCATCTGATATATAGCATAACAAGCCACCTGGCCGAGTGGCGCGGACATCCGCTGCTGGCTTCATCAACCCGCGTTCGAGTCCTTGCTTCAGCAAAATATTTTTGCTGATTTTGGCACAAGACACAACCCGCGGGTATGATCGTGGCGGGCCGAATCCGGGTGACCCGTTCTGTCTGAATGACCCGCGGATCCAGTTGGTTGCAGCAGAAGCAACTCTTGTCCGATTGATCCGAAAGTGACCCGTAGTCAGGCTCATGCGGATGGATTTGACGGACCTATCCACCCGACACCAATTAAATGGGTCGTCGAAAAATCAACCAGACCAACTAGATTGGCCACATGTATTCAACTAGACAGACCAATCAGACTCATGCGCGTCATCCAAGTCATCAACTGCAGAGCCAAATTGAGTCATTTCCAGATCAATTGACTGGATGCATGACCAATCAGCCAGACGGATCGCTCGCGAGCTAGATCCAATCGGACAGAACAATCGGATGTGGGTCACGGCTACCTTCAATCGGACGCAAACTGGATCCAATCGGACACGGCGAGTCAATCGGACACGGGCCACGGCTACCTTCAATCGGACGTGGGTCACGGCTACCTTCAATCGGACGCAAGCTACCTTCAATCGGACGTGGGTCACGGCTACCTTCAATCGGACGTGACCCGTAGTCAGGCTCATGCGGATGGATTTGACGGACCTATCCACCCGACACCAATTAAATGGGTCGTCGAACAATCAACCAGACCAACTAGATTGGCCACATGTATTGAACTAGACAGACCAATCAGACTCATGCGCGTCATCCAAGTCATCAACTGCAGAGCCAAATTGAGTCGCTTCCAGATCAATTGACTGGATGCATGACCAATCAGCCAGACGGATCGCTCGCGAGCTAGATCCAATCAGACAGAACAATCGGACGTGGGTCACGGCTACCTTCAATCGGACGCAAACTGGATCCAATCGGACACGGCGAGTCAATCGGACGCGGGCCACGGCTACCTTCAATCGGACGTGGGTCACGGCTACCTTCAATCGGATGCAAGCTAGATCCAATCGGACACGGATACCTTCAATCGGACGTGGGTCACGGCTACCTTCAACCGGACGTAAGCTGGATCCAATCGGACACGGCGAGTCAATCGGATGCAGGCCACGGCTACCTTCAATCGGACGCGGGATCGTGACTGGTTGCAATTGGACTACTTGGCTTGGAGTGGGTCGATCGGACAGCCTGACTACGGGTCACTTTCGGATCAATCGGACAAGAGCTGCTTCTGCTGCAACCAACTAGATCCGCGGGTCATTCGGACAGAACGGGTCACCCGGATTCGGCTCGCCACGATCAGACCCGCGGGTTGTGTCTTGTGCCAAAATCAGCAAAAGTATTTTGCTGAAGCAAGGACTCAATTTGGATCTAGCTCGTGAGCGATCCGTCTGGCTGATTGGTCATGCATCCAGTCAATTGATCTGGAAGCGACTCAATTTGGCTCTGCAGTTGATGACTTGGATGACGCGCATGAGTCTGATTGGTCTGTCTAGTTGAATACATGTGGCCAATCTAGTTGGTCTGGTTGATTGTTCGACGACCCATTTAATTGGTGTCGGGTGGATAGGTCCGTCCAATCCATCCGTTCGTTCAGAATTGGACCGTGTCCGTTATATTAGAGTTCGATTGTTTGATTTGATTGGTATGATCCGACCAACTAAGTCCGGGTGCTTGTCTGTCTTAGACTATCTATCCAGACAGCGCGCGCTCAAAATATCTTGGCACGTGATTTAAATGAGATAAGATAGATCCAGCACGCATTTTATAATGACCTGTACGTGTTTCGAGAAGGACTCTCCTATAAGAGTTTGATGAAGCATGTGTTCATTTCTCACTTTGATACTTCATTCTATACTTTGGGGGTTGCGAGCTTGGAAGCAAGGAGGGGTTAGAAGGAAAAGGGCAAGGTGCAAGGTCTTTGTCAGGTCAGTTCTTCGAGTGTTCTTCATATTGTTTGAATGTTCTTCAACGAATTTGAATGTTCTTCATATGTTCTTCATGTGTTCTTCACATTCTTGATTGCTCTTCATATTGTTTGATCATTTCGAAGTTTCATGATTTACCAAATTATGTTTGTGTTTGATTGCTCTTAATCAAATAGGAGGTTGGTTTCCTTTGTTTAACCCCGTAGGGGCTTTATAGTGTAAGAGACTGATGGTCTCGTATGGCTTCTTCCACGTAGGTAGTATAGCCTTGTTATGTCCGGTCGACCCATAAGATGTGTTTCTGTTGTCTTCTTGTTGACTTGTTTTGTATGTTGGGTTTGTTGATTTCGTTTAATTGTGATGATTCTAACTAGTGATATGTCTGGATGGTCATCCAAGTAGTTTTGTCAACTTCTTTCGACTGACACCATCCGCCCCTCCCTCTTATTTTATCATTAGGTAACCTGTCAGTAGGACATCTAGTCAAAATGTCTTCCTTCGACCGAACTCAGTTTAGCGGATCGACTAGTGAGAGGGTCGAGGAGTCCGATGATAGAGACATTTGCGGTGAGGTGTTAACCGGCGTACCGTGTTATGATTTGAAAGGTTGGAAGGATAGTCAGGGTAGTTATACCTATACCTCCGGTATTGGAGTAGACTGCGTTGGGCCGGTTAGAGATAGCCAACCTAAAAAATTGCTCTTGGGGAGGAATCCAAAGTCTGAGATCACCTTAGAGCATCTCAAGAGTTTTCGCCAGAGCTACGACATCCCAAGACATGTCTGTCTGGTTGCTCCCTCTTACCTAGAGAGGGCTGATTGGATTTATCCAGGTTGGTTGGTGATGTACGAGCTTCCATTTGTGCTAGGTGCTCGGTTTCCGCTTCCCCGACTGGTGCTAGAAGCTTGTAAGTTCCACGTTATTGCGCCAAGTCAGTTGATGCCGAATGTTTGGCGTGTTTTGATGGCCATCTAGGCGTTCACTGAGGCGAGGGAAGTTAGCTTTTCTTATGAGGACGTCCTGGTTGCCTACAGCCTTAAGGCACATAAGAGCGACTACGGTCGATACCAATTTTTGAGTTGTTCAAAGACGCCTTTGATTCTTGGCCTCAAGGATTGTGATAAGAGGTGGAATGAACATTACTTTCTTGTTCCTTTTGATGTGTTGGGAGTGCCGACTGATCACGGCATTCCGCAAGCATGGTCTGTTGCTCGTGAGTGCCTGATTTTGACGAGTTAGAATATTTAGTCTCATTTATATGCTTCTATTTGTCTGATTGATTCATTTCTTTATCCCTTGTGCAGAGTGCTTAAAGAGAAGGAATCCTATACTTTCCAAGGCTACTCAGGAGAAGACTGCCTGGTTCTTTAGATTCTCTGAATATGATCGTGATTATCGCAACATTCTATCTGTGCAGAGTGTTTCGACCAGTTCTTTTCTTACAGGTATTGTCGGTCTACGTGTTTGTGTAGTTATTTTAGTTGATTTGGATATATCTTGGCTAACATGTTCCGATTGTCTTATTGATAGGCGAAACATGTCTGACGTTTTTCTCCCCCCACTAGCCAGCAAGAATGCCATGGAACTATATCGCCAGCGCCGCAAGAAAAAGATGGCTGCTGGCACAAGTGATGAAGGCCCCAAAGGGATTGAAGAGGTTATTTCTCTTCCTACTCCACCGGCTCGCGTGCTGAAGAAAAAGTGTGATGGTGCATTTGACCTGACAGACTTGCCCGATTCTGTCACTTTGTCATTTCCTTCTTCTGCTGCTGCTCATTCTGAATTTGCTCCTTATGTCGGGGAGGTTGAAAAGTTGTTATTTGACGAAGACAATGATCAGCTCGAGGCCATGGGGGATGATTCCTTTGGTGCTGCTAGTTTAGAAGGTGTCTTCATGGTAAGTGTGTCTATTAATTACCATATCTTCAAAAAATTATTATGCAACTAATGTCTTGACTTGATCTTCGTATATTGTAGGTTCTTCAGAAGACTATTTTCGTGAAAAAGAGGATAAAAGAGTTGGGTGATCAGGTTGTTGGGCTCCGATCCGAGAAAAGCCAACTGCGAAATGAACTAAGGGAAGTCAAGTCCCTTCATGAGAAATCCGGATGGGATATTTCCGATTTGAAGGCCAAGCTGTTTGCTCGGGATTAGGATTCCCGGCGTGCCGCTACCGACTACGCCGCTCTTGAAAAGAAGGCAAAAATGTTAGAAGATCGGATGACCGACATGTGTCTTGAAGCGGAAGTCAGAATCCGAGGCATGTTAGTTGAGGAGTATGAGAGTTGTCCCGCGGGAACATGGGATGTCTCGAGATACAAAGCTGAATATGAAGAGTTCAAGCAAATGTAGTCCGAGGACGCTGAGCAGGCGGGTCAGTATGGAGACTCCGTCCCTCCTCCTGAAGATTGATCTTTGCGCCATTATTACTTGTTGTTTGCTGTTCTTATTCATGACTGTGGTTTTATTTTTCGTGTAGTTTTTGTCATCTCATAACTCAAGTCTAAGTCTGTTTGTAAGGCTTTTAGACTTTGACTGATATCTATGATTGAAGCTTTTTATCTTCTTCCGATTGTCTTGGTTGTCTTATACTTCATGTATAATGAGTTATCGACGGGTTGGCCCGCTTATTTGCTGGGTTTTCAACTTGTATAAACATCTTTCGCCTATTTTTAGGGGCGTTGCTTTGATGGGCTGCGCTCCGTAGTGCTGCCTACATACCCTATTTCAAGGATCAAGCCCAGATGTAGTTCTGAGAAGGACCTGCGTAGAAGTGTTAGACATAATATGGTTGTAGTGTTGGTCTCGTAAGACCGAAAATATATTGAAATCATGAAAAAGTTTTAAGCGTGATACAGTTTCAGATGGTTGGCATTCCAGCTGTTGCTTATGTCTCGTCCGTCTGGTGTCTGTAGCTTGTAAGCTCCACCTCCGACCACCTTGGTGATCAAGTACGGTCCTTCCCAGGTTGGTGCCAACTTGCCGGATCCAGCTTCCTTCGTATTCTGAAAAACTCGTCTGAGCACCCAGTCTCCTGGTTTAAACGTACGAGTGCGCACATTTTTGTTGTAATATTTGGCGACACTTTGTTGGTAGGCTGCCATCCTGATTCTTGCATTATCTCTCTTTTCATCAAGTGTGTCAAGTTCATGGCACATATCCCTCCAATTTTGATCATCTGTTGTGAGTTCGTGCCTTGTAGTAGGTACTTCGCTTTCTATTGGAATGACAACTTCCATCCCGTAAGCCAGGGAGAATGGAGTTTCTCCCGTCGATGTCCTGGCTGTAGTTCGATATGACCAAAGGACTCCGGGAAGTTCATCTGCCCATTTTCCCTTGGCTTTTCTAGTCTCCTCTTTAAAGTGTTGATGATCGTCTTGTTAGATGACTCTGCCTGTCCATTGGCTTGCGGGTACCTTGGAGTTGAGAAGCTTAATTTGATGTTCCAGAATTGGGAAAAGTCCTGGAATGCAGTGCTTATAAATTGCGAGCCGTTGTCTGTCACGATTTCTTTAGGTACTCCGTATCGACATATTACGTTCTTCCATATGAAGACTTTCACTTCCCTATCTCGGACTTGATGGAATGATTCTGATTCAATCCAATTGCTGAAGTAGTCAGTTACCGCTAGCATGTACACCTTTTGTCCAGGTGTTGTAGGTAACTTGCCTACTTTGTCCATTCCCCATTTCTTGAATAGACATGGTGATGTGATCGCGATCATCTTTTCTGGATGAAGATGAGACACCTGGGCAAAGCGTTGGCACTTGTCATATTTTCTCGCGTAATCTGCCGAATCAGTCCTCATTGTAGACCAGTATTACCCACTTGTCAGAGCTTTGTGAGCCAAACTTCTTCCGCCTGAGTGGTTTCCACATTCCCCCTCGTGTAGCTCCGCCAGGACGTATTTTGCTTCTGCAAGGTTAATACATCTCAAGTATGGACCAGAATAAGAATGTTTGTAAAGTTTACCTCGGATGATGGAGAATCGGGCTGATTGAGCTTTGACTCGACGTGCTTCGTTCCTATCATCAGGGAGTATATCTTGCTCTAGATATTCCATCAGTGGGGTCATCCAGGTCCGATTACTTGATATGTCTAAAACTTGTTCTTCTGCGTCTTTCCAAACTGCCGGCCATTGCAGGTAGATAATAGGGATTGTTTTTGGATCCGTCGTCTGGGTTTATGACCCCAAGTTAGCTAGTGCGTCCGCATGGCTGTTCTCTCCTCTCGGTATTTGGCTGATGGAGAACTCCTCAAAATGTGCCTGTAGTTCTTTGGTTTTCTGGAGGTAGGCGATCATCTTGTTGTCCCGAGCTTGGTAGTTACCTTGCATCTGGTTGACTACTAGCTGGGAGTCACTGTATACATTGATTCGTTTCACCCCCATCTCTTTAGCTAAGGCAAGTCCGGCTATCATGGCTTCGTATTCTGCCTCGTTGTTGGTTGTTTTGAAGCCACATCTAACTGCCTATTCAATCGTGTCTCCATGCGGTGAAACCAGGACAACTCCGAGTCCACTTCCTTTCGAGTTGCTTGACCCGTCCACACTTAGCTTCCAGGTTCCAGTTGTCTCTCCTTCAGTCATGCAACATAATTCCTTTTCGGCCTGCACTTGGAGGTTAGGCGTATAATCTACAAGGAAGTCGGCCAATACCTGAGATTTTAGCGAGGTCCATGGCCTGTAAGTGATGTCATATTCGCTCAACTCCACTGACCATTTGGCTAGTCTTCCAGATAGCTCTGGTTTGTGCAGTATGGTTTTCAGCGGAAAGGTGGTAAGCACCACTATTGGGTGGCACTGGAAGTATGGCCTTAACTTTCTTGCAGCGTGAACGAGTGCCAATGCTAGTTTTTCCAGCTGTCCGTACCTGGTTTCTGCATCTAAAAGAGACTTACATAATAAATATGATTTTGTTTACCTTGATCCTCTCGGACTAAGACTGCACTGACGGCTGTCTCGGAGACGGCTAAGTAGACAAACAATACTTCGCTGTCCTTTGGTTTGGCCAATAGCGGGGGGCTAGTCAGGTACTGTTTGAGTTGTTGCAGAGCTTCCTCGCACTCATTTGTCCATTCAAATGTTTTTGACTTCCTCGGTATGTTGAAGAAGGGTTGGCACCGTTCTGAGGATTTTGAGATGAACCGACTGAGGGCGGCTATTCGGCCGATCAGCTTTTGTACGTCTTTGATGCAAGTTGGAGATGTGATCCTCTGGATTGATTCAATTTGAGTCGGGTTGGCTTCGATTCCTCATTGTGTCACAAGGTATCCAAGGAATTTTCCTACAGTTACACCAAAAGAACACTTAGAGGGGTTTAACTTCATGTTATATTTTTTAATTACCTCAAAAGATTGTCTGAGGTGGTTGATATGGTCTTCGGCATGCAATGACTTGACGAGCATGTCATCAATGTAGACTTCCATTGTTTTCCCAATGAAGATGTTGAACATTCTATTGACTAGGCGTTGGTAAGTTGCCCCTGCATTCTTAAGCCCAAAGGGCATCGCTTTGTAACAGAAAATGCCCAGGTTGGTCATGAAGGCAGTCTTTTCTTGATCGTCTGGATGCATCAGGATCTGGTTGTAGCCAGAGTAGGCGTCCATGAAGCTGAGAAGTTCATGTCCGGCAGTCGCATCTACTAGCATATCTATGTGAGGCAATGGGAACGAGTCCTTGGGGCATGCCTTGTTTAAGTCGGTGAAGTCTATGCAGACCCGCCATTTCCCGTTCTTCTTTTTTACCACCACCACATTTGCTAGCCATTCTGGGTAACAGACCTCACGGATCAGACCGCTATCAAGAAGTTTTTGTACTTCTTCATTGATTACTTTATTTCTTTCGGGAGCGAACTTTCTTTTTTTTTTGTCTTCTGGGAGGGTAATCCGGGTCGACCTGCAACCTGTGAATAATAATATTTGGATTAATTCCAGTTATATTTGCATGAGACCAAGCGAAGCAATCGTAATGGTCAGTGAGAAATTGAATAAGCTTCTCTCTGAGGTCGGGGTCTAATTGCACCCCGATCCGGACTTTGTGGTCTGGAAACTCCGTATTAATAGGGACTTCATCTAGCTCCACCATGTCGGGTTCGTCCATATGGACCGGCGAGCTCGGTCGATGGTTAGACGATCCCTCCTCTTGTAATTGCTATAAAGAAGCTTGCTTGGCTTTCATCATCGTCTGGTAGCAGGCCCTCGAATCCTTCTGGTCTCCCCTTAGCTCTTTCACCCCCCACTTGGTCGGAAATTTGAGTACTTGGTGGTTGGTGGATGGGACTGCCTCCATTTCGTGTATCCATGGTCGGCCCAAGATGACGTTATAGGCAGACGGAGAATCCACCACCAGGAATCGACTGCACAGATTGACACCTTCAGCATAGACAGGCAACTCGATTTCACCGATCGTGCTTTTTTGTTCTCCATTGAAGCCGATGAGGACAGTAGCCTTTCTGATGATCTTGGATTCATCAATTGCCATTTCCTTGAGAGCAGAAAAAACAAGATATTGGCAGAACTGCCATTGTCAATCAACACACGTTTGGTTAGACAATTTGCAATAAATAAGAAAATAACTAAAGCATCATGATGAGGATTTAGAAGTCTCGTTGATTCAGATGTGGTGAAGCTGATGGTTTGTGCTAGCTGGATAGCTGCGTTTCTCCCAGTCTTGCTTGATTCTGTTCCCGTTCGTCCGGCCTCTCTGGTATGTCTCTTGGCCGCTGAGTGAGTGACTCCACTAACTTCGGATCCACCTGTGATTACATTTACTGTCCGTTCATGGGTCGGTGGTCTAGGTGGACTGATCTCTCTCTGAGTATCGCGTCTGTCCTGATTTTGCTGGTAAGTCTGCTTGCCCTTGTCAGTCAAGAGGTATGTTAGGTATCCCTTCTTCAGTAGGTGGGATACTTCCAACTTTAGAGCAATGCAGTCATCCGTTCGGTGCCCGTGGTCGGCATGAAACTCGCACCACTTCGAGCTGTCTCTTTGGTTGGCTGGCGATCTCATTTTTTCTGGCCATTTGACTTTGCCCCCGAGTCCTTTGAGAGTTTCCACAGCTTCGGCTGGTGAGATGGATAGGTTATATTCTGGAACCTTAGCTTTTTCACGCGGTCGTGTTTCTGGCATTTGTCTGTATTCCCTTCTCAGATATTCTTGTCGCCGAGGGGGTGGGTAAGGTTCAACTCTCCTGTCATTTGTCCTTCGTTCCATTCGAATGTCTCTTCTCAAGCTCCTTTGCGGATATGATCGATGATAATTGTACTGGTCTTCCTCCCATTTAATCTGCGCCCATGCCTTAGTGAGGACGTCCTCCATAGTTTGATAAGGATACTTGGTGAGTTCCTTGTAGAGATCCGAATCAGGGAGGAGTCCTTTCCTGAAGGCAGTGACGGCTGTTTGGGTATTGCAGTTAGTTATGGACACTTTCTCCCTGTTGAAACGCCCGATATAGTCCCTGAGGGACTCTCCGCGTCGCTGTACTATCGCATACAGGTCCTCTGAGATCTTCTCCAGCTTCCTGCTGCTAGCATATTGTTGGACGAAAATATCTGTTAGTTGGGCAAAGCTCGAGATAGAGTAATTAGGTAGATTTGTGTACCACTGGAGGGCCGGTCCTGTCAGACTAGAACCGAACCCCTTACACATGCAAGCCTGCCGCAATTCTCGTGGAATGGCAGCGGTGAACATCCTCTGTTTGTATTGCGCAATATGGTCGCTCGGGTCGGTTGTCCCATCAAACATCTGCATGGTTGGGAAGTTGAACTTGTTGGGCATCTCCACTAATGCTATCTCATCAACAGAAGGGGAGTCGGCATAACAGTTCTCTGAGCTCTTGTGTATCGGCGATGGAACACCTGGAATTCTCTGAATGAGGGCCTCCATCTCGGCCAACTTACGGGCCAGGTCTGTTTCCTTTATTGCGTAGGAAGTTGATATAGGAGGTTGAGTTGGCTCGTATGTGATTTCAAGATTCTCGCTTCGGGCGCAGGAAGCCCCAAGTTCGATCCTTGGTGCCCCTGCCTGGCTAGATCCAGTTGTGGCGTTGTTGGCGCCGGTTGCAGTGGTGATTGCATCGCCCATTTATCCTCCAGTAGCCTTCTATTTTGTCATAATATGTGGTTCGGGAGTTGTGATATGTTCACCTGCAAGGAAGGTCACACGGCCTGTGTTAGATTGTGCGATAGAAATATTAGAATTCTTTACCAATGAGGTCGGGTTCGGCATTTGTTGCTCAGATCCGACGCCAGGAGGGGTTACGATGTCATCATCAAGACATATCATTGGGTTGACTGGAACCCTGAAGCGAGAGGTCGAGTCACCGCTTTTGATGCATTGCCTCGAGGCGGACAAGTAGATCAGCATTTTCCTTCTCCAGCTTTAGCCTATTCTCTCGCTCTTGGTTTATCTGCTCGGTCAGAGCAGCGATCTGGGTACTGAGATCCAACTGGGCTGTCGGGTCGGACAAAATCATCGAAGCGGATCCGTCAGACATGGCTGGTAGTAAAGACTCTATAGTATGATTGTTGATTAACTCGATTGCTAGGGCCCCACGGTGGGCGCCAAATTGTAGGGGTGATTCCTACAATTGATGATGATGACGTCAGGCACGTCAGTCAGGTTGATTGAATCGGGCACTAGCAACCTGTCAACACAAAACACGTAAGAGCCCTCAGAGAGCACCGGTGGGGTGTCAGCTGAAGAGCCTCCGACGCTCAAGTCAGTAAGCAATTTTATATTGAATAAAGTTGAAATAAACGAATTAAATATAATAAATAATTGAGCAGTTGATGATGTTGGTGGTATTGGACGGTCAGGTACGTCCGATGAGTGATGGAGGTAGGGCGGTGGTTGAGAGCGCCGGAGATCGATGATATTAGACGGTCAGGTACGTCCGACTAGTAAAGGAGATAAGGCGGTGGTTCAGAGCGCAGGAGGATGACAGAGAATTATTAGAGAGCGTGAATTAAGTAGAGAATGACTTAGAATTCAAATCCCCGATTGGGTCGGTTGTCTTGTCATTATATAGGACACCTTGGGGTCCTTATTCCCTTATTCGTCTGTCACGTTGATTCGGTCACATGTCCGTTGTTGACCTCCTTGGCCCTCAACTTTATTCGTCCGTTCCTTTAGCATGCTTGTTTGACTTTTGACTGGCTCAAAAGTCATTTTATCTGACCATTCGAATACGTGTGGCTGACGTGGCGAACCCCTGGATCCGGGTTGGTTTGCGGATCTTTCCAAGCCAAGGGCCCAATGAATTTTATCTTAAACAAAGTGTCTAGTGTATTGGGTTTGTTGGGCTGGTTGGAAAGACTTTGTTGGGCTTGGGCTGGATTGACAAAATTTGTCCACTACAGTACGCTAACGCGACAGTCCAGTGAAAGTCAGAACGCTCTGTCCCTAACAGTTAGCGCGGGCTAATATCTGCATTAGCGTGCGCTAATTATACAATCTATGATGACAGTGTAGTCTTTGCTATTTTGACCATAACTCCTTCATCCGGACTCCGATTGACTCACCGATGAACCACTGGAAACTAACTTGATGCTCTATCACACTGTAAAGTTTCAGAATTTTTAGACTTTATAAGTGTCGGTGGTGATCTTACCAAGTCGACAAAACAATGATCATTCAACATGCAAAGAAACACTAACTTTCACCAACGATCAAAATAGAAAACAAACAAATAACAAAGCACGACATATAATTACATAACATAGGCACCACATATCTGCTTTACATCATAAACACGGTAGCACGATACCAACACGTATCAATCAACGAGCAAATAATACCAACCGCTCGACAACAGACAAACATTATATTGCATAAAATGACAAACAATTCAAGATAACCGGAATAAAAATCTCGGGTATTACATTCTACCCCACTAAAAATAAGTTTCATCCCGAAACTTAAAACGAACCACAATCATGAAAACAAACCAAAAGCAAGAAAATCATCAATGATCTTTATGAGTCTATCCCGACACCGGAGCTGAATCCTGAGTAGCGATTGTACCAGATACCATCTCGCAGTACTGAACTCGATGCCCCTCGCATCCATAATTATAGCAATTCACAGGCGGCTTCTTACAATTCGCACGCTCGTGGCCCGGAACATTACAGTCAAGGCACGTAGGCAAGTTACCAACAATTAACGATACCGACCTGTATCTCTTAGATCTTCCAACTGACCTAGAAGGCTCCACAATCAATTGATGCGAGGTTTGAGGTTTAGGAACCCAGTTCCCTTACTTACCAATGAATCATCATAAATCTTCTGCTTCTTTGTCACAGTTGTAGGCTCTGTCGACAATAAAGCCATCTCAAATTCCAAGGCTCGATCTTGATAATTTTTCGGAGTGGTACACATGAAAGGAGACACACACTGCCAGGCACGAGGTTTCATCCGTATATCGAAATAATGAACCTTATCCACTTCACTTTTCACTTGATCCCGAACATAACATAGCTGCCGATTATAGTCAATTATAGTCTGTGATATATATTTTATGTAGATAACTTTTAACAACACTTTCAACAACAATGAACCTTGTAACGAACATCAATTATCTTTTTTGTTGTGATCTTATCAATATTCTGTTAAATGTTCCCTGTTGTGTTTTTTTAACCTTATTTCTGCAAATATATGGGAGCCATTATCAACCGCTGGCACCAGCAGCTCTTTCTTTGCTACTTTCAACAACACACTTCTCTTGGATTTCTGGACTTCTGAGGTAAGGATCATTTTCTCCTTTTCTTTAGGCTTTAGTTTGTGTATATGCATGTCTCTTTCGGTGTGTATATATGTACTATCAATGAGGTAAGATTTACATGTTCACCTTTTTATTCTTGTTGAATCCTTGCGAGCTTGTAATATTTTGAAAATTTTGTGGTGTGCTGCTTGTGTATTATGAATTTACCGTGTTCCGGGTTAATTTGTGCCACTGTGTTGTGAATTCTTCGTGTACGGTGGTCCAAGGGTATCATGCTGTTTATTGAAAAAGTTCTCGGCTCGCAATTTTCTCTTTTTCTTTTGTGTATTCCTACACTCTGTTTGGGAATTTTCTCCAGTTTTGCTTCGAATTCTTTTCTGCCTCAAATTTGACAATGCTTTGAATTCTATTCCTCTTTGTAAAAATTTCTTTCTGTCTAAAAATCGATCTTGTTGTATTTTTGGCTCGCCAGGTTTGGATTTTGTTCTTCCTCCTCAAATTTATTGGTGTGATTTTTTTCATGGTTCTTTGTTCTGTCACTTCATCTTTTCTGACAAATGCACTTTATAATAGTTTTGTTTCAGTACATTCAGTACTGAAATTTTGTATGCTAGATTCGAAAAACCTGGAAAATAAGAAAATTAGAAAAGTTTGGGTTGCAAGGTGTAAATTGCACATAGTAAAGGGACACAAAATGTAATATCCCCTTTCTCACGCAACTACATTCAGAGGTAGGAGTTTTATATTTCATATTATTTGTGTGAAAAAGAGTTGTCTTCTGATGTTTAATACGATCATCTAGCTTTTGGTTATTTGTAGTTAATTTTTTTTGGGAGTATTGGTACCTCATCTAGATTGACTACATATTTTGCTCTGTTTTGTTCTTAGTTTCTTAAGTTCTTTTCTCTCAGTTTTTCGTTGGAATTTTTTCAACTTCTCTACAGTTTTTTTTTTCCTTTGGTTCTTTTGTGGGGGTTATCAACATGATTTTTGGTTTTTGCAGATGAAGTTTTTAGACATTTCTTAGGCAGCTATTGGATATGACTTCATATTTGTGTGTTACCTCTTCGATACGAGTGGTCTGTCACCTCTCTTTTTCTACTTCTTGAGTTCTGTGAATCCAAGTTTGAATTTATTGTAGTTGAACGGGTTGATTACAAATACGAACACATGAATAACACATTTCCACAAAAAAGGTTCAAATCTTCGAAGCATAGTCATACCGTTCCAAGCGGGTGTTTTTTGGGCACTGCAACTTTATATAGTTGTATGTATAATTGTGCCTAATTTCGTTGATTGCATCAAAAATATAGTGTTCAGTATATTTGTGTTTTCTGTTTTCACTCTGAAGCTGTTTGTGTGATTTTGAGTTTCGGGATTTATCTTCAGTGTATATATGTCCTCTGTTTCACACCTCTTTCTTCGGTTTGCACTGTTTTTTCTCCAAATATGGTTTGTGTGTGCTGTTTTTACTCCCATTCGTGTCTTAGAATTCGTTATGTTCCCTATTTTCTCTGTTAGTAGCGGCACTGACATTAGTTATAGCCAACACTTTCTTTTGCCTGGTATATTTTGGAAGATTACATTAGGTATATTTACATTTTTCATTCCTTCCTCTCAGAGCCCCTCTTTCTCTCTCACGAGAGTTTAAAATTTTTGGGAAAACGGCATCAAAGATCCCCAACAACCCTCCCAAAGAACGAAAATAGAGAAAAATAAATAACACAAGAATATACGTGGAAACTCCAAAATCGGAGAAAAACCACGGGCCTCCAGAGAGAAAACTCCACTATATGACAAATTGTTACAATCACATAGACTAATCGCTCAAGCCAACCCCCCAATTACACCCACACTCTCAAAGATTTAACTCACATCTTTCTACTTTCTAAAACAAGAGACCAAGAAAGAAAGAATAAAATATAATGTGTATTTTATGGGGTGTATTAAAATCAAAGCCTTGGACTCTCTTTTATAGGCTTGAAGTCCCCTTCACCTTCCATTTTCAACCGATGTGGGACAAACCCTTCAAGTCTTTTCTTTCATTCTAGCCAAAATTCCCAACAAACTCCACCTTGGCTAAATAAAAGAAAATCTTCTCTGCGACACCGGCAACCATTGTCTGAACCAACAATCATAATTCTCAAAAACAGAGAACTATCATACTCCACCATAAAAGAGTATCACCACTTAGAAAGATCCCTTCTAAGAATTTCACCTCGGCACATGTCGAAAAACTTGCTGAAAATTTATGGTGCTACTCCCATCTCTTGGCTCCCGTGGAAGTCCTCCAGCCATCGACATAACATCCACCACACACCCCGCATCTATGCCAAGCCAATGCCCTGTGTGCAATTTGTGGACCAGCTAACACCATCACATCCTTTTTCATGACAACTCCAACATGCCATAAGAATGCACATTCCCTCCCAAAAGGAAACCTTCTTCAATCATGATGATAGCAACGGAGCTATTTGCCTGAACAGCTCCACCTTGAACCCGACATACTTTTCATTCACTTGTGTAACCCAGATTGTATCAACATATCCTTGACTTGAACTTGCCACAAGCCAAAATTGATCCTTCCGTCGAACTTCTCTACATCGAACCTCATGGGACTAAACCTTGACATCGTATCCGTATCTCAAACCCAACAGAATCCTCGTTTCTGATGTGGAAGATCAGATAGAACTGCAACCACAGAGCATACTCCGAACCTCTGAAATACCGAGACACCCTCCAATACGACCAATAGAAAATTGTTTCTGGTGTGGAAGATCAGACAAAGCTGCAACCACAAACCATACTCCAAACCTCTAAGACCGAGACCTCCCCCGAACCTGGCTCCGATACCACTTGTTGGGAAAATGGCCTCAAAGATCCCAAACAACCCTCCCAAAGAACGAAAATAGAGAAAAATAAATAACACAAGAATATACGTGGAAACTCCAAAATCGGAGAAAAACCACGGGCCTCCAGAGAGAAAACTCCACTATATGACAAATTGTTACAATCACATAGACTAATCTCTCAAGTCAACCCCCCAATTACACCCACACTCTCAAATATTTAACTCACATCTTTCTACTCTCTAAAACAAGAGACCAAGAAAAAAAGAATAAAATACTTAATATGTATTTTATGGGGTGCATTAAAATCAAAGCCTTGGACTCCCTTTTATAGGCTTGAAGTCCCCTTCATCTTCCATTTTCAACCGATGTGGGACAAACCCTTCAAGTCTTTTCTTTAATTCTAGCCAAAATTCCCAACAAAAATAAAGTTAGAAGACTTAGAAGTATTCGAAGTGTGAATGCGTCTACCTATAGTATGGCGTTCTGCGTTCTGCAAAACTAGGAACTATATACGCTTATCATACAGAAAGTCAGACAAACCTAATTACCACCACCATTGTCTAAGTTTCGCCACTATACTCTCCTCCTCCACTCTCTCTCTCTCCAGTCTCCACTCTAATCGATTTATCTTCACAAAATCTTCCTTCTCTCACGATTGGATCTGTTCGTTACTTGGTTTATTATCTTCACAAAAGAGCTCGATCATCAAAACATAGATCAATTCGTCATCTCCTCTTCAACAAATCTTCACGATTTATTTGTTCTTCAACATGTAAATCTGGACATCTGGTAAGGTTATTATTAAATCTTCTCTTCTCGAATCTGGTAACAAATAGATGTTCATGATTTATTATTCTTCACGATTTTGTCTTCTGGTAAGGGTTTTCTTCCCTCATCTTTCTCACCTCTTCCCTTGAGCCACCTGAATTAAATGGGGCTCATGAGCAATATCCCTTTGATGCTTTTAATGGAAGATTCGATCATTATTTTCTTGATATTCTGAGCAGTTATGTTAGAAGGCAACATGATGCAAACTATCCCATTCAGCCCCTCGATTTTACAAAATATACAATGAACCAGCTGCGTTTTCATAATCGAACCCTCGATTTGAAAAAGGTTAGTCTAATTTAAGTAATTATATAAAGTAATTGTTGGCATATCAAATTCGTTTGAATTTATTTGGCATACACAACTCAGTTGTCTTTTTATTTTTTTTCCTTCAAAAATCTCACTGGGCTCTTGTCAAATTGTACGGAGATTATTGAAATGGTTTGCAATGCAATGGCACATGGATGGTAAGCATGAAATAGGTAAGGAGTCTAAGAAGGGAGATGTGGATAAAAACTTTAGCACGACTGAGAGTTTTTGTTTGAATCATTAGAAATTAATCTCTAGGACGAATTACTATCCTTGCCTATTGTAAAAGTAGGAAAATTATGTGGCTATTTTTCATGTTAATATTATGACCCTGAAAAGAATATACAAATCTATAATATATCCTATGTTTCTTGTATCTATGTTATATTGAAAAGAACATGTGAGATTGGTGCATTACTATTACAATAGCTGTTGTTTATAGAATGCTCTAGTCTGCTTTATGAGTTGTACATTGTTCTGGTAGTTACAAACAAAGAAAAATTAGGGAAACAAAAAAATGTTAGGAAGCATAATTCTGTTGTAAAACATTATCGGCTCTAATTCGATTATGCTCTGCTTGCACTTTATAATGTATACTGATGCTAATACGGATATGCCTCTTGATTTTGTTTCATTGAAGTGCTTTATGTGATGACTCAGTTTTCCATTGATCATAAAAATTATGCAATCCGAAAATGTTGCTGGTGCCATAAATATCATGGTACAAACTTTTCTATTTTTTATATAACACACACATATGTGCACTTACACATGTAAAGATGGCTGGTCATCACAACTCACAAGTGAAGCCATCTGACAGTGTTTAATTTTGTGTGATATGGTTCATAGCAATTGGTGATACTAGTATCAATGCTCCTATTAATTGTTCTTCTTGTTTCTTGTTTGACTGTGTATGAGTTGTTTTTGTTCTGCAAGGTGTAGTGTCTTTAGTTTTTACTTGCAGGACTGAATGCGTTTGAAACTAATCTGCTGCTGGATGGATGGGGACTGAAGCCATTAGAGAACAGATTAAAGGAATAGTCTTCTTGTTTATGTTACGCTAGTAATTTGTACTTTAGATTTTCTTGTTATCATCAGTTCCACTGGAAATCTACTAGCTAACATAAACAAGAAGACTATTTCTTTAATTTGTTCTCTGATGGCTTCAATCCTGAGTCTTTCCCCATCCATCCAGCAGCAGATTAGTTTCAAACGCATGCAGTCCTGCAAGTAAAATCTAAAGACACTGCACCTTGCAGAACAAAAACAACTCATACACAGTCAAACAAGAAACAAGAACAACTAACAGGAGCATTGATACTAGTATCACCGATTGCTATGAACCATATCACACAAAATTAAACACTGTCAGATGGCTTCACTTGTGAGTTGTGATGACCAGCCATCTTTACATGTGTAAGTGCACATATGTGTGTGTGTTAGAAAAAACAGAAAAGTTTGTACCGTGATATTAATGGCACCAGCAACATTTTCGAATTGCATAATTTTTATGATCAATGGAAAACTGAGTCATCACATAAAGCATTTCAATGAAACAAAGTCAAGAGGCATATCTGTATTAGCATCGGTATACATTATAAAGTGCAAGCAGAGCATAATCGAATTAGAACCGATAATGTTTTACAGCAGAATTATGCTTCCTAACATTTTTTTGTTTCCCTAATTTTTCTTTGTTTGTATCTACCAGAACAATGTACAACTCATAAAGCAGACTAGAGCATTCTATAAACAACAGCTATTGTAATAGTAATGCACCAATCTCACATGTTCTTTTCAATATAACATAGATACAAGAAACATAGGATATATTATAGATTTGTATATTCTTTTCAGGGTCGTAATATTAACATGAAAAATAGCCACATAATTTTCCTACTTTTACAATAGGCAAGGATAGTAATTCATCCTAGAGATTAATTTCTAATGATTCAAACAAAAACTCTCAGTCGTGCTAAAGTTTTTATCCACATCTCCCTTCTTAGACTCCTTACCTATTTCATGCTTACCATCCATTTGCCATTGCATTGCAAACCATTTCAATAATCTCCGTACAATTTGACAAGAGCCCAGTGAGATTTCTGAAGGAAAAAAAAATAAAAAGACAACTGAGTTGTGTATGCCAAATAAATTCAAACGAATTTGATATGCCAACAATTACTTTATATAATTACTTAAATTAGACTAACCTTTTTCAAATCGAGGGTTCGATTATGAAAACGCAGCTGGTTCATTGTATATTTTGTAAAATCGAGGGGCTGAATGGGATAGTTTGCATCATGTTGCCTTCTAACATAACTACTCAGAATATCAAGAAAATAATGATCGGATCTTCCATTAAAAGCATCAAAGGGATATTGCTCATGAGCCCCATTTAATTCAGGTGGCTCAAGGGAAGAGGTGAGAAAGATGAGGGAAGAAAACCCTTACCAGAGAAGACAAAATCGTGAAGAATAATAAATCATGAACATCTATTTGTTACCAGATTCGAGAAGAGAAGATTTAATAATAACCTTACCAGATGTCCAGATTTACATGTTGAAGAACAAATAAATCGTGAAGATTTGTTGAAGAGGAGATGACGAATTGATCTATGTTTTGATGATCGAGCTCTTTTGTGAAGATAATAAACCAAGTAACGAACAGATCCAATCGTGAGAGAAGGAAGATTTTGTGAAGATAAATCGATTAGAGTGCAGCAGCTCTGTGAACCATCACCTCCTTGTGGATTTGGTGGCAACTCTTCTCGGCAAGGTCGAGCAGCTTCTCCAAGTTTATAACCCAAGAATTTAGAATCTCATTGTTGTCCTTGGCTGCCTGGAAACACACTACACCCCTCGGTCTGTCGATTTTTGCCACCAGTGATTTCGAGACGACCATTTCAGAGAGATGCTTTACAGCTTCCTGCATGAAAGAAAGAGTCCCAGAGAAAGACATGCGCCTTTAACCATAAATGGATATATATATACACACACACACACATAAGGGGTGGTGCCAAATCTACCCTTGAGGGTTGGGGTAATTAACAAAAAGGTGGGGGGTAATATTGAGATTTAAAAAAATAACCCTTGAGGTTTGATTCAGTCCTACATTTTACCTCAACCTTTAGTTAAAGTTAACCTGACTAAATTTGGAATTTCCAAAATACTCCAAATAGCCCCAACTTTTTGACTGACTAAGATTAGAAACATCGAGCGATGTGAATGTAAGATGTAAAATAAAAAGTTGGGGCTACATGTAATGTTTAGAAAAGTTGAGGAAGTAACCGTAAGAATACTTGATGATGTCAGCAATTTCTATTAGCTCCGTTAGCATCAAGTTCAAAATGTAAGACGGGTGTGATCTCAAGGGTGGTTATTGTAATTTTCAAAAATAGCTGGGTTTTTTTTTTTTTTCTTTTTTGTAGTTGGCCAAATCTCAAGCTAAATTTTTGCAAGTATTATGTATAATGTACACAGACAATTGTAAGTTCAAGCTGAAAGTGCAATATTGCTATTATCAAGGAGAAGGAACAGAGAAAATCAACCAAAACCACAACCACAGGTATCGTGCGCAAAGTAAAATTGTTCAAATTACTTCATGAAGGGCCCATGAAGATCTTTGTAAAGAAGAAATGCAACGGACCTGAAAAGTAAGGCATAATAGATCTGCAAGTCTCTTTAAGGTTATCCCTGAATAGTATTTCGAGACAACAAGAATGTTCTGCAAAGAACAGAATATTGCTATCATCAGAGCGAGTAAAGTGAAAATAAATAAATAAACGTAAAATGATTCTGGTTTTGATTCTGGTTTTGAGGAGCATTACATGTTCTATCACTCTAAGTCTAAGATCTTCAGCTGCCTTTTCACCCAAAGAACCCCCAAGCATGTTTTTCTCGTTCTCAAACTCATCTTTGAACGTGTTCCACAGAGAAGTCCACTGAATCACCTCCATGGTAACTAGTTGCCTCAACAATAGCCTGTGACAGGGAAGAGAACAAATAAATGAGACTGACACTCACTCCACACACTAATATTAGAAAAAGAAAGTGGAAGCAGTCACAATACAGGATTTAGAAAGCACAAACCTGAAATAAGGAATTTCTGAAAGGTTCTTATCCTCCAAGGTTGAGTTAAGAAGGGTAGACTGCATAGGATCATGTGGTGACAGGACCAAATACCAACATATTTTTCTCAACACCTGCATGACATGATAAAAGCCAAAAAAAAAAAAGAGAGCGTAACTGAGAACGAAATGAGTCATATATTATGTGATTTCTAAAAATAACTACAGGTGAGTGATTACTAATGAAGAACTACAACAAGGATATATTACCGGTATCCACTGAGTTCGGTCCTCTTTCACAGATGGAATCTCATATATTGATTTGTAACATCGGCATATTTCAAGGTAATCATTGCTATGAAAGTAATACCTACAGAAAGGGAGTAATTCGTTTAATTTCAGCACATATACCAGATATACATGAAAACATTCATGAGTGAAGCAGACAAGAATTATTATTAAACAGCATTCAAACAATGACATAAATCTGCATCCAACGTGCGCACACACACACACACTACTCGACATTAGAAAACCCACATAACTACAGAAGCAATAGAAAAAATAACGGCAAGTAATTGGCGGATTACCCCCGGTGTTTTACAAAATGAGCTGTTTACCCCCCTGTGTAAATTAAATAGTCATACTACCCCCCTATTTCTCCTTCGTGTGAAGGTTGTGACAGGGACAGCATCCGGCGTAAAACTTTGCCACTTTGTGTTTTTGCATGAACCATAGTGTTAACTAATTTTAGACAATTGATTGGCACTATAATCTTCATATCACTGACCCCAACATCGTTGGGATTCAGGTGCTTTTGAAAACCCCGTGTGTTTTTGAAAATAGGCCGATTACCCCCTGTGTTCTAAAGATAGGGAGATAACACCCTGTGTTTTATCCGAACGGTGCAAATCACCCCCTTGTGCACAAGGCGATAGAGGAGGTGGGATTCAACTTTTTGAGAACACAAGGGGATAATATGTCTATTTAATTTACACAAAGGGATAATCAGCCCATTTTTTAGAAACACATGGGGAAAAATAGCCCATTTCGTAAAACACAAGGGGGTAATCGGCCAAAAACCCAATTGTAACATGTAAAGTTGTATAATATGCACCATGCTACACTTCTCTTTTTGCGTAGAACAGGTATAAGCATGTATCGGTACATGCATCCATACATGAATGACAAATGTTTCATGATTGTGGTCATATGCTGTTTGAGAGGATACTTAAACCACGAAGTTGTGAAAGAAAATAGAAAAATATTAAACAATAAATATACAAAATGGTGATACCGAATCATCAATTGGTAGTATATCCGCTTCAATTCCGACAATGATGGAATATCAGCAGGAGGCACTTCAACAATACTGTCTCCTTCTTTTGGCTTATTCTTTTCTTTTGAAGTATCAACTTCAAAAACTCTAGGGCTTATCTTCCTTGAGAGTATCTGTGCACGTACATAATCTGGGCGATCCAAACACAAACGCACCTACAGAAACAGAAATCAAATACCATGTCAGACAATGTCCTTGATTCCTATATAGTTCCACGATAAATTGACAAAAAAGAAACCACATACTTGCTCAAGTATGAAAGCTATTTTTTCAGTTTTTGCCATCGCTCCAAACGTCTCCACCTACATAGCACAAATTTGTCCGAAAAATAATAAGATGGAGAAAAAATCCAGACCAGTAAAAGAAAGATAATGATTAACGAGTAAAAAGAATAAAACATCGACCCACTGCAATTTCTTGCATCAAATCCACAGCCTCAGCTATCTGCCCTTGCTCTTCCTTGATTTTTGCAAGGTTCTTAATCAACCTAGCCCTCTCTATCTCAACATATATCTGTAGGACGATACAAAAAATTGAGAAATACAGCCAAAAAAAAAAAAATGGAAATCTTTACAGCTCCAAAGACAACTATAAATTGAGAGCACGAATCACCTTTCCGGCAGATACATTGTTAAGTGTCTTTATAAGCTCTATTTTAGTATCAAGATTTGGCGTCTGGTCAATGTATTGCATCGCTTGTTGGACTACTGCTTGTACAGCCTGCATCATAAAAGGCCAAAAAAATTAATGAGGGGCAAAATACTATTCTCCACATCCCCATAGCAAGTATTAAATCTTCATGTTTGTGTTGATATGATTTTGCTTTTGGTTTATGATTCCAATGGAACGAAATAAAAAAGTAGGATTGCAAGAAAAACGATGGTCCAAATAGAACTCCGTATAAATTTTATGTAGGCAACTGGAATGAAACTGTTAGGAATATGCCCTCGAATGCCACTCAGAGGATGAGAGAGTGAGAGCAATTGTATTGTAATTATGAATATTATATTTAATAAGGCAATTATTATTTCTATATTATTGTATATCACTGGCATTGTGATTTGGTATATAAAATAGTAGTCCTTGCATTTGAGAGTGAACATTCTACTCTTTATAGAGATAAGGAGATAGGCACTAGAAGTGTTTAGAGCTCGAATGCTTAACTAGTTCGCAAGTCGATAAAACTTAACAGGACATTAAGTTTTAATAAGACTTGTATAACTGATGCTAGGACGAGTGCACGTCTTGATAGCATAGTTATAAGTATATTGGTGGGACCAGTATACTCGAACACGACTCATACTCGATTTAGTCACACGGTATTCACTCTCGGAGAGTCGATGACGAATCGAAAGGTTGTGATAGTATACGTAGACCTTTGACTTGAGGGTTCAGTAGAAGATGTGTCTGTGACGTTTAGTTTGTCATTAGAGTAGTTAGACTCATTTGCTTAATTGTTGAGTCGACCTCGAAGTGCGGACTATACGGGCAGGTAGCAGTCTTTACTGTACGCCAAGAAAGGATTCTATCTCCTGTTAGTGAGCAGGCGAATGTCCTATACGGTTAATGGCAAATAAGATCATAAGTCTTTGGCCAAAGCATTCTGATATAGTCGTATTAGATACACTATTAATCAGTCGGTCTTGATTTGCATTAACACATGTATAGAGTTTAGTCAATGAGGTTTGACTTTACCGTGACCAAGACTTGACCGGACATCCGATGAAGGGTCTATACGTATATAGTATTCACGACATAATGGTTCGGAATGATTCGTTCATTCGTTCTCGATCCGGGTACAAAGGATGCGGCCCGCTAGTGGCTAAGTGCCGCCCGCACTCATCGGTTCCTCCCAATGCCTAATGAGACGAACCTACGAGTCGCGCAATAGATCATTGATGGATAAATGTGAATTAATAATCTCTCTTATAATATTAGATATTAGATATCTAATTTTGATTTATCGGATAAATCAAATAGCGGTCTTATGAATTGTAAGTAGGTTCTTGGGTGATTACTTAATTCATAAATTATATTTCTTAGAGAAATATATATTTGTGTTTGATATAATTAATTAATTGGATTAATTAATTAGTCCAAACATTGGAAATAAACGGATTCGTTTGTGAACATCCAGACACGAGGGATTCGTTTTGACGAACATCCGATTACACGAGCGAGTAAATTCGACCCGTCTTCTTGGAAATTTCCCTTAAGGCCGCCCCCTCCATCTCTTGTCTCTTATATACTTATTTTATGTCACTAGGTGACATATGTGAGTGTATTTGATACCCTCAATCATGTGTTAAAGGTAGACTTTCATTTTTATAAATAAAAGTCTTTAAAAAGGAGTGAGGACAACTTCTTCTTGCTTTAACTCATAATCACGAATTTGAGAGAGAGAGTAAGGTTGAAAACTTCATCTTGATCTTAGAGACAAGATATAAGAAGAATACATTGAGAGAGAAAATTCTACAAGCTTCCCTAGCCGCATTCTTGAAGAAAGGAAGCCTATCGATTTTCCATCAAGTTCCGTGTGAAGTAGAGGCATCTTGCTTTAGGTGCTTGGAGCGAAGGGCTCTTCATCATCATCATCATCATCATCATACGAAGGTTTTTCGAGACATCATAGGTATGGGACTTTGATTCCTTGATCTTCGTATTTTCTTTTCGTATATACGTTACTTGATCGATCCTCTTAGGGATTCCGTTTATTCTTCCGTTGCGTTTATTTTCCGTGGAATCCCAACGGTGGTATCGGAGCGAGGTCAAATATATCGTATATACGATCATCTTTGCATTTGGAATGTTATTTGATGATGTTTATGATTTAGAATCATAATAGATATAATCGAAGAAATTTAATCGTTCGTAGTAAGTCAAGTTTCGACTATTTTATGTGAATTATAAATCGAAAAATTTGTTTTTGTTGATTTATAAGTTCTTCATGAAGTTAAGAAACTTTTTCGTTTTAGGAAGTCGAAAAAATGAGAAAACGGGGTTAAACACGAATACCGCACGAAGACGCAGTGCCGTGACTCTTCGCCGCTACTGGTCGGAGAGTGACTCGGTAGGCTCATGTAGCTCGACCCGACTGTAGGGCGGTGGCCGAGAGTGACTCGGTCAGGCGGTTTTCGGGTTTTCGGCCCGATTTTGAATCGGGCCGTGGGCCTCGATACCGGATTTTCCGGACTCCATTTTTGTGTTTATATTTCGTTGTAATAATTTTGAAATTTAAATTGGATTTAATTAGATTTAATAAAATATTTGGAATATTTTTTAAGGGAAATTATTAGACGAGAATATTGTTTTGGCGGATTACTTTGAACGGATTAAAATGACGATTATAAATATTAATTTGATTAATATTGTAGAAATTAAATAAATTAATTTTTATATTAATTGGATTAATATATTAATTGATTATTTAATTTCATTTACGTTACATGTTGTATGGAATGCCTTATGTGATGGTGATATAGCTCGTGGACTTAGTTGTTGATTTGTTCGATTCGATATGGTTGTAAAGGCCATTTTGAGCCTATTTATTTTTACTAGAAAATATGTATAAAAGGACGTATTGTTCAATGATGTAATTATTCATATGGCTATGACGAAGACCGAAGACGACAATTTGGAAGACGAAGAATCAATACTGTATTTTTCTTTTCGTTATTTGGCTTGGCCCAATACTTAGGAAAAAGTCCATGAGCTATATGTTGGTAGTAACTAAGTTGCTATTTATTGTTTTTCATTTTGAATGATTGACAAACCACAAACCGCGCTTATAAACGGATTAATGTGCAAAGTGTAACATATAATCGCGTTAATACTCCCACTTACAAACACCAAGTTATAAAGGTTACGAGGTTTCCTACCCTCCGTCAAACTCATGGAAAATTGAAATCTAAACCGGAATATTATTCTTCCGAGTATGTCGGGGTAATATTTTTGGGGAAAGTTGATAAATTCCTAGAGTGCATTAGATGCCTTTGGTTGTGACAAATCAAACCCTATAAACCGTATGGGTTAGGGTAAGATTCAATTGTCGACTAATAGGAGTTGACGGTTTAAACTTAGATAGTTCAAATGAGCCATAGAAACCGAATGGGTTGAGGGCAAGTGAACTAGGGGTAAAGAAGATCGAATCATCCATTAGATGGGTTGGTATTAGACACCACTTTATAAAGAATAATAGAATATAAACCGTATGGGTTGCCCTCTATTAAACTTTGTAAAGAAATCGATCACCACTATGAAGTCACCCAAGACTTAGGATTTAACATGGGAGTGTGTAAATGCCGATAAAATAGTGGGAGCCGAGTTATGAATAAAGAAAGTCCTTAAATTCTTTACTCGGATCATAATTAAACAATCACTAACGAATCTCAAATTATTCTCTGCAGTTAACAAAACTCTCAATATGACAATGAACCCACTCGCTATACTACTTGAAAAGAACGTCCTGACTGGTCCGAACTATGTGGATGGCCGGAACTTGAGGATTGTCCTAACTATGGAAATCTTGGGATACGTCTTGAGGCGGACATCCCGGCTCTCCTGCAAGAACCCGAGCCAATCAGGAAGATGTCGATGCCCATGAGAAATGGGTAAAAGACGACAAAAGAGTGTGAGGGTACATGTTAGGCTCAATGACCAATGAGCTTCAACGTGCCCATGAAAAGATGACGTCTTCACGAGCCATCTTAGCGCACTGGCCGAGCTCTATGAAGAGCATAGCCGAACCGCTAGATATGAGATATCAAAGCAATTATTCGGCGCCAGGATGAAGGAAGGAGAGAAGGTTGGGGACCATGTCCTCAAGATGATCTCGATGATTGAGAGATTGAAGCTCTTGATTTTCGATGCATGCATCTCTCCAAATCGACCTTATCCTGCAGATACTTCGACTCCTTTTCCCAATTTGTCATGAACTTCAACCGCAATGAGATTGCATGTAACTTAGTCGCTAATGAACAAGCGACGCCCAGTCTCGGATGAAGACAAAGGAAAGGAAGTCGCACTTGTGATTTCTTCTAAGACTTGGAAGTCCAAGAATAAGAAGAAAAAGAACAAGAAGCGATTAGGTCCGATAGCCAAGATCGACAAGGGAAGGGTCAAGGCCCCAATGGTTCAAAAGAGCAAAGGGGCCAAGAAAACGGATGTATGCCTCAACTGCGGTGAGTTAGGCCACTGGAAGAGGTATTGTCCAAAGCTTGACCGTAATGCGCCAGTGCGGAACTATTGGTTTTAGAAACAAATTGTTCTCAGAATCGTATATTCTACTTCTTGGATACTTGATTCCGGTGCGAGTTCTCACATTTGTACAATGAATCGGGATCTGGGCAGTAGGAAGTCGGATTCGGGGAGGTGATGGTCACCGTCGGAAGTGGGCATAGTGTCGAGGCTTCGATATCGGATCCCTTATGTTGGATTTAGAATCGGTTTTATTCTCACTTTAGATGATGTACTTGTTTTGCCCAAGGGGCACAAGAATATTATCAATTAGGCCATGGACCGAAAGGGATTTCACTTCTTTATCGAGATGGGTCTGTCGTATTTATTTGAAATAAATTGGTTGGTATCTGCTACATTATTAAATGGTTTATACCATTTAAATTTAAAGAATAAGACAATGTGAACACTATAACTAGGAAGCGTGGTAGGGATGAAACGAACCAAGCACTTAAGTGGCATCTTAGACTTGGTCATATCGGTCGGACCAAGGTTCATAAAATGGAGAAAGATGGGCTTACGGGTCCATCGGGATCGGATCCCTATCCACTTGTGAATCTTGCCTTCAAGGCAAAATGACTAAGTTATCCTTCGCAGGACTTTTGAAAGAGTCTGAAAAACTTGGATTGATCCATACCGACGCCTGGCCCTTTTGAAGTGGCACGAGACGGCTTTGATTTCATTACATTCACCGATGACCATACAGGTATGGATTCGTGTACTTAATGAAACATAAGTCTGAAGCTTTTGATAAATTCAAGGAATTTAAAGCCCTAGTTGAAAATCAAACAGTAACCGTGTTAAGACTCTTGGTCAGACCGAGGTGGTGAGTACATGAGTACCGAATTTGATAAGTTCTTAAAAGAACTAGGAATAGTGTCACAATTCACTCCTCCGGCTACTCCACAATTAAATAGTGTATCAGAAAGAAGGAACCGAACCTTGTTGGACATGGTTCGCTCCATGCTTAACTATACTGATCTACCGATTTATCTGTGGGGTTACGCGCTCCTCATCATTGTGCATATCTTGAACAGATGTCCTTCCAAATCCGTTCCTAAGACTCCCATGAGATGTGGAGAGGTAGGAAACCAAGTCTTAATCACATTAGAATTTGGGGATGCCCCGCTTATGTCAAGAAGACTAAAGTAGAGAAATTGGAAACTAGTGCTGTGAAAGGTCGTTTGAGAGGATATCCAGGGATTCCATGGGATATCTATTCTACATGCACGAAGATCATAGGATCATCGTTGCTATACAAGCACACTTCTGGAAGATCGGTTTATTCGGGAATGAGGGCGAGTAGAAATATTTCTTTGGAAGAAATAAAAGAAACACCAAATGAGGCACCTATGCAAGATACAAGAACCGAACCTTCGAAATACAAATACAACCTCGCAAGTCTAGTAGAATTTCTCAATTACTCGAGAGGTATGGCTATCTGCATCAAGAGGAACTGGGTGTCCATGAGATGACAGAAAGTAGTCAAGAGAATGATCCTTCTACATACGACTGCGATGGTAGACGTTGACTCCACCAAGTGGCAAGAAGCTATGGAAGCCGAGATAGACTCAATGCATGCTAATCAGTGCGGACTTTAGTAGATCGTCCTAAAGGCATAGTGCTATTGGAAACAAATGGATCTATAAGAGAAAGACTGATGGAGATGGCAAGGTTGATACCTATAAGGCCGGGCTTGTGGCAAAGGTTATTCCCAAAGAGAAGGAATCGATTACTTGAGACCTTCTCTTTGTAGCTATGATTAAGTCTATTCGCATGATGCTTGCTATAGCAGCCCACTTAGATTATGAAATATGGCAAATGGATGTGAAAACGGCATTCCTAAATGGATTCCTCGAGGAGGAGATTTATATAGAAACGACTAAGGATTCATATCTCAAACCAATATTCATAAAGTATGCAAACTTCGGTCCCATTTATGGATCAAGCAAGCTTCACGGAGTTGGAATCTTCGTTTTAACGAAGCATCAAAGAGTTTGATTTTGTTCAAAACGAAGAAGAGCCCCGTATTTACAAGAAGGTTAGTGGGAGCAAAATTGCGTTCTTAATACTATATGTAGATGACATTCTACTTATAGGAAACGGCGTAGAATGCTCGGTTACGTGAAAGCTTGGCTTTCTAAAGAGTTCTCAATGAAAGACTTGGGAGAAGCTACCTATATTCAGGTATTCGTCTCTCTAGGGATAGAGCGAAAAAATGTTAGGTCTTTCCCAAGCCCTCTACATAGAAAAGATCCCGGCGATTTAGGATGGAAGATTCTAAAAGAGGGTTTCTACCTATGCAACATGGTGCAAAACTTTCCTTAAAGATGTGTACTCAAAGTGAGGAAGATAGAAAGGAAATGAGCAAGGTACCTTATGCTTCAGATGGGTAGCACTTATGTATGCAATGATTTGCACTATACCGGACATTGCTATCTTTGTGAGCGTAGTAAGTCGGTTTGACCAAATCCAGGCAGGAACATCGATCGTCAGAAAGAACATTCTTAAGTACCTAAGGAGGACTAAAGACTTGGTTCTTACATACGGCGGTGGAGAACTAAGAGTGATGGGTTATACGGACTCGAGATTTTCTGGGGACATGGATGCTCGGATGTCCACATCGGGGTATATCTTTACTCGAATGGTGGGGCGATTTCTTGAGAAGTGCCAAGCAAAGTTCGACCGCTATCTCCACATGTCAAGCCGAATATCAGGCGGCACGAGGTCGCTAAAGAAGCTTTTGGATAAAGAAGTTCACCGAGGAACTTCAAGTGGTTCCTAACGCAGAAGCCCGTGACACTGTTTTGTGACAACGACTTTGAGCCACAAAGCTAAGGAGCCTAGGGCTCACCACAACACCAAACATATTGCGAGAAAATATCATTTTGTTAGAGAAATGGTTCGAGATGGGAATGTTACATCACAGAGAGTAGACACAAGAAATAACGTTGCCGATCCGCTACCAAGCCACTATCTCGAAGGTCTTAGAGACATGTGGAGAGTATGGGTATTAGATACCATAGTTTGTGGCATTGAGTGCAAGTGGGAGATTGTTAGGAATATGCCCTCGAATGCCACTAAGAGGATGAGAGAGTGAGAGCAATTGTATTGTAATTATGAATATTATATTTAATAAGGCAATTATTATTTCTATATTATTGTATATCACTGGCATTGTGATTTGGTATATAGAATAGTAGTCCTTGCATTTGAGAGTGAACATTCTACTCTTTATAGAGATAAGGAGATAGGCACTAGAAGTGTTTAGAGCTCGAATGCTTAACTAGTTCGCAAGTCGATAAAACTTAACAGGACATTAAGTTTTAATAAGACTTGTATAACTGATGCTAGGACGTGTGCACGTCTTGATAGCATAGTTATAAGTATATTGGTGGGACCAGTATACTCGAACACGACTCATACTCGATTTAGTCACACGGTATTCACTCTCGGAGAGTCGATGACGAATCGAAAGGTTGTGATAGTATACGTAGACCTTTGACTTGAGGGTTCAGTAGAAGATGTGTCTGTGACGTTTAGTTTGTCATTAGAGTAGTTAGACTCATTTGCTTAATTGTTGAGTCGACCTCGAAGTGCGGACTATACGGGCAGCGCTTCTTTACCGTACGCCAAGAAAGGATTCTATCTCCTGTTAGTGAGCGGCGAATGTCTATACGGTTAATGGCAAATAAGATCATAAGTCTTTGGCAAAGCATTACGATATAGTCGTATTAGATACACTATTATTAATCGGTCGGTCTTGATTTGCATTAACACATGTATAGAGTTTAGTCAATGAGGGTTTGACTTTACCGTGACCCGAAGACTTGACCGACATCGATGAAGGGTTTATACGTATATAGTATTCACGACATAATGGTTACGGAATGATTCGTTCATTCGTTCTCGATCGAGGTTTACAATGCGGCCCGCTAGTGGCTAAGTCTTGCCCGCACTCATTGGTTCCTCCCAATGCCTACTGAGACGAACCTACTGAGTCGCGCAATAGGATCATTGATGGATAAATGTGAATTAATAATCTCTCTTATAATATTAGATATTAGATATCTAATTTTGATTTATCGGATAAATCAAATAGCGGTCTTATGAATTGTAAGGAGGTTCCGGGGTGATTACTTAATTCATAAATTATATTTCTTAGAGAAATATATATTTGTGTTTGATATAATTAATTAATTGGATTAATTAATTAGTCCAAACACATTGGAAATAAAACGGATTCGTTTGACGAACATCCGGTACACGAGGGATTCGTTTTGACGAACATCCAGTACACGAGCCGAGTAAATTCGACCCGTCTTCTTGGAAATTTCCCTTAAGGCCGCCCCCCCTCCATCTCTTGTCTCTTATATACTTATTTTATGTCACTAGGTGACATATGTGAGGTGTATTTGATACCCTCAATCATGTGTTAAAGGTAGACTTTCATTTTTTTATAAATAAAAGTCTTTAAAAAGGAGTGAGGACAACTTCTTCTTGCTTTAACTCATAATCACGAATTTGAGAGAGAGAGTAAGGTTGAAAACTTCATCTTGATCTTAGAGACAAGATATAAGAAGAATACATTGAGAGAGAAAATTCCTACAAGCTTCCCTAGCCGCATTCTTGAAGAAAGGAAGCTTGTCGATTTTTCCATCAAGTTCCGGCGTGTGAAGTAGAGGCATCTTGCTTTAGGTGCTTGGAACGAAGGGCTCTTCATCATCATCATCATCATCATACGAAGGTTTTTCAGAGACATCATAGGTATGGGACTTTGATTCCTTGATCTTCGTATTTTTCTTTTCGTATATACGTTACTTGATCGATCCTCTTAGGGATTCCGTTTATTCTTCCGTTGCGTTTATTTTCTGTGGAATCCCAACAGAAACTACAAAAGATAACGCCATGGAGGTATCAGCAGTTGATCAGATGGCTTTATGAAGAGAGAGTAATGTTTAATCAGGTCATCACTTATCCATTTAAAAAATTTTATCAATAAGGCAACAGTTAGCATCATTCGGATTGGCAAAGCACATTGCTCTTTTTATTTCCACTTCGATTGCTTCCCTGCATTGGCAATTTTAAGTTACTACCACGAATCCGACAAGAAAACAAACCACAGAGAACCATAGAAGTGAACTTTAGAAGCTTATGGCGATTCAATACATTTTACTGTGAAAATTAGCACCAATTATAAAAAACGAGAACCATAAAAACAACGTCCCGTTGTCGGTTACCAAATATTAGTTTGGAGTAGCCGCATTAACTTAACCCATACTTTCACAAACCCAGCACTGATATTAGACCCGGCAATTTACCACACGACACGAAAAACGACACGAAAATTTAGTATTTGGGTTTGCATTTTGAGTACACGACACGAAAATACACGAACACGAAAGTACACGATCGAGATTTAGTGTCGGTTTTGTGTTTACCCTTTGGGTACACGACACGACACGAGGTACACGAAATAAATAAATAAATAAATAAATATAATATTTTATATTTAATTTAATAAAAATATATATTTTATGAATTCTGTTTATACTAAACTTTAAAATTTGAAAATATAATGTGAATTTTAATAAATTTCGTGTAAACATTCGTGTTTTCGTTACCATTCGTTTCATTTCGTCTACTAAAACCTATAAAAATAATATTATAATATTACACGAAAGTACACGACACGCAAATGACGAATTGACAGGTCTAACTGATATCCCGAGCACTAATACCCCACAACAACAAATAAAATAAAATAAAATAAAGCATTGCACAATTTTCCCAATTCTCGAATGCAATTCAACTAATTACAAACATAAACATAGGTATGCGTATTCATAAAATGTAAGAATTTATTTGACCTGCTTCAACTGCCCATGGCGCTTGGAAATAAGCAGAATATGTTCGTTCAGTGTCTGCCACGCGCCAGCGTCGAAGCAGAGCTGCAGAATATCAATGGCGGCCTTGCGCGTTCCTGCCACATCACCCGCTTGTCTCATTTGCTTCTCCACATTCAGCAACACCTCTATTTGAGCCTTCATATTCCCCCCACCATTTTCCTAACAAAAAAGTTTCAGCCCTCTCACGAAAAAAAGGCTTCAGAATATCACAAAATCCAAATCGACGGATAAAAATAATAACATATACGTGAATGATAATTGCTCACCATTTTCATAGGATTGAATTCAATGAATTCAGGATTTTGCTGGAACGAATAGAAAAGAAAAAGAAAACCTAGAGAGAGAGAGAGAGAGAGGATATAAACAGATATACACAATAAATTTTCACAAATAGGACGACCCTTCCTGTCGAACGGTTCGGTTTTGATTAACCGGACCGAAAGAATCGATTAATCGAAACTATTTTAGCCTCAAAGTTAGATTTATATATTCGGTTAAGTGAAACTGCACCGATTAATCCGGTTCCAGTTCTGTTAACCCGCAAAAATCATTTTTTTAAACATGTTTTGTTTGATTATAATACAATGGGAATAGAAAAAATAATATTATAATAATACAATTCGATTTAGGTGTTAAGACTTGGGGTTCAAAATAAAAAAAATGGGAATAAAAGATTAAAAGTATTCTTTAATATATAATAATTAATATAATAATATTTACTCTCCCCGTCCCATCCATCTTGAGCATTTGCTTTTCGGCACGGTATTTAAGAAAAGCTGAAAAGTAGTGTGTAAAGTGATAGTATGAATATATATTATTTAAAGTTGTGAGAGATAAAGGTGTCTTAAAAAGGAAATGGCCAAGTATTTTGGGACGGTCCAAAAAAAATATGAACCAAGATCGTTGGGACGGAGGGAGTAATTATTTGCGATTCTCGATTCGAAACCGTTCGGTTATCAGTTTAACCGAGAACCGCATAACCTCCTAAAATACTAACCGATTGGTTTACAGATCAATGAATATGGTTGTATTATTGACACCATTCATGATGTTTGATGTGTATGGTTTTCTATACAAGGAGATGCATTTTTTTTTTCGACATTTTTTTAATGCATGTAAGGGTTTTATAGCTGTTATGACGCTTTATTTAATGGGCCGATCCTTCGGTGCAAAGACGGTCATCTTCTACCGCACTGCGCGATTCGACACGCACACACACACACACACCCGCGGGTGTGTGTAATCTAACTGGGATGCAAAGACCGTGGCCGTCTTTGTCCGGCGATCCTAGTCCTTATTTAGAGGGTGTTTGGGATTGCTTTTCCAACTTGATTTTTAGATTATTACATTTTGAAATCACAAAAAATCTATTTTAGGTGTTTGGCAAAATATTGATTAAAATTAATTTTTTACGATTTGGAGGGATCAAAACGCGGTAATCAAAAAGTAGATTTTCCTTACTGCAGGAAGACGCGGCTTCCAATTTTTGTTCTCCCGCCTTATTAATTTACCCCAATGCCCCCTTTATAAAGCCACCTCCAATACAGCTGCCATCCTCCCCCTTCACTGTTTTTCCTTTTCTGCCCTTTCCCCCCTTTTTTTTCTTTCTTCTTTTCTATTTTTATTATTTAATATTTATTTTAGTTAGATGTAATTAGTAGTGGTAGTCTTTATTTTTATTTTGTTATTATTAATATTAATAGTTTGTTTATTTCTTAAATATTTTTAAATAAATTATTAAAAAATAAGATGAACGAATAACATGACATAAAAACTATTAAGAAACACAAATTATACAAAAATCATTGATAAATACAAATATTATTTAATTACATTAATTGCCCATCAAATTCAACTATGCTTGTATCCTTGCTCCATATGGATCAGACCATCCTATACAATCTTCAGTTATATTATTCCCGCATGACGACCGGATAGGTGGTACCGGATAGTCAGAGTTCAAAAAAACTTGAACGAAATGATTATTGTTAAACAATGCAACCGTGATGCATTGACATTGGTGAAATGGAATTACAGCGGACTAAAAAACTAATTATCTGATTATTACGATATTAAATATTATAATCAATTCCAAACACTATAATTCTACATCACGTCTTGTTACAGCTAATTATCTGATTCTGATTTTACAAACAACATAATTCATTTTCAAAACACAATCCCAAACACCCTCTTAATATACTTCTGCTAGAGAAAACACTAGTATTCGAGTTATTGCTTTGAATTTGTTATGCCAATTTTTGTCTATTTAGTTTCTTAAAAGAATGGGTATCACAGTATCATCATTGTCACAGTTCGTCCTAATTTGAAAAAAGTTCTTGAAATTATGTTTCCTTTTTTTTTTAGTCACCATGATTTCAGACCTTTTGGCCGACTAATCCACGGGGTTTGAACCTATCGCCACACATACTCAAAAAATTATGTTTCCTTTTCCTCCATAGATTGAAAAGGACCCGATGGTAATAATATAGTCACACTTAGACTACACAACAACTACCTATTCCACCGTTCAACTCCATATTTTCAACACTTGATGACCCTCTTTCCGAGGGTACAGATTCCGTCCGTGGATACCCTTTCAGCCTCCGAGAACGTGTTCTGACTGTAATCTCTCAGTCTTCTGCTAATCATACCAGACTATGATGCACCAACATAGCTCGTCAAGTCTAGAAAGAGAAACACAAGGTACATTGATGAACCACTAAAAAGGAGTTCAATGGTTCCACCTGTTTCTTCTAGTACGGTTGGTATCATGGTAATAGTTACACGTTTTGAAGCCTTGATAGTTCTCCTGGAGTCCTGGTTACTTATCCTATTTTAAGCTTCTTCTGTCCGTCTCATTTTGTCTTCACCTTTAAGTCTACTTATTATTCTTCCCACGTTTCTCATGTTCCACTTGCTTAGTATAAGCTTCAGAAAGTTCGTCCATCTTTCATGTGTAATTGTTTTGTTCATACGGTAAACCTTCAACTTTTGATTAACAACTTTAATCTTCTCCCAGTTTAATCCAAGACAAGCATTTATCCTATGGTTAGCTATTCATGGGAAATTGATGACTCGGGACAGGATAAAGGTATGGAAGAATGATTTTGTGATGGAATGTCCTTTATGTAAGAGTTGTGAAAATAGTCATGATCATCTATTTTTTCAATGCCAATATGCTATTGAGATCTGGAATTGTGTGAAGAGCAAATGTAAGCTGCAAGCCTGCAAGGTGTACGTAACTCTCTTCAAAGTGTGGTTGGATTCTCTGGCTTTAAAACCTTTCAAAAACACCATATGGGGCATTGTAAATAGATTTGTATTGGCTGCTCACTGCGCCATAAATGGGCTTCAGCAACACCCAAAAAATTATGCTCAAAGGGGTAAAAAGTGTTGCTGAAAGCAAAAAAAAAACATGCTACGACAACACTTTTTCGAAATTACCATAGAGGTCTATGCCAACACTTTTTAACTTTATGGTAACACAGGGAAAATGTGTTGCTACAGACCCCAATGCCTACACTTTTTACCTCTGTAGCAATATCAATAAAAATATTACTGTAGACCAATGGCAACACCAATCTCTCTAGCAACACCCATAAACGTGTTACTGTTGACCAATGGCAACACCACTAATCCCTACTGTAACACCAACTGCTGAAACACATTTTTGTTTTGGCAACAATCTTTTCCATTATTGTAACATTCATTTTGTGAACGCTTTTTTGTTCTGGCAACAGTTTAAACCAAAATAAAACCATTCAAATAAACCATAGTCAAATAACTTGTCAAAGTTTTACATAAGCCATCCAAATAAACCACCACATCATCATCATTCGACATAAATAAACCAATCAAAAGCTAACTTAAGTACCATAAAATAACTAACTTAGTACCATCCAAAAGCTAACTTCAGCATCATCGCATTAATACCATCACAATTCGAAAACAATACGAAAGATAACGTAAATACTAAGAAAGACTTAAATCCGGATTCTGGTCAGCCAATTTTTCAACATCTCTCGAACTTTTTGGTCAAGTTTCTCATCCATCTTTTGTTGAAGTTGAGCCCGAACCTTTGCACTTAAGTCTGATTAAAGCGTAAAACACCTGTAACCAGAAAGTATCCATCACAAGCAATAAAAGAGAGCACACAAGAATACTTTTTAACCAAAATATATATTATGATAAATAAATTCAAACAAAGTATATCCAAGTTACGAAATAATAATTCAAAATAGACGCACTGAAAAAGCTAATCCAAAATTTAAAGATATGTAATATTATAACATTTTCAACAGATCTCAACAAAATATAGCAGAAAATCCACAACCTCGCATATTTTAGTCAAACAACAGATGCTAGAATCTATAGGCCGAGCAGTGTTTTGAATCGCGCTAAATAGCGCGCTGTCACACGCTTTTGCGCAAAAATTCCAGAAAATGCGACATAGCGCGCTGCGAAATCAGGAAATTCAACCAAACATAACAAACCAACATAACACACGATGAGTGAGCAACCGCAAGGAGATGAGGAAACACAAACATGCGACACCGGAAATAGAAGACAACAAAAACAAAAGGAAAAAACAACACAACCGAACACAAAAAAACCACACACATGCCTGCATTCAAGTGATCACTTAGACAAGATGATAATTAACCTGTCAAGCTCACCTGCTTCTGAAAGGTGAAAAGAAACTGACCAAACTTGACAATCAACAAAATTAATCCTCTGTCTTCCAGGTCATTGTACGCAACTTGTAAGATCTTTTCCTGAAAAGTACCAGTAAGCTTCAAGTAATATCTAGGGAATGCATGGATTAAAACAAACCCTTTCAAAGAGTACCCTACAATGGGAAGAGTAGCATAATAAACACTGATACAACGCAGTGCCAACTGTCGAGTAACTGTTAAACCAACTAAACGAGATGCGTAACTTAATACTGCGTTCTTTGAATTCATCTGCATCAAAATAGTTGGATCTGCCAATGGAATAGCTGCTTTCAAAACCGATCCAGTCCACAGCCTTTTGTCCTCTGCCGTGACATGGTCAGTTTGCTCAACAAGTGCCAAGCAGAGAGAACAAGGATGAGAAATCATAGAAAACCTCAAGCTCAAAACCCTTCTCGTTACACTGTGCCGTCAACTTCATGAGTCTGCCACAAAGAAAAGAAAAGATACAATTAAATAAAAAGGATGTCAAGTGCATATCATGTGGCCTCTCACATGATCCTGTGAAAGACAGTGCAGCATGTGTTTTTTGAAATGAGTAAGATGACCTGCTGCATTTCAACCATTGACGCATTAGCAATAGAAACTTCACCACTCACATATATACACTGTTCTAAAACTCTCATCTGCTTTCTCTTTTCATGGATTTCATGCTCCAAGTTCTGAATCTGAGTCATAATGCAAGAAACTTAAATGAGCTCAAAAAATCACCTCACCAGTAATTTTATAAAATATGTGACGGACTCTAACACAGTGAGATCTCAAACTTATTATGCAAGCAGAGTAGCAATTGCTCGCGGTTTCAAGAGCTAATTATCCTCTCTAAATGTGAGTTTGAAGCAACTTACACTGTTCACATTTCTCAACTTTCAAGCTAAAATAATAAAATAATATAACCAGTTTTGATTATCACTTCCTGAGTTTCAAATTTCCAAACCTGTTAATACTGTCCTATGTTACACAATTTAACCTCACAATATACTAGCAGGAACCAGAGGAGTATTTTCATATTTAAATAAGAAAAAGAAATACTAGGTTAGCATAACAAGAAGAGGTGTTCCGGAATCTCAATAAAAAATGAAGAGTGGACAAAACCAAATGCATCATCCACGGGTAGTACACAATGAACAAAGATAAGCAGCAGCATAAGGTTACATAGAAGCCAGCACACACACACACACACACACACACACACACACACACACACATATATATATATATATAGTTAAAAGACCAAATAGAATTAATAATTAAAAGGTCAGATAGAAAAAGAAGTGATGTGTGTGACCAATGCAAATGGATGAACCTTAGGTATAAAATGCAAGATGCATAAACCATTGTGCCATTTATCAAGTGGGCAAATTTATAGTTGAGCAACAGGAAAGATAACAGAATGTAAAACAAAAACAACAGCAGTAGTAGCAATAAAGTTCTTTTAAGAGGAAATTATAGACAACCTGAGTTTTTGAACTTTCCAGATCATTCACGGACTGCTCCACCAGACGCTTTAGAGTACTGGTGCTGAATGCAATCTCACCATCAAGCATCTTAACTTGCTCAACAAGGAGATCAATCTGATCTGACACCGTTATACTATCCTACAATCATGACATGAAAGAATAAGAACGGTTGAGAAAAATTCAACATACTGCTAGGTATTCCTATACTAAAAATCTGAGGTCCATGACAAGACATCTTATATTTAATCAGACAACATTCAGCGGAAAACACAAGTCCATCCCCTTTCAAACCGGATGGCAACCCATACCAAGGCCCCCTTCCCAGATGGCAACCCACTTGGGCCCACATCTGGGGTGGCACCCACTTGGGCCCACATATGGGATGGCAACCCTGGGCCCACCATAGGGTAGCGCCTTTCCACAGCTCGCTCCGACCCGGCAGGACGGACCAAATTGTTCGACATATAAGCTAGGGAATTCTAACTTTACCCAAAACCATTGTTGACGGTAAAGGGTTGACTCCCACTTATATACCCTTCTAAACTTTCATGTCGAACCAATATGGGATATCTTAACACTGTTTCGTCCCAGTTACACGAAAGGGTAACATGTAGACGAATGCCGACAGCCCAAGACATGTACCCGAACAAACTACTGATGAAAAATGAAACATGAGTAGATATTGCAAGAAAATAAATCTATAACTACAATTTTCATATGGATGATAATATTATAACGTTGAGGTAATAATTTGGAAAATTCAGGAAGGCAAAACCAGTATGAGCATAAGAAGAAAAGGTGGGACATACCACAGGCAGTTTTGACACGGAGGAAGAACCACTGATCAGTTCACCAGCCTGAGTCATTTCAGTTATAGTACTGCCAGCTTGTGATATATCATCAGTCCACTTGCTGGAGCTCGAATGAGCTCGGCTCGTGAGCTCAAAAATTACCAAGCTCGAATGAGCTTGGCTCGTGAGCTCGAATGGCTGCTACTTATTTTTTAGGGTTAGGGTTATATATATAATATTAATAAATATCGAGCAGCTCGTCGAGCTTTCGAGCCGAGTATATATATATTCGAACTCCGCTCGATTAATATATCGATCTCTAATATATGCTCGGATCCGAGTTCGAGTTCGAATTATCGAGTATCGAGTCGAGCTTTTTTCGAGTCGAGCTCGAACTGCTCGAAAAAAGCTCGAATCGTTTACAGGCTTAGATATGATGACCATTAACAAATGGTTACACCAGTCTCGCATTCTCATTATGATCATCAAAATCATATCAATGCCAAATACATAATAAACCTAAGTCATTAATATCATCAGAATGATTTGGACAAAAAAGATAAACATGGATGTGGACCTTCACACAAACAGTAATTCCACTTTCAATGTAATGACGAATGCAAAAAGAAAGCAAATATAATTGCTTGGACTCAGACATGCCGAATAAAATAAGTAGATCAGAACAAAAAACTCACATCATCGGCAGAAGCAAAGGGCACGTCATACGTGTATCCTGGTATTGTATTTTTAGAGGAAACAAGTATTAGTTTTGTTAGTCTCTGAATTCTGCTCATTAGTGCAGCCTTCGCTTCTTCTTCCTCCTCCAGTCTTGATTGCATTTTGAATTGCCCTGCTTCCAACTATATAACGAACATAAACAGCAGAAATAAGCTAAGTGGCTGTCTTATTCTGAAGAGACAAATTAATTGATTTCCCACTTTCCAGAACTCTCTCAAGCATTCAACTTCCAGGCCAATTTTAGAAGGAAGGGCCCAAGGATACCTGTTGCTTTAAGACCATAATTTCTTCAGGGCTGACACCAGCAAGCATTCCCCTCCTAAGTTGACCGAGTTCTTCTTTAAGACATGATATTTCTCTCTGATACTTCTTGATCAGTGATTTTTCATCAATTATCTGAAATTGCAACAGATTAACAGCTTCTGACATCACCACTTTTGAAATATGTATCAAACACCAAAACATATGTGTGTACAGACTCACCCTATTACGTGAGCCGTGAGGCATAGATTTCAACACGTTTTGCCCTGCTGGCAAATTTTAAGGTATTATGAGTCTCCTCCATGTTGCTTGATGCCGGAATAATTGAACAAATAAGCTGAGATAATAACATTTACTATATTAAGATAACCAATTCACCATCATATTACGGTTTTAGAATTTCAAAGTCACTAATGGGTTAATAATAATGTGTATTTATCCATTAGGATAAAAACAATCAAGGGCCGGGTGTAAAATGAGATACCAGACAACAAAATTTGAGCTAAAAAAAGAGATCACCGCATGATTCAATACAGAACTCAATTGAATATAGAACCAAACAAGCGCTTCATGTTATAAACCAATGATCTCTCTTGCTCACCGAAACATGCCCACGCCCACTTAGTGAAGATTGTAGAAGACGGGTAAGCTTTGGATCCCGATAAGGAACGTGGGACGCCTTCCCTTCGCTAAGTTTTCCAATTTACCTTCAAATTACTGAAAACATCAGAGTATGAAAAGCAACATGAAAGAAATGACTTGTCTAAATGTTTAGAGGTCAGACTTCAGAAGAGAATTTTTGAATCCGGTAAGAGTGTGTTTAACCGAATCAGTATGTGTGTGTGCACATGATAGCAAAAAGGCTAACATGGCAGTGAACCCACAAAGAGAAACACCATAAAAAGAGTGAAGATAAATGGGAATGTTGACAATAAAAATATATGTAGCCGAAAAACGAGTAAGTTCATGTACTCACAGTTCCAAGTGTAAGAAGACTTTTATTGATGTAAGATCATTCCTTTCTCCTTAACCATGTTGTTTCAGTTTTCGAACTTTCAGACCCCGCTAAATCAATTAAGTTCTACATGAAAAGGGCCAAGAAATTGGTGAAATCCTATTCTACATACAAAAGTAAAACAACCCAAATGTGGTGATTGAACTACGATTCTTCACAATTGAAATGTTTAAAAGATAGGCATACCAACTGTGAGAATATTACACCATCATAATCATCTCCATGTGCACTGCTTTCAATCATCTGGAACCAGTTTGAATTATTGAAATTGGAGATTGCAGCAAACGGGAAAAAAATCAGATGTTAGAAGAGCAAAAAGGCAGAACCATAAAAGGAAGGTGCAACTGCACCGAAGAGCACATCTGGAGAACGCACATATGCTCTTAATACCACTAGGAAAAGAGAGGGTGGGCAAACCAAAATCTGACCAGGAAGAGATGAATTTAAATGAGAAATACTAACATGTTGCACCTTTTCTTCCGCTGGAGACTGGTCTTTGAACCATGTTGAGCGCGACCGACGCTTCGATCGATGGTGGAGAACCTACGGTACTTCATCCGTCGGACTCACGATGTGAAGAAAAAAAATTCTCGCGGGCAGAGATGGAGTGAGAGAGAGTGAGATGAGGGCAATGGTGATAGGGATTTATATCCCCATCATTTTGACCAGAATTTCATTTTTATCCCTATATTTTTAATTCTTTCAATTTGATCCCAATAAATTTTAATATTTTTTTCAGATCCGGTCCCATAAGCCTTTAAATTGAATCCAGTCCTATCATTTTATACTTAATTTTTATGTTAGTTTCATAAAATTTATGTTTTCTTATGAGAATTTAATATTTATATATACTCCCATTAAAATTGTAGGATTCATAGGATCTATTCATAAGCATCAAGCATTTTTCATTCAAGTCATCTCAATTTCAGCTTTTTTAAGTTCCGCAAATATTTTACAAAATGTTAGTTTCGTAACGACTTTAAATTTTTACAGGTTTTCCTTATTTTAAAAATATATTCATAAAATACTATTAGAAAAATTGGGTCGTTACAATTTTTACAAGTTTTTCCTTATTTTCCGCCTACTTTTTCTTTCCTTGTAACGCTTTTCTGAAGATCAACGGTAGCACCTAATTTGGTGTTACCATAGATACTATGGCAACACCGGTTACTATCAACCGTAACGATAAAAAAAAAGTGTTAGCGTAGATCAATTTTAAGGCATCTATGCTAACATTTTTGCTTGTAACATCGAAATAAACGTTGCTGAAGGCCATTTGTGGCGTAGTGGCTGCAGTATATTTTGTCTGGCAAGAAAGAAATAAAAGACTTTTTCAAAATGAAATGAGATCTGAGGAAGACCTGGTGAAAATTAAACATGACAGTGTGGGTGGAAAGCTTAGAGGTCTAAAAGTTAAAAAGTCACAAGCTGTGTTATCAGTGGCTAGAATGTGGGGTTTAAAGTGGCAAAGTATGCAGCTAGTTCTTGATTCTATACCGAACAATGGTAATATTACTATGAGTCAGTGAAGTGTTGCAGATTGTATCAAGTAAGAGAATTTGGTTTAGAATTTGATTTTGATTGATTTGTTAAAGGGGTGTTTGGAATAAGGGAGTTCAAGATGAAGATTATATGGAATTTCTTTGGATAGTAAGAGTGTCTATTTAGTGAGTTGTGAAAGATGAAACTACCCTATAGTGGTTACTAACTAAAGTAAATGGTAAAAGCAGTGTTTGCAAAGGCGGCGCTCCGCTGAGCGCCTTTCGCCGGAAACGCTTCTAGGCGTCCGGCGATCTACCAGAAACACAAACGGCGGTCGCCTTTCGGACAGGGCGCACGCTTCAGAGGCATCGCGTGCGCCTTCAGCGCTTTTTGGACAGGGCGAACGCAGTTCGTGTTTTTTCTTAAAAAAAATTTCGACTAAAACGACGACGTTTCAGGCTTTGACGGAAAATAAAAAAGAAAAGAAAAGAAAACGTGTCCTGCACTGTCCGCCGCCTTCAGCAGTTAGATAAGGAAAAAAAAAAGGTAACCCTACTTTTTATCCCGCGTCTCCAGCAGAAAAAAAAAAAAAAAGGGAACCCTAATGTTATTTTATAAGATAGAATACCCCCACCGTGATTTTCACTTCTCCCGCATATCTTTTTTTTACTTCTTCTCCAGTTACAAAATTTCCAGCAAACAAAAAAAATACTCCCAACAATAAATACTCCAGCCAGTTTTTTTTACTTCAGCAAACAAAAAAAATACCAGCAAAAAATACTCCCAACAAAAAAGAATCCCAGTTATTGTTGAACTTATTTTCTTTCATGTTGAACTTGTGGCTTGTATCGTTGAACTTATGTTATTTCATTTTGTTTTGGTTGAATTTTTTATGTTTTTGAACTTTATATATGTTGCTTAAGTTGTATTATTACGTATTTGAATTTTATTTGATTAAGGGATTATTATTTAGGTGTTATTCTATACCTAGAAAAAAAAAGCACGTAGTGCTTACGCCTCGGCGCCTCAAGGCTTACGCCTCGCTTTTTGGCAGGCCAACGCCTAGGCTTACGCCTTCGCTTTTTCAAACATTGGGTAAAAGTATATTAGAGTGTGGAGACGGAGGTTTTGTGGTTAAAGCAGATTATGGAGGATGGGGACTTTTGGTCTTGATAACTGGAATCTGCATAAATATGGTGTCATGGAAGTTTTTGATAAAAATGGAAGATGTGGAAGCTCTCTAAATGATAGGCTACCTGTTGAGTTTCAAGATGAAATGGTGGCCAGCAGTTGGCCTTCCCTCTGCTATCATTATTGTTCTGATGGCCTCGTACCTTGTGGTTTGATGAAAAATCATTAGAAGCATCTGATTTCTTAGTGTAGGGGTGCCTGGTGGGGCAACTAGACTAAGTAATTGGCTCTGTCTCAGCTGATATAGTAGTCAAGTTACAAAAGGAAGGTTTCCAGTGTAGGATTGATGTTGCCTCACATTTGATGAAGCCTAGTGTTGGTGATTTTAGTGTCACCATTCATTTTGTGTAATTGGAACTAATATGTGAGCTAAGGGGTTTTTATAATTTGTATTCTAATATATGTTCGGGTATGTGCGGAGTGCACACATATATAAGATCGAATTATAAGCCGGTACGATTATGTCGGGGGTCCGGGGGCAGGACTTAGTGATATTTCCGAAGTTTAGAGGGAGGATATGGTAAAATTGACTAATTTCGTCAATTTTGGTAAACCATCCGTCAACCCTAATTTCGGATCACTAATGACGGCGCCGCTCTTGTAAAACCTAAAAATCGACCCAGTGAAACCCTAATCGACATGTATAAATAAGACTCTCCTATTGAGTCTTAGAGACGCCTTTTCTCACTGCCTTCTATCAAACCTGCACTTTCAAAGAATTGGCTTACGTTTTTGCCTAAATTCGTAAGTGTTCCATCGATTATCCTAATCAATTTCTTGTAACCCGGGCATAGGGTAGAAATATCAGTTCGGAAAGTGTTTACACGATCCATTGGAAAATCCGGATCTCCATAAAAACCCTTATAACCAACACCTAGTTGCCTAAGCAATGCTATATCTTATTTGCTAAAAGATGTAGATTGATGATGTTGACTTGGAAATGTAGTCAAGTGTGCAAGCAGTGTCGTGGAGGATGGATGGTTTGACAGGAGTGGATGAGGCCTTCCACTGATGCACTGTTTGAATACTGATATGAGGATGATATTTATATTAGTAGTTTAGATGGTGCATAGTGGGGAGGAAATGTAGTCCATGGTGAATGGTGAATGCATATGGGAGAGTAGAGTCTGACTCTTCCCTTCAGGATGTTGTTTTTGTATTGATGATTGTATTACACATTAGGCTTTTATGGTACCCTTAGCTTGTTATGGCACAGAAAGTCTACAATGTGGTGTATATACTGGTTTCGTTATTAATATATGATTCACCGTTCACCCAGAAAAAAAAAAGATTGCTCAAATTGTATATATATGTAATGTTCATTGATGTGTATAGTCTTGACAGTGAACACAAACTCATGAAAGTATATAAAAGAAAATATAAACATAACCCAAACCGAATATCAGCCTTTTGTAATTGGATATTGATTGTTACGGCCATATGTTGGATAAGCAAGTAAAAATCAAGAATCCAACGTAAAAAGAGAGCTTACTTTCAGCTGAGACAGTATCCTGTGTTGTGCTGAAAATGTATCGAGCTTAGAATTGTTGGAGCAAAATCGGAATTTGCGCCATTGTGCGGAAGCGTGAATATAAAGTGCCGAAATTAAACGACACACCGATTTATAGAGGTTCGGCTATAATCGAGCCTACGTCCTCTCTCGGTATCTTTTTCTATAGGTTGAAGATATAAATCTCTGCACCTCTCTTCTATCGGTCGAGGGATTACCGTTACAATCACGTTTTCTATTGGTCTGTGATAAACCACTCGTACTTGTCTTTGTGTCGGTTCAAGTTAAACCGTTTTCCTTTTCTATTGGACAAGGAATCAACCACTCTAGCTTTCTATCGGTACTAGATAAACCTCACGAAGATATCAATTGCGATTCTAATAATACCGGATCCTTGATCCTAATAACACCGAATCCAATCGTATCTTTTCTTTTACCTCTCGTGTATTTGTTGAATGTATAAACACTCAAACTAACAATATAAGCTCAATATCACAACAACAATGTAAGTATATCAATCTCTGATGAATGTATCGTTTGCTTGAAGTTATTGTAATGAAACAATACCATAGGAATGGTATTTATAGGCTCCAAAGCCTCAACTAGCCGTTAGCCTCCTGACACTCCATTACGGCCATTAATTCTTCTCCCTTACGTATGTTACCGTTGTTACGTACGTTATATAAACTTCGTTACGTACGTTAACGTCGTTCAGTTTCAATCCAGTAACATTCGTTTTATGTGTTACGTACATTAGCATATTGCACATTACGTACGTTAACATTTGGCAACATATCCGTTGCTCGCTGACCTATGCCATGACGTCATCTCCAACGTTCATCACGTTTGAACTCAGAAACACTTGGTTACGTACGTTATCAATATGATATTACATACGTTATTTTCGTCCACTTACGTACGCTATGCAATCTTCATTGCGTACGTTATGCATGTTCAGAACACCTTTTTGCACTTCGTTTCCTTCGATGCTTTGCTTCGTCTCTTTTGTTGTTTTGTTTTGTTTAACAACTTAATCATCAAAACACTATTAAGCATGTATGGAACAAAATGTTCCAACAATCTCCCTCTTTTTGATAATTACAAAGCATAAACATATAAAAGTAAATATAAACATAACCCAAACCGAATATCAGCCTTTTGTAATTGGATATTGATTGTTACGGCCATATGTTGGATAAGCAAGTAAAAATCAAGAATCCAAGGTAAAAAGAGAGCTTACTTTCAGCTGAGACAGTATCCTGTGTTGTGCTGAAAATGTATCGAGCTTAGAATTGTAATTTAAATTTTTGGATTGTACAAGGATTGCGAGGGTTATATACTTTTATATAAAATGGCATAAGAGTTTCTTTCAGCAAGCCTGCGCAGGTGGGGTGAGGCAATTTTGAGCATAGAACTTGAGTTGCTTTCTTCAAAGGCCTGACCGTACTCCATGGACAATGTCACCTCCTCCCAAGACAAGTTCAATGCTGGATATGGCAATACTAGTGGAAGTTGTAAGGCATAGCCACTAACCAAAAAGACAACAGGACAGATAAACCGAAAATGCAGCCATTCAAGTTGATTGCAATATTCTTGTTCAGGTCAAGGGCATAATGAGCTCTACATGACCATAATCATTATCATGAATACTTTATTATGCTATGCAAGGTGTGGTTGCCATTGGGGTTTATACGATTACAAAATACAAAGCGACGTTGCATAATGGAACTCGTTTGTTTACTCACAGACGTTGTAATAGCAGGTTGATTAACGGGTCAAAATGAGTCTTAGCTGAAATCGTCATGTTTTAGTACGAGTCAAACCTGGCTGGGCCGGCCCGAAACCCTTATTTAGAAAGAGAATACTATTACAAAAATATATAGATTTTTGATAGAGCTGCAAACGGGTCGGATTCGAGTCGAGTACACCCGAACTCGAGTCGAGTTTTTCAGTTTTGGAATTCGGGTCGAGTTATCCGAGTCGAGTCGAGTAGCATATAAGCCTGCCGAGTTCGACCCGGTCGGGTACACTCGGGTCACTCGAGTAGCTCGTCGAGTCGGGCGGGTCGGGTATGATTCGGGTCGAGCCGGGTTGTACCTGTTTTCCTGGCATTTTCTGCTCGGCTTTTCCTGCTCCACTTCCGAGTTCCGACAGCAACTCGCGACGGCCGGGAAGAAACGATGGACTTCGACTGGTATGGCTGCTCGGGTCGGGTATGGACTTCGACTGGTATGGCCGGGATGAGGGTTTAATTAACCTAACCGAGCCGGGAACCTGACGGGTCGAGTCGAATCCGAGTCATCTAATCGAGTACTATGTCGGGTAGGCGAGTATACCCGACTCGACCCGAGTACGAAAACGAGCTCCCGATACGCGCCGAACTCGACCGGGTTGGACTCATGGAACCGAGTCGAGTACAAGAAATTCGAGTCGAACCCGGGTCGAACCCGGGTATACTCGACCGGATCTGCAGCTCTAATTTTTGAGAACTATGTTTATGAGCCTTTGTATGCAGTCAGCTTTGGGCAAGTTTCAACCATTTGACCCATTTGAGATAAATCACAACCCAAAATAACCCACTTATAAGAGATGGTCACAGAAAGGTTAGGGACAGTCATGATGGGCTAATAATACAGTGCAACATGGCTCTATTTTTTAGGGGTGGGCACAAAAAATCAAAATCCCGATTCCGTCCCGGTCCCGTCCCAAAATTACCCGGGATGGGACGGGATCCAAAATTAAAACACTAGCCTGGCCCCATCCTGGCCCCATTAGAGTAATCATGGGACGGGACACGGGACAAAAAATTTGAGGCCCGTAAGGCCCGTCCCGTCCCGCTAAGTTTTTAACCTTTTTTAAAACCATATATTTTTATTATTTGTAACCCTTTTTTAATTAATTTTTAATTAATTTTTAATAATAAACTATTTTTATTTTTTACTATCTATATTTTATAATTATACACAAACCTAATCAACCGATATAAAGTTAGTAACTGATATTTTTTCAAAAAAATAGATATGTTGTATTCAATGTTAATAATTGTTATTTTAAAAGTTAATTTAGGCTATTAAATTAGTTCGTTGGATATTTTCCTGAATTTAGATGTATAAAATTATAAATTTTCTTACTTTTTTCTAATTTATATTTTGAATTTTTTTACGCGACTAAACCTGCCCTGCCCCGTCCCCAACCGGATAAGGCGCCACATGGATGAAAGTTTGAAATCACCAATCCCGTGACCCAGACCCGTCCCATCCCGTCCCATGCCCACCCCTACTATTTTTCTCCGGAGGAGATAGGAAAGAACTCAAGTTGAGGGTCACGGGTCGGATATGGAAAGAGTCTCCTAACTCTGATGGTAGTAATGTATGCATTCCAAACCTATGCAGTTAACTTGCTAAATTTGGTTTTGTGGGTTCCAGCTTCCTTTTTAATTTATATCTGTAATTTCAGACCCAGCCCATAGATGCACTACAAAAAGAATGGTGAATGGCAGCGGTGCCATTTCGGAACCGAAAATCGAAAACCGAACCGAAAAAATCCAAAAAAAGAACCGAAAAATCGAAACCGAAGAAAACCGAACCGAAAAACAAAAAAAACAGAACCGAACTAATTTGGTTCGGTTCTCGGTTCGGGGTCGGGCGGAACCGAACCGGACCGATATGGACCGAAGTCAAATTTCAACATACTAAAATGACCTTGTTTTTGTGATTTTGGTGTGTTTCGAATTTTAATATAATTCGTTTTCCTTTGTAAGACTTCACGGTCCAAGGCATGACCGATAATACGCTTCGAATTTGTGATTCAATTGATTTAGGTTGAGAGAATTTACCATGATTTACGATTGTTATATATTTTGAGATATTTGGAAATCTATGCAACTCTAGCTTTTATCTCAACATATATATAACTCTTGTTGGCATTCATTGTTATATATAACTTATTCTATTGCATATAATATTTGAATTTATATTGTGAAGAACCGAAAAAACATCAAACCAAATCGAAACCGAACCGAATATTTATAAAACCGAACTTAACCGAACCGAACTTCAAAAAGAACCGAACCAAACCGAAACTGAATATTTAGTTCGATTCTCGGTTTTGGTCAAAAAACGAACCGAATGGAACCGAGTCCACACTAGTGAATGGGGTTGTTTATTTTGTATCTGTGTGGGATTTTTTAGGGCAATGATACTATTAGTGTAAGAAAAAAAGAGAAATTATCACAGTTTGGCATTTTGTCCCTACACAGGTAGAACTAGCAACCCATGATCCACATGTCAAACACTCAAAAGCATCAACAGCATTTATCAAAGGCCATTACGGCTTCGCCTCGTTGGCCTCTCTCGCAGGCCGCCATTAACAGACATCCTCGATTTAACACCCGCCCTGGCTGACCTACGATACAGGTGGGGGAGTTTCTCGTCTCTCCCTCAACAAAAAAAAAAAGCATCAACAGCATCTATGTAACAAAAGTAACCATTGTGGTGTATGTTCACATAAAGCAAATGTATAAAGGCTGAGCATAAGATAAAATGTACTCCGTATATGAACAAATTAATATGTAGATAAGAGAATCATGAATTGCTTTATTATGGTATGTAAGGTGTGGTTGCCATTGGGGTTTATACGATTACAAAATACAAAGCGTCTAAATACCTATGTGTTATTGTCAGCTGCAACTCTCGAATTGCAGTCAAACTCCTGAACTCAATGATTGATCCTCAACACCCGCATAGTCCTTTGGTTACTGCTTGCTAAGATAAATGCGCTGCCTTTGCACAATGTTCGATTCGTCATGACTACCGTGAAACGAGTTGCATTACAGATCGTATGGCCCAATTGGGGTACGACAGCCCTTCTAGTGCGATTTTCGTGGATACGCTTTTTGCTTATAGGATCGGTGTAGCTTAGCCTAGATGTATTGTCGTTTGATTGTTAGGCTATGATTCCCCGGAGTCTTCTCCTCCCCATTTAGCTAAAAAGAATAATGAAGACAAATTTTAGGAGTCATTTTTCATAGGAAATTTGAAAAATCAAAACCGATTTTTTACTCATTTCGGGTTTTGTAAGAAAATTTTAAGAACCATTACAGAAACCGAAAAATTCAGTTTGATTTTCGCTAATTGTTTATTAACTAGTTATTAAACAACACCGAAACAATTAGAACCAGTTGAAAACTTGACCCACTATGCCGATTTTTACTCGATTATTCCATGTTTTACATAACAAGAACCGGGAGCCGAATCAAAAATAACCCGAACCATGATTCTAAGTTAACAAACCTGATCGAACCAAAAAGAAATATGAAGATATGAACAAATAAATATGAAGACCGTGTTATTGTATTTTTTAAAAATTCGGTTAACGTACCGTACCGATATATTTATTTTATTATTTTTTATTTATTTTTTGTATTAATCTGAACCATTCATTAGTAGTCACACATTCCAGCCGTCCATTTCAACTCAACGTTTATTTTTTATTATTTTTATTTATTTTTTATTTATTTTATTGTATGAGATTTGGGTCTTATTTAATGAAATTGGTTAGCAGTTGTTACCGTACCGAACCCTCAATTCCCGATTTTACCGGTATATCGAACTATATGATCGGTTCTGAAATTAATTTTGACTAACAAATTGAATGGGTACTATAGATGGTAACCGTCCAAATGTTCGGTGAGGGACAGGTGCCTCCACTAGAGTCAATACCGAATCCACCCCTAATAAGAGGAACAACTTTTTGTAAAATACAACTATAGTTATGCTTAGAGTTGTTCTCGGTCCGGTTCGGTCCGAGTATTGGCTTCTCGGGTCTGGACCGTTAAGGTATCGAGTATTACCGGTTTCGGTCCTTACCGATTTCGGGTCCCAACTTCAATACTTGTATTCGGATCGCTAACATTTCGGGTGAGTATCGATCCCGGATATTTCGGGCGAGTTCTCAGGTATCTTGGATCATTAAAAGCTATAATCACCAAAACCTCATAATCGAAACAAGAATTGAGGAGTTTTTTCAAATGTATGCTAAGGAGATTAAGAGATAAGTTCTTTTAAACTTATTTTTTCTATATGTACTAATACCTTATACAATATTTGTACAATATATGTTTATGAAAAAATACCGGTATTTTTATCGAGTTACCGATTTCGGTCATTATCGATTTCGGTTCTAACTTTGGTACCAGTATCCGGACCGCTAACGTTTCAGGTGAGTATCGATCCTTGGTATTATCGGACGGTTCTCAAGTATACTTGAACCGCTAACGGCCTTAGTTATGCTGGAGTGGAGGGAATTACAATAATCAGATACACTGAAACTCGGCCCGAACCCATCAAGACCTTTTTAAAAGGTGACTTAGACCTTATTTGACATTGTTACGACTTGGAGAAAAAACTATTGGGGCTATAATGTGAAAATAATCGGTTGTGAATTTCACCAGATTTCTGTTTGATAAATTTATTTTTTAAAATGCTTTTAAAATGTATAATATTAATTTCCAGTTTTTTTCATGACAATAACTTCTAAAAGCAAACATAATACTGCTTCCAAAATCTGCTGCCATGACTCGTAAATTCTATTAAAAAAAAACTGTTTTTTATGTCATCTAGCAAATATTATCCGTCCAATTAGGCAGTCCAAAAAGCCAACCCAATGACATGAGATACATTGAGCCGACATGATTTGATAAACAAACACCACACAATACAATCACACAAGAATAAAATATCCTCGTCCCGTGCACGCGCCCACAGACACACGTACTAACCTTTAGAAGATTCCAAAAGGAAGTTCTCATAAGCTACCTGCAGTTCTTTAGCATCATCCTCAAACCTCAATATATAATTCTCTATGAACTTCTTATCTGATAAGCATAACATAGGAACAAAACTCGTTAAAAGCCTGCTCGATTTTATCATCTCAAGAATCTTGTACCGCGGGATCAGTCTCTTCTCCATGCTAAGCAACAAAAGTGAAGGTGTACCTACAAGCACTGACTTGTCAAGCATAAGAGTGTCGATAAGAAATTCAATGCCACCTCTTAAGTTTGCTTCTGATTTTTTGAAAAGAAAGGGTGCATTCACAAACATTTTACGGCATTCATCCGTAGTGAAACCAAAGCCCTGTAGTAATTTAAGCTTCCTGTTGAAAGTCTCGAGACTATTGCTATTAAGCGCCACAATACCATAAACCAGCATTCTCGAGCCCATTACAAAGCCCATTTCAGTAGCTCGTGTAACAAGATGTTTCAACTCCGTGTCGCACAAAGAAAAGATCCTAAGCTGGGTTTTCAATAGCATGATCAATTGAGAACCAACGATTCCACAGCTCTGCAGATAGATAATGTTAGACTGCAATCTTGAGTCATTTGCAATAACCCAACAGCAACTCAAAAGTATACTAAACATGAGATCATTAGTATCATCATTATCCTTTTTACTTCCGTGAAACTCGAGGACTTTCTTTATAACCCCTATGCCAGGCTTTAGCCTTTTCTCCAAACTGCTAGCTAAAAAAAGCCGAATTCTTGGAAATGAGATTTCGCAGTTGGGTTCCATCTACACCCAATTCTTGATAGAATGCAACCTTGGGTTTGAGAGTCTTTTCAATGTCCGCAAATAGAATATGGGCTCGGTGTTTGATTAAGGATTGCAATTGTGTAACAGAAAGGCCGAGAGATTTCAAGTACTGAACAACTGCTTCAGGCTTTTCAATGGAGTCTATGGATGGAAACCGGTTGGAGACTGCAATGGCTTCGTTTTTGGGAAACTTTAAAGAGTTTGTAAGGTAGTCGGCCAAAAGAGGGTTTTTAGAATTTAGGTTCGGAGTTGAGGTGTGGGACCCCTTCTGTGATGCCATGGAGAAAGAATTGATGGATAGAAGAAGTGAACTGAATGAGTCCAAGCGACAATCGCGCTGTACGGAAGGTACGAGAAGAGAGCGGATATTAAATGGTCGATGAACCAGCAAAGAGTGGATATACTAGTAGCTATTCCAAAAAAAATACCATACGAAGACCAACAAAATAGTGTAATTTTGTTCACCCTCCTCAAAAGAGGGTGATTTTGAGACATAAAAATTAAATTTTTGAATTCGTTTTTCTTCTACGTTATGCTATTTGTCGACATCATTAATTTGAGTATAATCTTAATATATAATACTTAATTAAAAGAAATTATATTTATAGGTAAAAAATCAATTTCTAACTCAAAATATTTTAAAAAATATATATATCAAGATTATACTCAAATTAAAGATCTCGACAGATAGAATAAACATAAAAAGAAACAATCACCCTTCAAGTGTGGAGGGTAGGTTCACCATCTTTTTAGGAGGGTGAACAAAAATTACACTCAACAAAATATAATTCTTAAACTATGTCATACTTCAGGAGTGAACTTATCAACCAATACACTAATGCAAAACCACACATCAAACATGTTGCAGGCACGTCCCAACAACAAGATCAATCAACCAATAAATATAAAACCACACATCAAACATGTTGCAGGCACGTCCCAACAAGATCAATCAACCAATAAATACAAAACCACACATCAAACATGTTGCAGGCACGTCCCAACAACAAGATCAATCAACCAATAAATATAAAACCACACATCAAACATGTTGTAGGCACTCCCAACAAGATCAATCAACTAATAAATAAAAAACCACACATCAAACATGTTGTGGGCACTCTCAACAAAACAGACATGCGGTCGACACTAGCATTCAGATCAGCTGCCGGCCTGCAAATATACGCCGACAAGACTGTAGTACTCGGCTACCAAAACATTCTAGCCCGCAAAAACATCTCTCTTTGAATTAAACAAGCACGGTCTCAATGCAAGAACATAAAGAAGGATTCTAGCTCAGACAACAAACAAAAAATGGGCGTCTTACCTTGAAAAAATGGGAGCACGAAGATAAACCCTACATGAATTTCCTGAAGAGATCACATCTGTAAATTGAGAAACACAGTACACTGTTCGGAGGCAAGCCTTTTTTTTAAATGAAATTGAACGACAAACTGAACTTTTTGGTTCGATCGGGTTTGTTAACTTAGAATCATGGTTCGGGTTATTTTCGATTCGGCTCCCGGTTCTTGTTTTGTAAAACATGGAATAATCGAGTAAAAACCGGCATAGTGGGTCAAGTTTTCAACTGGTTCTAATTGTTTCGGTGTTGTTTAATAACTAGTTAATAAACAATCAGCGAAAATCGAACTGAATTTTTCGGTTTCTGTAATGGTTCTTAAAATTTTCTTACAAAACCCGAAATGAATAAAAAATCGGTTTTGATTTTTCAAATTTCCTACGAAAAATGACTCCTAAAATCTGTCTTCATAATTCTTTTTAGCTAAATGGGGAGGAGAAGACTCCGGGGAATCACAGCCTAACAATCAAACGACAATACATCTAGGCTAAGCTACACCGATCCTATAAGCAAAAAGCGTATCCACGAAAATCACACTAGAGGGGTTGTCGTACCCCAATTGGGCCATACGATCTGCAATGCAACTCGTTTCACGGTAGTCATGACGAATCGAACATTGTGCAAAGGCAGCGCATTTATCTTAGCAAGCAGTAACCAAAGGACTATGCGGGTGTTGAGAATCAATCATTGAGTTCAGGAGTTTGACTGCAATCCGAGAGTTGCAGCTGACAATAACACGATCTTCATATTTATTTAGTCAAGTCGCAATCAATCGACACTAAGCAAAGAGTCTACTCATATACAAGTCAAACATACCGTAAAAACCTAGAATGATGATATGATTGTAGGTACTAGACAGTAAGTAAATTGGTTGGTTGAGAATAAAACAAGAAACAAGACGAATAAGAAAGCATAAACAGAAGCCAAAACTAAATATATAATCATTAATTATTAACATAACACTAAAAGATCACTTAAGTTGATGAAGTTCACATCTAAAATAAGACACATAGATAGATATAGATAGATAGGAAGGAATCAATTAAAAGACTGCTATCAAACCGCTGCGGCTGCGGCTGCGGCTGCGGCCTCTTTAAGATTCCTCTTTTTCATAGCACTAAATCTTTTAGCTCTCTCGTCGTCATCTGAAACAGCCGGAGGGGGGATTTGTTCCACAGCTTCACCATCACTCTTTACGGAAGATTGTTGCTCAGCAACAACATTCTCTTGAAAGGATTTTTGCTCTTGAGAATCATCATCATCAGTTTCAACATATTCTGAAAGAGTAAGACCACCAGCAGCAGGTGCACGGCGCTTCTCCTGCATTTCCTCCATATATCGATAGGGATCAAAAGTAGAGCTGGATCTATTCATGAGGCGGACAAACTCGATGGGTTCTAGCAAGTGACTATTACCTATCCCACTCCTTTCGTTCCTCAACCTCAGGTTATCATATTCCTCTACCGCAGCAAAACGAGCCATATCCCAAGGTGTCCACGCGCCGTTCTTCATCATCTCTTTCTTTCTTTCTTTAGGGTTTCGTTTCTATCACAATTGAATCACCCACCTCCTTTCTTCTATTTATTTTTTAGTACCTTGGTTGGTTGACAAATTTCTCTTTTTCACCCCTCCTACTTTTTATTTTTCAATTATTCACCCACAAAATCCTGATCCGACGGATTATCTTATCTTAGGTGGTGTTTAAGGCTCACCCTTAACACGTCACCACCCATTAAAACACCCTTAACAAAATCCTTTTGTAATTTGCCCAAGTCATAGAAAACAACCTCTAAAACAGAGACGCTTTAGAAAATACACCATTCGATAAATATAAGTGAAATCAGAGTTTTACAAAATAAAGTGGTCTCAAGTATCACTACTAAAAATGCCCCTATTAGCTTCACCATAATAGCTTCATATGTAAATATGAAGCTAAAAAAAAAAGTAATAATTAAACAAAAAGAGAAAAATAAGGTCAAACTTGAAGAACATTGGCGTCACGGGGGTGACGCCATTGTGTAAAGTTTATTTTTTTGTTTTTATTCCACTAATTGCGTCACATATGCGACGCCAAAGAGTAAAGTTTTAGCGTCACATATGTGACGGCAATATGTAATAGTCGATTTTTTTTTAAAAAAATATTTTTCCTTAAACGGTGTCACATATGTGACGCCATTAAACAACCAAAAAATAAGTAATGGTGTCACATACATGACGAAGTTAAATTACATGTATTTCTGCATAGTAAATCCATTTTAAATGTACAAATTTGTGTCGGTTTAAATATTAAATACTATAAATAATAAATTTTAAATTATATTTAATAATTATAGTGTAAGAAATTTCTTAACATTAAGAACTTAAATTACAGTATATTTATTTATGCTTAAATATTTTGGAAATTGATTTAATTTGAAAGATAAATTAAATATAAGTAGGAAATATAGTATAAGGATAAATAAATATAATGTAATATATACTGAAACAAAACATAGCTCAGTGGTTAATGGCCACGCATATATGCCATTAAGCGTGGGTTCGATTCTCACGCCTCCCATTGAGCTATGTTTTAATAATATTAAGGTCCTTCTTTAGCGTCACATATGTGACGCCTTAACTTCTTATCAGTGTCACATATGTGACGCTAATGCTCTTTCCTTTTTTTTTTGACAGCAGAGGCAGAAAGCCAGAAGCCCCTGAACAGCACAAACCAGCACCAGCAAACAACATTGTAACCGTCAATACACCATCATAAACAACATTGTAATATACAACAAACAACATTGTAACCAAACAATCATAAACAATACACCATCAATACAACAACAAACAACATTGTAACCATCAATACACCATCATAAACAATGCACTATCAATACATCACAAAAAAAAAAAAAAAGCATAAGAATAATAAACACAACACACCATCAACCAAACCAATAAACCAACACAACAACAAACAACATTGTAACCAAACCAACAAAGCAATATATTAAACACCATGCAACAATAACATTCTATACAAATCAATCACAATATATGTGAAATATAACAAGTACGATCATCAAAACATATATCTAACATGCTACTCGTCAGAAATTGAACGCATCAACTCATCCTCATCAAAATCGTTGGAGTCATCATCCCCAACGTTAGCCTGAGATGATGAGGTATCTACCTTCTTCTTTCCTTTGAGTAATCTCAACATGAGTTTACTCATCTTTGAAAATTTGGACTCCATTTTCTCTCTTGACTTCTCCATCTCCTCCCTATCCTTCTTCATCTCCTCGTTATCTTTTTTTAGCGCCTCGATGGTAGCCTCCAAAGACCGATCGACCTCGACAGGTCGTAATGATGCTTGTGAGTCAATAAGATGACGACTTGTGGGTTGGTCGATGACTTCATTTATGATGATCCCCTTTGAAATTCCCCTCACCCTTCCACCCTGTCTAACTCCGCCAGCCGCCTGAGTCCACAAGTTCGGGTAAAATTCGTCTTCCGGAGGGGAGTTTGGCATATGCAATGCCTCAAAGAGCTTGTAGTATCGTTCATGTTTTAAGTAATATTTACACAAAAAGTGAACAAGCTACACAGTTTACAAATTAGGGACGTAATCGTAATACAAGTGAACAAATATAAAGATAAACTTACGTATTGTTCTGCACTTCGGGCATCTATCCATTTGGGAGTAAAGACTCCCGACTCAGCTTCTCCCTCCTCCGGTTGAGCCTCGCTGCTGCCCTCATCAATTTTTTTTTTCTTTTGATGTTTTTCCATTTCTTTCACTTGGTGATGTGAGTCTTCATGAAGACCAAAGGATTAAACAATGGGTCCTCTACCGGTCTCTCCCTCCCACATGCCGATCTTTGGTATATTTACGACGCAGCATCACTCGCCTATGCGTTAACATAAAACATTAAAAATATTGATTATGACACATAATTGAAGACAACATATATTAAATAATAAAACGTTGACAGAATTTATACGTACCATGGAATGAGCATGATCGTACATGCTCATACTGCCTCTAGTATATGTACCCGGTGCCTTTTGTATAATCATACTGGTACTCTCATCGTAAATAGTGCCCCTGTTTTTAGATTTTTGAAAGGCCTCATTCTTCTTCTCTTCGGTCTCCCAACGCTTCCACAAGATCTTGAACTCTTTTTCCTTCAACCATTTCTCCCGCTGACCGACTGGTTTTTGATATGTTTTATTTTTAGCATGCGTAAGCATATCAATAAACTGTCCGTGGCTATATCTGTCCCAATACCATGCAATTTTCTCCTCATCTGATTTCTCCCACTTATAACGCATCTGGACAAATATAATAACATCTGTCAGAAAATCGAAAAACAATCAAATGTTTTTGGCACAGCAACAGAACATAACAGTTTGAGTAAAATGAATGCAGTTTTACCATAAATTGCAATTAAATAGCAACTATAATAATATACCCCAAATTCCCGCCACAACTCGTTTCTTGTCCGTCGAGAGACCTGGCCCCAATGCTCTACATCGGAGTAGTACCTCTTAAGTAAGCCGACTATATCGCTCTCGACCTTCTTCGAACTAAACCCAACTATTTTTGGCAAATGACGAATTAGTTTTCGATCATCATACTTCTCTTTCTCTTTGGAGATCTCAGTCGGACCTCTCCCTGGTGGCTATGCTAAAACCTCTTGATCCTTGTCGTACTCAAACTACATCGGCTCCTCTGGAATAGAAATGTGATGCACTAATGGACCACCTGATGGGGGATCAATAATAGGTGGCTGCAACGGTGGTTGATCGTGTGACACGGTCCTCAACATCCCCGCATATGGTTCATGGCTAATAAGTGTGTGCTGTTGTGACGCCTCTGGACTGTCAATATGTCCATCAGAAGGATTGCCGCCACCAATAAATGGAATATGCTGGCTCCCATGAGATAACAACGAACCATAACTCATGTACCGTGTAAATTCGGCATCACTAAACAGACGCCAATGCTGGAGTCCTGAGTCGGTACGCAAATGCTGTTGTTGTAGCTGCTGCCCAAAGGGTATGTGTCGGGTCAGATCTTCTATCTCTGGTCATCTGACAGACTCAATCCTATGTGACGACAAAGACTCGGGTATACTACGAGAAGACGAGGGACTCGAACTAATACTCATCCGGCGAGGTGCCCTGGTATGAGAAGGAACATCAACACGCTGGTCGTAACTACGTCTCGACATCTGAAATGCAAAGTACAATAAAATCGAACACCAAAATCAGTCCACGAACACCAAAATCAGTCCATGAATACCTTTTGATTAAACGAATTATCAAACTCAATTGGAAATAGCATACATACAGTACAGTAAGAATGCCAAAATCAGTACAGAAAAAATACCAAAATAAGTAAAAAAATCGGCATACTGTATGCAGTAAAAAACCAAAATCAGTACAGAAACTGCATACGTACGTACGACATACATACATTACAATATGACCGGCATACTGTATACATACGGCATACTGCAAACATACGGCATAAATGGTGGAGAATTATGCAGTAAAAAACGAATTATGCCAAAAAAATAAAGAAAATAAATACAGTAAAAAATAAGATAAATACCTTCTGATTTGGTTCAATATGTCCTTGATATGGTGGAGAATAAATTTATAATTAATAATTTGGATGATATTGAAGAGTGTTTTGGATTTGGGAATTAGGGTTGATGAGTCGCGGACGAACAGGAAAAGGAAGAGGAAAGAGGGAAATGGAAAAGAATCTGTCGATAATTTAAGAAAATTAATACATTGGCATCACACATGCGACGCCATTGTTAATTAATAAAAAAAATAAAGGCGTAAAGGCGTCACATATGTGGAATGGGCTTCTACAATATTATCGATGATACTGCTGATACATCAACAACATGTCTGGCTCTTATCGGACAAACCACCCACGCATCTGTTGAATTACATAATCCATTAAAGTAAATAATTGTATGTATAATAAATATACGTGGGTATAATATTATTATCATATTGTACCTCTTCTATGACGACCAAGTCTTCTAGATGGGTACCGAGAATAATACACTTGACTCGCTTGACTTGGGAAGATAAATGACTCGACAGTCGCTTGTCTTGCTAGAGGATCGAGTTCAACTAACCCGTGTAGACATTTCACTTTGCGGTTGTCGAACCAATCACATTTAAATAGATGAATAACTTGTTCAGGAAATCCAGGATTATAGAACGTGAATTCCAGTACCTCTAGTAGCATTCCGTAGTACTTAGACAAATCTCCGGAACTATTTGCACTTGTAATACACAATCCACTATTCATAGTCTTTCTATTTTGCCCGTGAAATTCAGTATGAGATTTCAATCCATTCACCATGTAACCTTTGTACATCTTCACTAATCGATAACCTCTAAACAATGCAGCAAGTTGAGAGTCCTTTAATTCTGTGGTCGCAACCAATCTTTCAAACCATGGAACTAAGTGATTAACTCGTGCGAACTCCAAGTCTCTTTTTAAACCATTCACTTTGAGCCGGGTCAAAAAGGGTTTTTCCTAAATTATTTTACTAATGTATTGTTGAAAACATTTTCACAAGTTTAAACTATCTCCTTAGACTCGTTGAGGCATTTTTAGGAAATACTGTATTCTTACTCCTCTTTTGAGAATGAATTATTTATATGAATGCTTGGCTTATTTGCGTATGTAAATACAATTCGGTGATATCTGTGGATCTTGTGCTTTGTGCTGTTTTTGTGACTCGTTCGGATTGGCGTAAATATTTTCCGTATGGCTTGTATATTATGTACTTGCACTAGCAAATAGTGGAATTTTGCTAACCTCCGAGTATTTGAGGGGTGGGTGTTTATTATGCGCTCAGGTTTGGCAGGTCGGAAGCGGTCATGGAATCAGCTTGACAGATGATGAAGGGCAGCGATGCTAATCACTTCTGAGTCGAAGTCTTTTCTTTCATTTGTTGTAATTAAGGACTGTCCTTGTTATCTATTCACCCGTGTTTGGGTGCAAGTAATGTCATGGGAGTTGTAATGTTATTTTTCTTACGCATCATGAGTTACCCTTGATATGGGATTGTTGACCATATTGGTCGGTTATGTTGTCGAGTGACTTTCTCGGTCTGTTCTATTAACATTTGAGCTCGGTGGTCAAATGTGAAAGTTGTAATTTATTGTGCCTAGCCTGGTAGATTCTTATGAGAAGGGTCTACGGCGCTGTAATTTTCGGTTCGAACCAGGGGTGTTACCATATTGCTGAAATGGAGCGTCAAATGGATGGTATTGATGCTCATAATCCAGAAACCACAGAGTCGGCTCAAGGGGCTACTCAGTACGCTCAAAAGAATGTTGAATCTGAGAATGATGACTGTGCTGGATCTCAGAATGGTGACTAGGCTGTTGCTGAGAATGGTGATTGTGGGCTGCATCAGAGACTGAGTGACGTGGAGGGTCAGGAATCCTCCGATGGGCGCTGCTAATATATGCAGAATGACGAGGCCGATCGGGAAACCTATCATGGCTCCCAGAATGCCTATGCGTAGGTCCAAAGAAATCCACTATCCCAGAAAGCACCTGGGGAGAAACTCGAGCAATAAATCCTGTCTCAGACTCGTCGTACAAGATCACCTTCAAACGACGATCGAAGTACTCATCACTGCTCGTGTCCTCGGTATGGTCCGGATAAGGGAGTCCGTGGACACAACACACCCTCTCTGGCTGTCTCTCCCGGTCAGATGTCTCTGCACCATCTACTGGTGGGGTACTCTGTCGGCGTCGCTTCGACACTTTATGTGCCGACTCATGTGTAATCAATTTCCCAGCAGCCTTCTTCAACCTATCCATAACTTTCTTTCTCGACTTCAGCGCAAGCTCATCCTCCTTGTTCTTCACAGTTATTCTTATAGGCTCTATGAACTTAACATCATATGGCGAGCCATTCTCAAAACTCAGGTAGTAGTACTCAGCCTCATCCTCCTTCAGATGCGGTAAAGAGGGAAGTACTTTGTGCTGCAAAAATAGTCATTAAAGCATACCATTAGATGGGAAATCACATAACGTTGAAGAGATTAGTGAAGTCAAAAGAAAATACTTCTATAAATTTATGTACCTTATCGTCTAAGAAATGAGTGAAATCACAGAACATCTTCCTCGTAGTCCACATCAAACACCGGGGAACTTAGACAGCTTTATCTCAAATTCCACACAATTCTGCCAATGAATGAATCATCTCGTACGACCATATCTGTAAAGCCCAAACAGGACCACAGAAGTGGTAGTCCTTATGTTCATGTCTCTCCTTCATGGCAACATTGTCTATGTAGTAAGACAAAACCCCAAAGCCATAAGAACCCCAAGAAAACATATCCCACTGCTCGAAGTCCTCAACTAATGCCATGTCTCGACCATCATGTCGTCACGGCATAGGATAAAGTAGTGGTATATAAGCAAATTGGCAACCTTCACATAATCTCTTATGTCTATACCAAAATCTCGAGCATTGAACTTCTTCCGCAGAACACTAACCTTAATATTTTTGCCATGAACTATTCTGTGGAAAATACCGTCAGACCGAAGAAGATGGTCGTACTGTGGATGGAAGGTAAAGTTTCCAAGGTGCAGTCTAGTGATCATGGCAAAATCACGGGCCGTAAAACGAATGGTCCTCCCGCAAACTTGGAACCATGACTCATCCGGGAGGATTTGATCACTCTTCAACTGACGGGCAATCAAGTGATGTAGGGCAGTATTTGTACTCCCATTTATCCTAACTTTAATCAAACGCCCAGGACCCCCTCGGTCAAGCTCTCGATAGCTCGATCACCAGCTGTAGAATTGCGGCCCATACTTCTTAGTGTCTCAATAATTTCTTTAAATACCGCCTCTCGTATGTAAAGATTCACTTATCGTGTAACAAAGCGCAATGTAGGTCTCTTCCATACGCAACCAGTCTGCAATATAGACATACAAATCATAAGAATATGATAAAATGCTTAAGAGAACGAAAAAAATGACACTGCTTGCACACGATTGCATGTATACGATCCATGTCCGTCGTGTGAAGACCATCGTGTAGGGCATCGATCGTGTGCAAGGCAGAAGCCTTTGGTCTTCTTGCCCACGACGGCTCACACGATCGACGATCGTCGTGTGTAAACCATCGTGCCCACGAAAGACCATCGTGCACACGATGGTGTCACCTTCTCCAGCACCATCGTGAGACGATGAACAACCGTCGTGGCACAATCGTGTGTGAATAAATTACACTAACCGGTGGCTCAAGCCTCTTCAGATGGAGTGTCACTAGCGTGTGAGGTACTTCTGGCGTCTTCAGATTCTCTGTCGTAGTCGGAGTTCGATATTTTCTTGCCGGCGATAGGGTTTCACGACGGGTCGGTTTCATGACAGAGAGAGAGAGAGACAGAGTTTTTATTGGAAGAGAGAGAGAGAGAGAGAGAGAGAGAGATTAGGTTGTGGGACCGTTTAGATTAAGGAAAGAAAAGAAAGGGAAAGAAATTTAAGAGAGAAAAGAAGAGAAAGAAAAGTGAAAGAAAATTGTATTTTATGTTCCCGAGTTTGAAGGAAGTGAAAGGAAAATTAACCATTTTGTTCTTTTCTCTCCAAATCCTTCCAAATCGGAAGAAATGTTAGGAGGGAAAGTTTTCCTTCTATTTCTTTCCGTTTATTTTCATTAAAAAACTCAGGAACACCAAATATTTTTTCTTTCTTCTTTTTCCATCCATTTCCCTTCTTGTCTCTCCTTAAGTTAAACTCGGGAACTAAGCGTTAGTGGTAGACTTCAAGGGTAATAATGTCTTTTAACACATTTTGGTATAAAAAAACTTATACTCTTATGAATGAGGATATATAACTTGTTACTTTTATGCTTTGATACTAAAAAAGAGAGGGCCCAAAAATAAATATATTTAATCTTATCAATTAAGCGAATATTGCGTCTTTCACGGGATATGTGGTGGTGGCTGCTAGGGGTGTTCAAAACCGGATATTCGGGGTTTCGAATATCCAAAAATTCGGATAGTAGATTTGATATCTGATATCCGCATCCGAAATTTCAGATATCAGGATATCCGAAATTTCGGATATCCGCATATCCGGAAAAAAATATAAATTATATCCGGATATCCTTATATTCGAAAAAATATTCGGATTTGGATATCGGATATTCGAATATCCGAAAAAAACTTCGGATATGGATATCGAATATCCGAATATCTGAATACATTCTATATTAAAAATATAAAAAAAAATAAAATTTTTAGGATTTTTCGGATATTGCGGATATCCGAATATCCAATTTTTCTAAAAAGTACTATCCGATATCCGAATCCAAAGTTCCGGATATCCGAACTTCGTATATCCGAATTTTCGGATATTTCGGATTGAATATCGGATAATTTTGAACACCCCTAGTGGCTGCTGGTGGTGGTGGTGGTGGCTGCTGGTGGTGGTGGCTGGTGGTGGTGGTGGTGGCTGGTGGTAGTGGCTGTTGGTGGTGGTGGCTGGTGGTGGTGGGTAATCATTACCTTTCCTCCCAATTTACTGAGTAATGTCTCATTACCCACTACTAAACAATGATTGCATTCCTTACTCCTAACCAGGCATATTTATTCATTGCATTTCCCATTCCGAATACCCGATACCCCCAACCAAGCATCCCTTAGTTTATTTAATTTTCCCAATATTGGTGTTGGACCATTTTATACAGCCCACTAAAATTAGGCCCGACCCAAATCCGGTACCACAACCAAAACCGAGTTGTCATCCCGCGCACGGCGCTACGCAACAGAAATCTCAGACTTCCCACTCAGTGTGTGTGTGTGTAAAGACGAAATGTCACAGCCAATTCCGGTAGACATTCTATCCGACTCCGATTCGGGCTCTGGTGGTGATCGGCGGAAGAATCTCCGAAATGATGCCATAGACCTCACTACCCCACCCCCCTTTCCACAGTCGAAGAAGAAACAGAGGATAGATGCGATTTCAAACCCTAGTAACTCAACAGTCTTTATCATTGACGATGACCCCACGCCATGTAAGAAAACGTCCACCTCAACTCCTTCCTTCGTCGCTGAGACGCCATTCTCCGATGCTTCATTCGTCAAATGTTCCACCAGAAAATGTTCGATTTCCGGTAACTCATCATATTTTCAGTTTGTGTTACTACATTGCGGTGCTCGAATGTGTTCTTAATCGGATTTTCTTTTATGTTTTGGGGTGTTGAATCCATAATCTGCTAGTATGGTTCTGGATGATAAGCATCGTATTTGTACAGGCGAAAGCTTAGCTACTGAGCAACTCGTAGTTGCAGACACTCCAATGTCTGAGCTTTTGAAATATGAAGTTTCACCCACCAAACGTGATGCAGGAGTTTCCAACAGTAACTACGCATCGTTGGTGTCAAATCATAACTCTGCTGGTGAGTTTATCTGGTTGCTGTTTTAAATTACATTTGATAAAATAAAATTTTCCTATAGGAGTGATCATTAAGTTACTTTAAATTTCCAAGTTATTTCCGTGAACGAAAAGGTATTCCAGAGAGCTTAGTGAGAGAGAATCCATGAAGTTGAAGAGGCCGTTGCAAAACTTGATTACTATGGCTTCTGGAAAGATATATTTCTTATTTAATGTTGATCCAACTTTTAGCATTTCTAGGAAAACATATGGCGTACGGTACGGGTACCAACATGGCTTATTATGTGCTTGGTTGATAATAATGTTTACAACATAAATATTCATTGTGCGTTCATATATACTACACACATATCCATTTACTAAGTTTGGTATTATATTAATATCATGTACCTTCACATTTCAATTTGAAGAAATCCTATGTTTAATTTGTTGGTGTATATTATATTAACATTGCGGGGAATATTTCAAGTACATGCTGCAGGATTTGGGGTAATCTTCCCATTGTTTCCTCTTAACCACCTTGTTTTGTTTTTCTATTGACTCTGATCTTCAGCTCACAATATGTGGTGGTTTTAATCATATGAATGTTTTGTTTCAGAAATCCATGGACCCATATTTGTAGAGTCAGATACTGAGTCTGAAAATGTTGGTGTATTTGGAGCTTTGGATCTCGATGGAAGTGCTTTTGCTGCTACATTTACAGATGAGTCGGAATTTAAGTCCAGACATATTGAGCCATCATCTTCTCTTGGTGCTGTTATCTATATGATTCTTTGATGTTATCATTTCATCTGAGTTTAGCTCTACTCTTGGAAATGGAGAGAAGGCAAATCTTAGTTGATTAAAATTGATTTTCAGGCACTTCCGTTCAATTACAGAAGAATCCCTGGCAGAATCCAGTTACAATGCACATAATAGAAGGGTATTCAAGTCCAGGTGCCTTGGAGGATAATAGCATATCTGTGGTAGGTTGTCCTTGATGCATGTGCATTTCCAATAATTTATCTTGGGAGTTATTTCTTTGGAATTTGGAACACCTATATTTTTTGATGATTGACTCTTGTCGTTGATTGAATTACGTGCATGTATCGCATGCGAAGGAGCTATCAGCTATTAAACACCTTAAAAATCGAAATCATAATATCGGAGCTGAATGCTTTATAGCTGGATATTGTGATGCTTAGGGATTCGATCCATAGATCTCTATTGTGTAGATTTTCATTTTCTGTGATTTATTTTCTAGAAGAAACATATTATTTTTCACATATAAAGAATAATTTAAATCTGTGCAGCATTATTGTAATGTATCTGCAACTTCTCAATACCCTTAGGACTCTAGAGTATGTGAAAGTGATCTGAAATATGCTTTAATTTGCTCAGTGTTCCAATTGTAAAAAATATTTACTACATTGTAACTATTACGTTGCTTTTAAAATCTTGTTCTTAATTTTCCTTATTAACAGATTAGCTTGGGTGTGTTTAAAGATTGTCTGTTGGTTTATATGATCATTCTCAACTAAGTGCATTTGCAGTGTAGTGAAACAGCTAGTATGTGTTGCAAACATTTGCCGATTCTTAGTTTTCCTTTTAGCTCCCTCTTTAACAACTTTATACTAGTGTTATCTGTGAGAGAGATTTTATTATCAATAGATTCAATACTTCATATAGGCTTGATTCAGATTATTTAAGAACAGATTTAGTCTTCTTATGTGTTATCTTTTTCAAATGGAATTTATGAAGATCTATGTAGGCATGTGATGAGTCTGATGACACTGAAGACAAAGCTAGTAATATAGAACCCATGGTCACGAATCAACAAAATAACAGTGGGTGCTGCATGAGAGAGAAAAAGAAGGCAGATGAAACAATGAAGCCAAAGAGAACATCAAAGGAGGAGAGACTTCGTTTGATGGAGGAAAGGAAAAAGCTCAAAGAAGTATTTCAACTCAAAACTGCATACAGATTTGTGTTTGTGTATATATATAGGCATTTGCTTGCATTATGTTATGTATCTCACACAGTGTTTACTTAATTTTTTTAAATAGCAAGAGAAGTTGCTTAAAGCTGCTTCAAAGGCAGAAGCGGCTGAGTTGAAAAAATCCAAGAAGGAAATGCGGAAATGGGAAAAGGGCAAGTATGCTGTAAAATCCATTGTAGCTGAAATTGACAAAAAAGTTGTTGAGCTCGGATCAATTGGAGGTAGGTTTTTTTCAATATTGGCGTCACTTGCTGATGTTTCGTTCTCATTTTCTTTTTACTCTTTTAATTACTCTCGCTGTTTCTTTAGGTGCCTCAGCTAGTTTCTGTCTTTCTTAGTTTAGGATATCTGCTCACAAGGTTTGCAGAAAAAGGGCTTTCATATCGCATAACATCTAATCCGGTGGAAAGAAGTATTGTATGGAATATGGTCGTCCCCAACGAAATTTCTATGGTAACTGTTTCTTCCCACTAGTAGATGATGGTCGACTTTTTATGAAGACTCGGTTCTTCAATAACCAATTTACCATGTGTTTCATTTACTTTGCAGTATGTTGTGTACAGCTCTACAAAGTAACTATCATGTGTTTTCTTCTTATGTTCTCTGGGCTCTCTTAACATGATTATTGATTGTGTGCTCTTATTTTTAGTTGTTGCTTTTAAGCCATGGTTGTGCTCTCGTTTCTGATTGTTGTTTTTAAGTCATGGTTGTGCTCTTATTTCTAGTCATTGTCTATTAATGTAGAATGATAAAGCATTAAGGGAACAAAAATAAAGCTCTGTTTGGTTTTACAGAAATTGGAACAAGAATAAGACTGCCAATTGCGGGAATGTTAACTCTATTTTTCGTGGAACATATCTAACTTCCTAACATAGTAAGAAAAATCACAAGGATGTGATAAAAACGCAATGTCGATTCCTTTTTAACCCACATCGATGCGTTATTTCTAGTATTAACCGTTAGTTTTCTCCCCTCCCTTTCCAACTTTATTTTTCCATATTTTTTAGTCAACTTGATCCTATTAATATTTGTATCTGAACGATGATATAATTCGACGGACTTCCCAAGTAAAAAAAAAAAAAAAAAAAAATTGGATGTATAGTAGTGGTTTTTTTATAAAATTGGTTTGCTTCAAATTTTTCGCAAATTTTTTGCTAATTTTTTCACTTAGAAATGCCAATTTGCTTTTTCAACTGTTTTGCAGCTCTAACATTTGTAGCCTTTAAATTATGCTAGTGCATTGATCCGTGCAAGACATGTCTCATATTTACCAGCTGAAGAACATTTCTTGTCATATGGTACCTTGGTACCTCTGTTAAATTATTTTTGTTAGATTTGGAGGTTAACTGATATCAGCCATGATTATCGTAAATGTGTTGCAGATTGCATCAGAACGAATTGAAATTTCTTATGTTTTAATTATTTACGAGGCTGAAGAGTTCTGTAACCTTGTAAACAACGAATCTCTTATGGATCATATTCAGAGTGTTCAGAATCGATATCCCCACCACACTATATGTTGTGTCACAAATAGGCTTATGGCCTACATCCAAAAAAGGTGAGTGGGCTTTCTTTGCTTTTGGCAGTTATTATATGTGTATCCCCACCCCCCACCCGTCCCCACACCCCACACACAAAGGGGTCGTATTATAACTTTGCATAATTTAGATATATTTTGTATGACTTGTTTTTAATTGTTGTTTCTTGTGAGCATTCATGCTGATTGATTGATGAAACCTGCACAAAAGTAGGAAAGATCACTGACACAGTTGATAGTCAATGCTCATTACTATCTTGAATAATTACTTTTATTTGTGCGTTATCCATACACAAATGACTTAGTACCTATTTGCCATGCTGTCATTTTTTTATAGTACATTAATTGCAACATTTATTAGAAGCTTTAACATAAGTGCTGAGATTTTAGTATTGCTGGTATTGTATTATAAAAAGCTAATTACCTGGTAGGCTTGTTGATATTGTTACTCTATCTTCTATGTCACTGCACTGCGATATAATTGACTGCTTGGCAGTTTCGTCCTGAAAGCTGTTGATGAATTGTAGTTTTTGATATTGCATTAATTACATTTGTAAACTTTTCAACTGTGCTTTTGGTGCGACTGTCTAGGGAACAGGCACAGTACAAGAACCCTGCAAACAACACTGGCTGGAAGCGGCCTGCTGTAGAGGAGGTAACTGAAACAATGAACTTGGAGTGCATGAAGTACTCTAGATCATGATTATAGCTCACATAAAGTTCCAACCGACAAATTTAATCTTCTTTTACAGGTCCTAACAAAATTAGCCACTCATTATTTCAGAGTGCATTCGAGGCAGTGTGTTGATGAAGCTGAAGTAGCTGAACATGTAGTTGGTCTGACTTGCAGCCTTGCCTCTTGTCAATTTAGGTTAGACATAATTGTGATTTACCTGGCAGGAAAAATCAAACAAAGTGCGTGTGTGTGTGTGTGTGTTAGGATATCACACATCGGTTCCACATGAAAGTGTGGAAAGGTATAAGTGGGAGTCAACCATTTACCTTTGACCACATCTATCTGTGTGCGTGGTCTGTTTAGTACCAGTATGAACTGTGTACCCATAAGGATGAGTTGAAATGCTAATGTAGAATCAAGTTTCACTGACACTTGATTTAGTTCAGGCCTTCATACTTGAAATGATTTGTTTGGTTACTTCGGTATAACCTGTCCGCTAAACTCGGTTAATGTGGAAATTATTTCGTGTAAGATTCAGCATGTCGGCTGTAATAGATAGCTTTCAAACAACTTATCTGATTGTTAGAATCACATAACAATCCCAGTTATAGAAGCGACCTAGACTAGGCTTGGATTACTGTTTGATGGTTAATCCCATTTTTTTCTGATTTCTTCTGCAGAAAAAAGTTAACACGGTTATCAGTAAATGCGAATGGATCCGTTATCCCTAAAGACTGCACTGAGAAGAATCTGATAAAGAAGGACCTGTGGTAAGTACCTTTAAAACTAGATTGAATGAACAAAAAGTTGTGTTCGTCATCTCAATTTGACTTCCATGTCACTTGATAACGAGCTTGATCTTTTTTTCGATTCAATATGAATATAGGATGACCTTCTGAAGTTGTATGAACTTATTGAAGCAATTTACACTTGTTAACACAGGCTTTCGTTGAGTATATTGTCAAGCTGTTTGGTAAATCTTTTTCAATCTGTGAGATATTATTGATGGCCTAGTAGTAAATCTCTGCAACTGTTTTAGTTGGGTAAGAATTGGAGGTAATTATTTTTGAAACTGGTGGTCTCATGTCAGACCTAATAGACCCATCTCACCGTAGATCCGTCTCACCATAAAACTAAATCTTAAAATAGAAGGAAAAAAAAAAAGAACACCAAAAGACCCTAAAATAACTAACATACTAAAAGAAGAACGCTAAAATCCAAGAAACTAAAAAGTTCAAACCCTAAAAAACTGAAAAAACGTAGGACAAATTAAAAGAACTGAAAAACTGAAACTCCCTCCCTCTAAAAGCTGAAAAACAAATAAAACCCGCCTCACCCTGCGAGACGGATTGTGATGATCAGCTGTAGAAGCCAGTTGTAGAATTTCATGTCGTAACAATGCCTTTCGGTGAGTGAAGAAAGAAATCTCTTGCAACAATTTGTCCTTATTCATATTATACTAATAAATCATTTGCTCATAGTAACGTGTTCCAATGTGAATTTGTGGACAGCCTTCACTATAGGCAGTCCGGTGCATGAAGCGTCCCCGCAAGGCGAGGGTCCGGGGAAGGGTCCCACCACAAGGGTGTATAGGGCGCAAGCCTTCCTTACCAATTAAATTGGCAAGAGGCCGCTCCTAGGACTCGAACCAGTGACCACAGGTCACACGGCAACAGCTCTTACCGCTGCCCCGAGGCTCCCCTTCTCAGCCTTTACTATAATAATAAATAATAATAATAGTAATAATAATAATAATAATTTTATTATATTATTATTGGAAGTCTACTTGTCATCACACCAGTGTTCCTGCAGATGCTCATTTATCATTTTCTCATGCAGGCTAAAGGCTCTAGTAGCTATACCTAAGGTGCAGCCACGGTGTGCAATAGCTGTATGGAAGAAATACCCTACAATGAAATCTCTTCTGAGAGTTTACATGGATCCTGCTAAATCTGTGAGTCTTTAATTCATATCGACACGAATCATCTTCTGCTACATTCGTTGTCAATGTGCTTTTCTTTTTCTTTTTCTTTTTTTTTTTTTTTCCTGAAGAGAATAATACAAGTTGATGATATAACAAAACTAATCAATCAGGTGCACGAGAAAGAATTTCTGCTCAAAGATCTGATCACGGAAGGTTTGTTGGGTGACGATAGACGACTGGGCGAGGTTTGTTCCAAGAGAATATACAGAATACTTATGGCTCAATGTGGGAACATCAAAACGGCTGATGTTGAGAATGGAGCTGATTTCTTTAGCCATCAATCTACTTGAGTCATGCATGTGCAATAGTTTGCAGGCTAGGTTTGGTTTTACCTTTCGTTGGTTTCCTTTGTACTTTTCGAGAGAATGGTGTGAAGAATTTATTTGGCGCTTAGTGACAATCTCGGATTAGTTACGAAAAAACTCGAGATTTGTCACGTTTAGCATCTGGTTTTAGCTCGGCTAGCAAGTCTCATCGTTTCATCATCTCTTTCAAAACAGCACTTTTTGCCAAGCTTTTCGAAAACATCATCGGTACTTCTCAAAAACGACCCGCAACTTTTAGGATGTCCTAGCTCCACCATCGAGTTAAAAAGTTCACGCTGTAAGTCTTGAGTCCGAATACGCGTGAGGAGTCGTCTTGAAGCACCAATCCCACATTGGAAAAATATTAATCTTGCATTCAATATATAAAGATCATGGACTCACGCTGTAAGACCGGGTGGCGTTTGAGCTATTAGATTTTTTTATGAACTCTTGTGATTAGTGATATAATTTTTTTGTTGTTTTTTGTTTGAAAACAGATATATGAATAAATACTTAATAAAAACTGATTGGTTGGTATGAATATGAAAAACCTATAAATTAGGATTCATATATTACGGATGGGCTCACGGTTGGGATTCTTGGCCAGATGAATAAATGTTTTCTAGATTTTTTTTTACTGTTTTTAGGTTTATTCATTAAATAATTTTAACCAGTAGCATCAAAATAACAAAATAATATCAGACATTTATACCTTTAGTCATTCAATTAATGTCACTCGATTTGAGGAAGATATAATATAAAATGAATGAAATAGAAATGATTGTGGTTGTGTTTACCACTAGCTTTTCAGCTCGAGGAGCTTCTTTGACCTTTGATTAAAAAAAAATTGTTACGTGAACGTGCAGCTTCTTAAATCAGTTAGCTGATCAGCCAGCTTGTCTGCTAGCTGGTTGAGAAGCTAACCAAGTTAGCTTTTGTTAAAAAAAAAAAGCTCCTTTTATATTTTTCAGTCCAAAAATATTCCTGTCTTAAATTGGAAAAACAAAAAAAAAAACCATCAATTGCTTTTCATCATCTATTCTCTCTGTCGCCGCTGCTCTGCAATATCTCTCAGCACCGCTCAACGGTAAATTATGTTCCAACCTTGCTTTACTAATTATTCGTGACAACATTGCAGCTTTTATATGGTGAAGTGATGATCTAGTTTAGTTACTTTTCCTTTTTGTCGACCACGTGAAAGATCATGATTTTTGTATCGCCACTTATATTTTATATTGTTGGAACCTTTATTATACATTTTGTTATTGTGTACTTGTTCGCAACCAGCATAATGATTAATACATCCATCTCTCTTTAAAATGACACATGCGCTATACAATCGATTTTTTTCCTTATTAAGATATAATACTCTCAAATGTTTCTTTCAACTTTTGATGATTTTTAATGACGTTATTAAAGTTGCGGTGAAAAGTATATTGAAATATATTTGAATAATTAGAGGAAAAGAATGAGGTACTTTTATTTAAAAAAAATGGACTATAATATGATGATAAAGTTTAAAAGAAAAGAAAAATAAGAGTAATGCCCTTAAATGTCATTTTATAAAATACCAGCTACTTAATCAGCTAATTTGCTAAACATCTACATTAAAATCAATTTATCAATTACTGTAAATTTAGTTTATCACTTTCTGGCCTACTGCATTTAATCATTCTGACTTTAAATTTTTTTCTTGCTAAACACAACCTATATGGTGTTGCATATATAATATACTCCCTCCGTCCACCAAGTTAGTGCACAGTTTTCCATTTAAGGGCGTCCACCAAGTTAGTGCACACTTCATTCATTCTATTTTTGGACACAATTTTTTTTTATGGCAAGCTATCAGCATTTTTCTTGATTTGTGTGTACAACTACTGTTTTCGGTCCACAATTTCGCAGCTATCAACAAATGAAATTAATTTTATTTTTGTTATTCTTTCATCTAAATATTGATCTGTTCATTTTTAATTAAAGATTGATCAATTTTTTATTGTCGTTTATTTTTACGACTATTCAATAATTAAAAAAAATAGTTTAAATGCTGTAATTTTATTAGAGAATAATTAAAGAACCATCATATCCAGATTAAGTAACATATCAAGATAATAAATGAGACGTCCGCATGAATTTCAACCTGTTCGTGGGTGGCAGATTACAAGAGGCTTGAGTTCGAGTCGCACTTGCAGTGTGAGAGTTTTATCCCTCTAATGTGGGGGATAGCTCCTTGTGGGCACCAGGCACTGTTCCTCCCACCTAGTGGGCCGTTGAGTCACCATGATTTAATTCCGCCACCAATCCCTGTCGGGCCGGGGGGTGGAGGCCCTGGGGTCGAGGGATTTCGCCTTTTGCTACAAAGATAATAAATGAGACTCTTTCTCAACTAACTAAACACACATCATACTTTTTTATTAAAACCTGTGCCACTCTCAAGTGTGCAGTAACTTGGTGGACGGAGGGAGTATTTACTATTTCACAAATAATTTGATGCATGTCAGAAAATTAGATGTATTTAGTCCATGTCATTTTTAATTAACTAATCAAATTAATATGTCAATAATACTAATCAAATTAACCTTAAATATATTTATTTGTGTTATACTAATACAATACTAATGATTTTCACATTTTGGTAATTGTACTTTTTACAGTAAAACCTTTTACACTTTAACTTTAAATATATTTATTTGTGCGACCTTTTATACTTTACACATTAACAATACTAATGACTTTGGATTAAACGATAAAACAATACTAATGACGTTCTCTTTTTATGTGAATAAAATGAGGTGCATTGATTTAAATCAATTTTTTTCTATTATATTCCAAAGCCAATCAATAAATGCAAGGATTCTTTATATATCTATACAATATTTATAAATTAATTATACAAATCTAATATAAAAAATAATTATAAAATTGAGGCATTAAATACTTGCAATTTATAATTTGTTTACCTAAAATATTGTCTTCGGACACCAGTCATTTGCCAGCATCCGCTGAAGCAAAATGTAGTTAGATACTTTCAAGTAGTAGTTTAGTTGTATGAATATTATATTTGAATTACCAACACAAGTCGTTATTCTTGTAATTATTTTAATTTTGTGAGATTTTTGTAATTTTTTTATAAAATATATCAGAATATGTTATTTACCCTAAAAAGAAATTGTGTGGATGAATCCATATGTAATACTCCCTCCGTTCGCTAAAAACTTGCGCGAGTTGGCATGAGTTTTAAGAAAAGATGGTATAAAGTGATTTTAGTGGAGAAATCGTCTTGTTTATTAAGAAGAAAAAAGAGGGAAATTTTCTTTCTATAATTGGGATAAATTTTTGGTGGATAACTCGATAAATAAATCAGGACGAGTTTGGGCCGGAGGCAGTAATTATATCAGACATAAAAGGCCCACTACCTTTTTTTTTTTGGTGAGTAAGGGTCCACTGCTCTAAAGTGGAGCTTTCCTTTCCATTATTATTTATTGTCTATATTTAAGTCTGTTGGTGTTGGGCCCCAAATTCCTCCTAGCATAACTTTTCCAGGCCATACACCACCAATCACAGTTAACTCACTAGGGCTTTAGGCCACCATTTGTTAAAGTAACATGATGTTTTGTATTTAAAAAAAAAAAAAAAAATGCTACAAAATAATAATTCTGAAAATTAGAAAAAAAATAACTCAAAATTAATTAAAAAAACTAAAAAATGATTTTCAAAAAAACATACAAAAACTGAAAAATCATAAAAATCAAAAATAATAAAAACTGAAAAAATCATTGTTAAAACCTTAGTTAAAATAACCAACTGGCTTAGCCCAATTGGCCACCACATGAGTGTAAAAATTCATGTGGGGTGGAGGTCAGGGGTTCTATCCCTCTTGCCTCCACTTCAAAAATCTTTCCTGAGACATATACGCTCTAATTAAGCCTTTGACAGGACCTCATACTGAATATCATTCGTGCGGGTTCGATTCGGGGGGAGGACTTCATGTTCTCTTTACCTGGGAGGATCTGGTTGTACGTCAGCAGAATCCGACAAGACACTGATCAGTTCTCATGCACATTTCACGATTTAACTTGATGGCAGTAATGAGAAAGCGGAGTTGTTATCCTCAGACATAGTTATGTGTAAGCCTAGAAACCGAGTTATTAAAAAAAAAAAAAAACTTAGTTAAAATAATAACAAAATGTGACACCTAGTTAAAATCTAGAACATGTTCTATAATTATTTTATTGACATTTCTTTCCCTCTCTCCACTTCCCTCACATCTACTCTAATACCTATCATATCCATGCTTCTATTAAAAGAGAGTCGTGACACATGTCACTCTCTAAGTTTTTTGATTTTTTATTTTAAAATATAGTTTATATATAGAGATGTATCCTTAAATTTCTTAAAAAAAATTCTAGATATGTATTGTGGGAGTTTTATTCCAAAACTTACACTCATCTACCAATAAAAAAATGCTTCCTTTATTTTTTTAGCTTAAAATTTTAAATGTTTATAATTTTTTAAATCAAATTTATTTTTAATAAAAATATACCAAATTAATTTTTATTTCACAATTTTCAACTAGACATCCATATGAATATAATAAATTTGATGGATTTACAATAATGACCGATTGCACAAAAAATTTATATTATAAAAACTATGGATATTTATTTTCAGTAAAATTAATTGATGCAAAACAAAAATATATTAACTCATTTATTGCTTACATAAAAATAAATTATGACATTTATTTAATTATAATAACTGAAAATAATAAAACATACACTGCAAACACACACATATTAAGACTTAATCACATATTACTTTCGTCTCTAAAATTTGTTCCTACCTTTTTCGGTATGTCGAGGAAATTTGTTCATGTAATGGACATTAATTGACTTAACACTCCGCTAATGTGGTACTCTTTCTTAAATTATATTACACCTCATAATACACTCACGCTAATATGATATTCATGTCGAAGATCATCAAAAATAAATTTAGAGATCGAGAAATTATTGTCTAATAAGAGAATATATTATGCGGTGCATCGCACCGGCGAACATCTAGTTATATTTAATTATTCGATTTATTTATATTTAACTAAATACAATTAAATATAATATAATGATTCAGTATTATCTACTACTCCGATATTTTGATGTATACGGTGAAAAGTTAAGAATTCCAAATACTATAAAAAATAAAGATTCTTATTATTCGCAATATTATCAATATCCAAAATTTGATTATCCGAAATTCATAATTTCTCAATCCAAACATCCCTATATACCAGTATGTGTCCATTTGTATATAATCATTTTTTAATGACTCCAACACTTCCAACCATTTCAGTATACTTCGTTCTTTTGTGCAACAATTGAATTTCACCTAGTAATATACTATTGACTATTAATAAATTTAACTATATATTAGTAAAAATTATAAACAAATGATATTTTAAAAGTATATATTAGTAAAAATTATAAAAAATTGATATTTTAAAAGTATATATTGAGATGAACCTAAGAAAAAAAACATCCCACATGACTATATATATATATATATATATAGTGTAATTTTATTTTCAGAACTCTATTAAGTGCGAGAACTGCGAGAACCACCTTTTGTACTTCTAATAATACATAATGTACATCATGTCAATGCATACAACCCCTACTGATCATAACCCCTACTATATAGTAGGGGTTATATATATAGTATGAGTTATCATCAGTAGGGGCTATTATAGTAGGGGTTATCGTATAGAGGTTATATCGTAATAAAAATTGTATTTTATTATAATACCCTTTTGAATTAAGAATATTTTTTTAATATTTAAAAAAATCTCATTGGTTTAGAGGAGTTCTCGCCGTTCTCGCACTTTCTGAAGATAAAGCTCCCCTATATATATATATATATATATATATGAATAATGTAGAAGTTCAAACATTATAATAATAAAGAAACCGTAAAAAGTATAATATTTGTTTTTGAGACCCTATGTCCATGCCTTCTGGTCTAGGGTAGGGTCGGTCCTAATTCATCCATGAGCAAAGTATACTACAATCTAACATGAATAATACTCCCAAATCAATCATCCTATACCTAGTGTTGCCATCGGGCCGTGAACTGCCGGTTCCGGGCCCGAATCGGCAGTTTCGGTTCACCAGAATACGTGAACCGTAACCAGACCGAGTACTATGCAGAAGGGCCGGTTTCCGGGCCCGAAACCGTTGGTTCAGGGCCGGGCCGAAAACCGGCGGTTCCGGGGCCAAACCGACAGTTCTTCGTTTTTTATTATTTTTTTATTTTTTGAATGAAACTAAATGAATTGTGTTGAAATTTGGAATGCTGAAATTATTTATGTTGTGTTTTTTTATGTAATTTATAATAACTTGTAATATTGCTTATATTTTCTTTTTCCTATATTAACTGATTTGTATTGAAATTTCTAAATTTTTTAATTTACAGGTGTTGAAATTTTAAAATTAATTAAGTTAATTTAATAAAAATATAGTAACTTATAGACATATAGAAATTTAGAAATTCCTTATGTTGTGTTTTTTATCTAATTTATAGTAATTTGTAATATTTTTTATGACTTCTTTTTTTTTTTGAAATTAAATTACTTGTGTTGAAAATTTGAAATATTGAAAATTTGAAATGCAATAAAGTAAAAATAGTGTTAAAATATTTACAATCAAAATAATGTATAAAAATTGATATCTTTATTGATTTTTATGATTCTATCTATGTACAAAATAAATGTTACAAGGATACAATCTTTAAATTGAATAAGTAAACTAACTAATACTAACTAATTCACTATACTAATTGAAAAATAAATTTTTTTACAAGGGACAAAAATGAATAAAGGGCTTGAGCTCAATTTTAATACTCTCTCTGTCCCAACTAGCTTGAGGCATTTGACTTTTTTCTAGTCAATTTTTTTTTTTTAATTTTGACCATCAATTTATGAAAAGATAAATTTAACTATGATGTGACACTAATAGAAATAGATTTACCATGAATTTTTTTTTTGAAATAATATGATTTTATAATTTTTATAAAATATGGGAGTGCTATCAATATCTTCTTCAGCGTCGACATTGATAGACTTGCCACGGTTACCACGAGAACGAGACATGCTAACAAATAAACAAGTAGAGAAGGGTATAGAGATAATAGTGATATATATTATATAGTACTAGATAGTATTTAGTAGTTACTAGTTACTAGTTAGTAGTAATATAATGTAAAGCAAGAACACTAAAGAATGGAGGAGAATTAGAAGTAGAAGAGAGTGTAGAATTATTAACACAATGGGATGGTTTTGAAGGTGGAAGAAGGAGGGTATTTATAGATAAAATTGGGTGGGAGAAATCTGAATTTGAATTTAAAAAAAAAAATTAAAATTCGACAAAACCGCCGGTTCCGCGTCGAACCGCCGGGCCGGGCCGGCGGTTCACGGGTCCAGAAATTGTGGCCCGTAACCGGACCGTGCTTAATACCGGTTCCGGTTCCGAAACCGGCCCGTGGTCAATGGTCCGGGTCGATCTGGGCCGGCTCGGGCTGGTCCGAGCCGATTCCGGTTAAAATATGGCAACACTACCTATACCACTCACACTAGCATCCATTTAATATAGGCATTCTCCATGATGAACATATGATATCATATACATTCATCTTGACAAAGGTATTTCATCTTCAATCAAGGTACCACTCATGGCCCATGCAAGCACCACCTATTCATGCATGCATTTGTCTTGCATGTGGTCCACATAGACATAGTGCAACTCCCCTTGTACAAAAAGGCATCAAAATATTGTGGTTCTTATTCTTGCTTTTTTTTTTTCCCTTCATCATGGACAAGAGTAAACCATTCCCTTATTCTTCTTCATCTTCTACTTCTTCTTCTTCATATGCCAAGGTCCGATTCGACTTTGAAGATCGTACCAAATCGTTTAGTTTCAACGGGCCAAGAGACGATCATGAGCTGCGGAGGAGGAAGAGGCTAGCTGGCTACAACATGTACGCTACGGAAGCGAAGCTCAAATCGTCGTTGAGAAGTAGCTTTAAGTGGATCAAGAGCAAATTAAAAGATAGTTAATTAATTGTCATGATTCTTGAACCTATATCATATGAATGATTTTCTGTATTTTCTTTCGTATACGAGGAATTTGTAAGTTTGCGTCTTCTTTTTCGCTCCTTTTCGTAAGTTGTTTGAAGAATTTTATTTCGATTCTAAATGATCAACAAAATATTGTGATGGATTTTCATTTGTTAGTAGATCATTAGCTTCTACAAGAATTAATAGGTTATAATGTGATGAAGTATGTGTTTTGATATACTATATGTATATAATTATATGCTTGTGTATTATTTGTTTTTGGTGGTCTGAGAGCAGAAGTGGAAGAAGCAACTAAGAAAAAAGCAACTGGTGGTGAAAAGGAAAAGATAGGAGTTGGTGGACCGGTGGTGGTGGTGGTGGTAAAAAAGAAAGGAGGAAAAGGTAGCACGACGAGCTTGTGAGATTTGTTCGGAAGACGACCACGACCATCAGTGTTGCTTGTGGCGTGTTCGTGTCCCTCGGAGGTTGTTAGCGAATCGAATTTTTTTGATTCGATTCGTGATTCGAATTCGTTTAGACCGATTCGCATTCGTTTTTTTCGAATTCGAATTCGAATTCAAATTCTACTTTATATTCGCTGACATAACGAATCAGAATACAAATCTGATGGTATTCGATTCGTTTTGTTCACGAATATTCGATTCGAATTAATTATTTATATATTTAGTATATTATATATATAATCAAAAGGGTTTCATTTTATTTCTCCGCCTTCTTCTTCTGCTGGTCCTGTTTTCATATCACATTATGGTGGTTTTTGGCTTGTATTATTTTTTTTGGTGAATTGTATTGTTATTTTTAGGTTGTATTGCAACTTTTTTATGATAAAATTTTGAATTTTTCATTCAATTCTAAAAAAATCAAATCAAATCGAATACTCGAATCGAATCGAATAATCCGAATATCCATATCGAATCGAACTCGAATCAACTTTTAATATTCGAAAAAAAAATCGAATCGAATCGAATAGTTCGAATAGCTTCACGAATACGAATCGAATACAGTGGTATTCGCTTCGATTCGATTCGTTTACAACCCTACTCGGGGTATTGTACCATCGGTTTGGCGCTTCGCTTGATGGTTGTCGGTAAGTGAGGCGGTAAAATGGATTTCGACTCTGATGAGCTCAAGACTTGTGCTTCCTGTGGACTTAGTAGTAATAAGCGCGTCGTTCGAAAAGTTTGTTCATCTTGCTTGGGGTTCGGTCAGGTGGACGACGACTGCAAGTTTAATATGGAGTTCGATGGGGGCTTCGACCCTTTTAACCCAGCGTCGTGGGGTTCTAGATGTCTTTACTTTACATGCCAAAGGTCACAGTGAACGGATTCGTCTTCTTAGAGATTGCTCATTCATCGTCTAGATGTAAAGATTATATATAGTAGGAATTAAATGCTGCAACTCTTCCCTGAGTATAGTACTTTGGTCGTGTTGGTATTTCAATATGGAATACGACAACAAATAGGGCGATTTGTGGTCGGGTAGGCATTATCCAACTCCAGAATCGCAAACAAGGATCAGACCCGAAATTGACTTTAAACCGGTGGTTTTGGGTTCGAATTATCCGAGAATACTCATGAAAATTATTCACCGTTGTTTTTAACTTAATTTTTGAATTATTTTTTTTTAAAATGAAAACTAGTCAATAATATTAAATAAACTCCAATTCCGTCATTTTACACTGAAACGACAGGCAAGCGGGCAACAAGCTGCGCCGTTAGCCCTTTTTGAATAGCAAAATTAAGTCTTTTAAAAACTACATTCAGAGACTTTGGGGTCGTAACATTGTCATGCATAACCCGTTGGACTCTTTTGAGCAGCTCCACAGCCTCAGGTGCAAGGAAGCCAAATGTATCAAATGCAAAAGGTATAAACGCGTGTTGGTTATCAAGGCACGCTTTCTCGTGTTTGGTTACTTTGCATGAAGCGGCTTTCAAAGCAACCTGACCTGCCGTAAAAACATGATTCCCCAACGATATTATTTAAAAAAAGTACTACTTTATTTGCAGCAACGATAGTTTTAACTTAATTTCGATAGTCATTTACCATTTTTACCAAATAAGCTAAAATTCCGAGTCACAAAATAACATCTGGAATTGCCATTTCTACCCTCCAGTAAAAACATCTGGAATAGCCAAATTGATGAACACTGACATTTTCTAATTTGGGTAAACAGTTTTTGCTTTACATCAAATTGCACATCAATACTATTGTTCTACACAGATGATGAAAATATTCCTCTTTATTTCACAAAAATATTGTAATCTCGTATATTTTCGTCTCTCACCAGCTCCAGCGTCATGCTGCTGTGAAGGTCGTAGAAGAACGAGACGGCAACGGACTCGTCTTGATTTCTTGACATGAAAAATCTTTGGGAAAAACAGTCTCATTGTTCATCTACAGGAAAATGAAGTGAAGGACAAGGTTATAGCCTTTAAGACAACATAGTACTCTACCATGGAATGCTATGTAATATGCAACTCTAAACATACATTCGCGCAACAGATTATTAGCCACGGAATCGGACTTGAGCAAGTAACCTCCGAATTAAACTAAAATTTTGGAGCTTCGGATTAAATAAGCTACACCTCAACTTCATAATATAGTAAATTTAATTCCCTAACATTGATGATGCATAATTCAATCCATTGCAGCAAGCAAAACAATTTTTCGGAAAATTCGAAGGCTCTCCAACCGTTTAAGATATGTAAGAGTTAAGACGCTTAAGATAATTTTTCCGAAATTTGCATTTACTATCGATCTAAAGCAAGAACCTCTTCCACTTATCCACCCATATAGATTCAGCTTTATGAGTGAATAAGTTCTATATACAGTAAAACCTCGATAAATGAATATGATCGGGACCGGAGAAAAATATTCATTTAGCGGAATTATTCATTTATCGAAAGAAAATTTGAACATGTTATAAAGAATTGAGACCGGAGAAAATTATTCATTTGGCGAGGTTATTCGTTTATCGAACATTCATTTATCGAGGTTTAACTGTACTCGACTCTAAATCTTGATTTTGTCCCCCCAGGATAATACTCCCTCCGCCCCTTTGAAGATGGTGCATTTGTGAAGGTACAACTTTTTAATTTCAATCATTTTACAAGGTACAACTAGTTTGGAACCATCTATTTTCACTTATTTATCAAAAATAAAATCGATCTACTAAAATTGTAATTTATATAATGAAGAATTTTAATTTTAAGGAATAGTGTATAGATTTTGATTAGATGTTAAACTATTGGACAAAATCATGTTGTGGAAGTACCTACTTCAAGTAAGACGGACGGATGGAGTAGAAAATAAACTAAAACCTCTGATCTAACTTACCTCTTTTTCTCACATTTTGCATTCTTCCACTGTAAACGAATCGAATTGAAGCGAATACCACTGTATTCGATTCGTATTCGTGAAGCTATTCGAACTATTCGATTCGATTCGATTTTTTTTCGAATATTAAAAGTTGATTCGAGTTCAATTCGATATGAATATTCGAATTATTCGATTCGATTCGAGTATTCGATTTGATTTGATTTTTTTAGAATTGAATGAAAAATTCAAAATTTTATCATAGAAAAGTTGCAATACAACCTAAAAATAACAATACAATTCACCAAAAAAAAATAATACAAGCCAAAAACCACCATAATGTGATATGAAAACAGGACCAACAGTAGAAGAAGGCGGAGAAATGAAATGAAACCCTTTTGATTATATATATAATATACTAAATATATAAATAATTAATTCGAATCGAATATTCGTGAACAAAACGAATCGAATACCATCAGATTTGTATTCTGATTCGTTATGTCAGCGAATATAAAGTAGAATTCGAATTCGAATTCGAATAAAACGAATACGAATCGGTCTAAACGAATTCGAATCACGAATAGAATCAAAAAAATTCGATTCGCTAACACCCCTCCACATATTAATCACAAACTAAATTGAAGTTTCCAAATACCAACCTTAATAGAGGTATCTCTGTCCGTTTGAAGCTTCCTAACAGGAAAAGCATGGCATGTCTCTTCACCATCCAAAATAGACAGATGATTTGGCCCTTGAGATGGTTTCGGCATTTGCAAATACTGCTTTATTTGAGTAGAAACAAGAGAATCGGACGATCCCGGTATGGGTGTATCGAGCTCCAAGCTCAATTTACCCTCTTTTAATACACCACCACCAGCCTTGCCTTGCAACGATGCCTCAGAGAACAAGCCTCCGATGCTTAAAGTGGTCAAATCATCATACCACAGAGACTGGATTTGTGCATCCAACTTGTTCTTGTTCGAAAGCAGAGAGGCTTCGGACAGTAAGCCCCCAATGCTTATATCGCTGGATGATAGGAAGATACGTTGCGAGGATGACTCGTTCTCCAGTTTCGTGCTGGGATTGCTTATCTTACCCAACAAAGATGCTTCAGAAAGCAGATGGCCGATGCTGATATCGGACATTAATCCAATGGGCTGCGTGCTAAATCTGTTTGCAGAGTCGGGATCGGATCTCTTAGTCGATATCGCGGACAAGAGGCCACCGATGCTCAAGTTGGTCAAACTATCATCCCAAGGAACAGATGTGTGTGCCGGGACAACATCAGTCGCTTCATTATCCTAACGAGAACAAACAATACACATGTTTTACTATTGAAGAATCTCTGTTAGAAGCATGGAGATGGAGATAAAAAGCACTTTTATTTAGTCCTGTAACTTGATGCTTTTTGGCAAATGGTCCCGAAATTATTTATATATTCGGTTGAGCCCCGTGACTTTTGACAATGCTCGATTATCGTCGCATTTTTGCTTGGAAATTAAAAAACTGGCCGCAATTTGTCAAGTGCGAGTCACGCGCTTATTAAATTCGAGGGAATCCAGCCGCATCCCGAAAACCACAATGTTTTTGGATTTCTGATGAAAATGGGACGAAAATTGAGCAATGTCAAAAGTTACAGGACTAGATAGAATATTTTAACGATTTTGGGACCATTTGCGAAAAAGCAAACCAAAACTGTTTTTATCTCTTAAAACACGATATACCCAGAAAGTATTTAAATGTGACAACACACACACAAACAAACAACAACAACAACAACATCAGAGCCTTAGTCCCAAAATGCTTTGGGGTCGGCTAACATGAATGAATATCTGAAAACGTCAAGTCGTCTCCAAAAGAAGAGTCATTCGAAAAGGTAAAAGTGAAGGTGAAAAGTTTAGTAGGTAAAAAAAAAAGTAATACTAATAATTATGAAAAAAATAAATAGTAAAGAGTAAATAAAAAATAGTAATAGCCATTATGCAAAAAAAAAAAAAAAAAAAAAAAAAAAAATATAATCAACCACCCGAATTCTCTCCCTCCACATCGACGCCACAACTTCTCCAATCCCAAGAAACCTCATATCATTCTCAATCACTCTTATCCATGTTTGTTTAGGTCTTCCTTTACCCCTCACTAGCCTATGTGCTCCCCATTCTTCAAGCCTTCGCACCGGTGCATCAATCGGCCTCCGTCTCACATGCCCGAACCATCTTAAACGATTCTCCATCACACATAAACAAACAAAACAAAACAAAAAAAGAGGAAGAAGTTGAACCAAATGTGAAATCCACCATAACTTGAGATGCAAGAGTGATAGCTAACCATGCTCCCCAAGACTGTACACTGAACAGTATGGGAACCATTCATGAGACTTAAGTTGCCAAGATATACCTTGCAATCTCAATGTACATTTTATCTAGTTCAATGGATAGCAGCACCTGTTTATCAGATACCCTTTACTTCCTATTAACTTCATACATTTATATATGGAAATAATCAATTTGAAACCAATAAAACTAGTCTTATTCTCGTTGTCTTCCCTCTACAAAGTAAAAAACAAGACCAAGTTTAGCATTCATACACAAATGACATGAAATTAGTGCACTCCAGCATACCCAAATCCATGCAAATCCCATGGCTACGAGTCTTCACCTCATACGTAATATAAACGTCACCTAATGACGTAATCACCCTTTCAGTTTCTAAACATGCATAAGCCGCGGGACAAATTAATTGCTAAAAAGGATGGGCTTTAAAAATTACCCGAAAACCAGTAGGCGAATCCAAAGTTTTCCGATCATTCACGTCTGAATGCAAAGGTTCACCCACAATGGTTTGATCTTTAATTTGGAGGCAAGATTCATCTGGTTTTTCCTCCTTATCATCCTCAGAATCTCTACGAGCCTCGAGAAGACTAGTTTTAGGAGGCATGTCCAACATCCCGTGCTGAAAATTGGAGTACCAGCCATACCTAGAAACCAAAACAAGAAAGTTCGATTGTTGAAATCCAATGTTGTAGCCGCATGAAATGTGAGTAACAGGCTTCTGACCTTAGGCGGAAAATTGAAGGACTGCCCACGTCAACATACACCTCCCATGCAGTAATAGCACTATCATTCAAAGTCCATCTTTTGCATGAAGCTACTTGTTCCAACATTGTATTGTATGGAAAAAGCATAAGCTGTCCTATTACTACACTTGAACTGCCCCATTTAGTATTCAGATGCCTAACCACTGATGATATCCTTTTCCGAGCACTTAAAGTGAGTTCCAGAAATGGATTGTGACCATCCTGTAAATAACGAACCCAATAAATAAAGGCATTATACTCATTCCAATTTCTATGTTTTTAGGGTACGAGTGGAGAGAGCGTATGTTTCCATACCTTCTCCAATCCCATGCGAGTCTCTTCATTTATTGGGAAAAGCTGCAGCTTAACCTTTCCAGGCAAAATCTGTAGTTTAATTTGAGGTTCCAAATGAGGCATCCTTATACATTCTGAAATATACACATATTGTATGTGAGCTTTTCACCCAAAAGAGAAGAGTGATGCTACACCTAGGAGATAAAACTAGTTTTTTAGTATAACAAATTTACATCCCGTGATACAAGGTCCACAAAATTAAGGAAACTTAATTGGACACGAGGTCCACACACACACACACACAATGTTACCTGATTCGCGGTACGTTTCGGTACGCGGAACACGTACCGGGACATGGTACGCTACATATACCGGAACGCGGTACGTTGGGGGTAGGCTTAGTCGGGAAGTTTTTTTAGGATGTGGTACACGAATTCATTCTTCACAGTACGCTAGTATTTTATTTTTTATAATTTTTTATTATATATATTTGATCACTTATATATTTTAATTTATATCATGTTATAATTATATATATTTCCTTATATTCATATCAATATCATCCAACGTTTACAAAAAAATACACAGTAAGTGTAAGTTTATTAAAAATTATGAGAAGATAAACCACAATATATAAAAGGAATAGGTTAAAAAAAGAGAAATAGTTGAATAAAAAGGTACAAAAATAAACTGATTTGTTCTGGAAATTGAGCAGTTAGTCAGACGCGTTTTCTTTTTCCTCCCACTATTGTCTTCCTTCTCCAAGTCCAGTTCACCTGATATGGAGAAAGCCTACATATTTGGGGTCGCCGGATATGGAGATCCAATACGCGAATGCACCGCGTTCTGGTACGTGCGTTCCGGTTCGTGGAACGAGGGGTGGTAGAGAATTAGGTAACACTGCACACACACGATTATGGAAAAAAAAAAAGATGATGTATATGAGTTGTGGGTACTGGGACAAACTCATTAAGTTACCACAACAGATACTAATAATCCAATTCAGTTGCCAAACCTGTAGCTTTCTGATAACCACGTTCAGCTCCATTTGGAGGTTTCACAGACACACCCATGCATTCATCTTGCTTTCTGGTAATATCGACTCTCTTTCTCTTTCTTTCTTTGTAGGACGTGGACGTCATGGAAGATTTCTGCAAATGAAATCACTTAAAATGATCTCATTACAATAACACAAAAAATTAGCAACAAATCATCCCTGGTAGTTAGACCCGGCAATTTAGCACACGACACGAAAACGACACGAAAATTTAGTGTTTGGGTTTGCATTTTGAATACACGAACACGAAAGTACACGACCGAGATTTAGTGTCGGTTTTGTGTTTACCCATTGGGTACACGACACGACACGAGGTACACGAAATAAATAAACAAATAAATTAATAAATATAATATTTTATATTTAATTTAATAAAAATATATATTTTATGAATTCTGTTTATACTAAACTTTAAAATTTGAAAATATAATGTGAATTTTCATAAATTTCGTGTAAACATTCGTGTTTTCGTTGTCATTCGTTTCATTTCGTCTACTAAAACCTATAAAAATAATATTATAATATTAAAATTATTATTTTTTATAATATTTTAATATTTATTTTATATTATGTGTCTGACACGAAAACACGACACGAAACGACACGAATTTGCGCGGTACACGACACGACATGACACGAATTCATTTAGTGTCGTGTATGGATTTGGGCTTTTGGTACACGAAACACGGAAGTACACGACACGAACCAATTGCCAGGTCTACTGGTAGCCTCCAGACATCTAATAATGCATCTTGAAATTTCTTTTTCTAACGAAGACACGAGTAAATGCAAAAATAAAACTATTGGGAAACAAAAGGCCATGCGAAGTAATAAATTACACATTTCCACGTCCTCGGCAGCTTAGTGGGCAGGAAAAAAAAAAGGACACAACATCTACTGTATGGAACGTTTATGTGCATAAACTTACACCTAGGTGCAAAATTTTACACATTTCCTTGCCAATAACCAGAACAAGAAACCATGAGATAGAAAACCAATCCAACAGGAAGAGCCACTCTTGATAAAGTCATAAAACACAATATGCCATGACGATACAGACCAATTCCAGTCACCTACAAGTTAATTCACACCCCTTGGCTTTCTATACGCAACCTTGCAAAAATTTATAATGTCTTATTTCCATCTGTAACCTCTAAAGCTCAAATGTTTCAAATATCTCAACAAATTTGACTTCATAGAAAACTAACTACATATCCAGCACCAATTACAAATCAATAGTGTGCGCATTTTATTCGGACCATGTTAAACGTACCCAGAAAATGATCTGGGTAAATGTTCTTTCAAGGGTTGGATACAAACCAAGATAATAAGGTGCAGTAAGTTTTGTGTAACTGGGCTTCAAATATGAGCGGTTACACATTAGGATTACAAAATCCAATCCAAAATTAACTAGAAATTACAGATTACAATGCACTATTAACCTATCACACCAATGCCGTTTTATTTTCTCCAAGTTGAAATGAGGTGGATTCCATTCTAAACGACCCACACGCAGTAGAAAGAAGAAATCCCAAAAAAAAAAAAAAAAAAAAAAAAGCAAACTCCCATAAGATTAATTCCGGCAAAGGCCAGAATTCTGAACGGAATTTGCTAATAGTTCCATTAGAGTTGGAAGTAAGTCCATTAAAAGAGAGGATGATTTACATACGCATCTCTCTCTCTCACACACACACGCAGAGACAATTCTACGGACAATATATACACGTATATACACACAGCGTACCACCTGGAAGAAGCGACACTAGGGCATAAGCAGAGCCGGCGTAGATCCGTTTGTGTGGGTGTGTATTCGGTCACTTTTGTGTGTGAATTTCGACGGTGGCGTCGTGGCGGGAACAATTTACAGATGAGGCGCCTCGCCGCCTTAATTTTTCATGTTTCGATTTTGAATTTTTCGGGATATAATTTGCACTCATATTGACAGTCAATGGCGTCCCGCCACGTTGGAGATGTTGCAACGCAGAGTTGTAAGCACACTTTTTTTTTTTTTTTTTTTAGAGTTAACTATATTTTTGCTCCACGTGGTTTGCCGGGTATTTCACTTCCAGTCTAATTTTTCTAAAAATTTTGAGTTTGGTCCAAGAGTGAAACACCCGTTTCAGTTTCAGTCCGTTTTTACTAACACCGTTAGTTTGACTAGGTTTGACCGTTAATTAGGAGGATATTTTCGTCTTTTCATTAATAAATAAAATAAAATAATTCAGATTTTTATTTATTTTATGGAAAATAATATTCTAGTTTTTATTTTTATTAAAATTATTTTATTTCCGATTTTTAAAGAAAAAATTCCGATTTTTAATATTAATTATATTCCAGAATTAAAAAAATACCTGAAGTTCCGATTTTTTTAATTTTCCAGATTTTTTAAATAAAAAATGAAGTTCTGATTTTTTAAATAAAAAAATGAAGTTCTTAAATTTTCCAGATTTTTTAGATTTTTTTATTTTTTAAACTTTTATATTTTTTTATTATTTTACGTCATATATTGACCAGCCAATAAACATTGCCACGTGTTAACTGCCAACTAAGCACTCTGTTAGTACTTAACGGACAAAAATTAACGGAAATTCAAAAAATCGAGTTTATATTTAGAATTAAAAAAAACTAACATATTATTTTCTATAAAATAAATAAAAAATATGATCGATTATCTTCTCCGGTGAAGTTGAATTCAAGTAATGAATTTTTAATCTGTCTTTTTAGATTTTTTAAAAAAATATTTTTTATAAAAAGTAACAAAAATTAAAAAAATAAATAACTAGCAGTTTTTTAAATAAATAAAATAAAATTAATTCAGATTTTTATTTATTTTATGAAAAATAATATTCTAGTCTTTGGTTTTTATTAATACAATTTAAAATAAGATCCAGAGTTTTTTAATTTTTTATTTCTGATTTTTAAATAAAAAATGCTTAACTTTAATAATAATGATAATAATAATAGAAAAAGAAAGAATGAAAGAATGGTATTTTAGTCATTTTATGTTGTTTAACCGGTCAAACTAACAGTCAACACCAGAATGGACTCAAACTGAAATGGGTGTTTCACTTTTGGACCAATTTAAAAAATTGGACTGAAAGTGAAATACCCGACAAACCACAAAGGACCAAAAATGTAGTTAACTCCTTTTTTTATAATGACACTAGATGTTTGCCCGTGCGATGCACCAGACAGGATTTCTTTTTACTTAAAAAATATTCTATTTATCCCCCAAATTTGTTCTTGAGGATTTTCGATACAAATCTTAATAAAAAATTATTGAATGTATCATGAAGTCTAATGTAGTTGGAGAAGAAGTCTCACATTAGCGTAATGTTAAGTTAATTAGTTCTATTATATGAATAAATTTGGGATACATACCGAAAAGAAGAGGTAGAAATAAATTTGGAGACGAAAGTAATACGTGATTAAGTCATAATATACGTGTGTGTTTGCAGCGTGTGTTTTACTATTTTTAGTTATTAAAATTATATAAATATCATAATTTATTTTTATGTTGACAATATGAATCTTAAATCTAATTTCTTAAAAGTGAATAAATTTATTTTTATTCTATAATAATTAATTTTACTGAGAACTAATGTTCATGTTTTTTTGTTGATCGGACAATGTTAGTTGTTAGTAGTTAGATCACCAAGCACCGAACGCTCCTAGATTTTTCACCAAGCCTCCTTATAATTCCATTTATAATTCGTTCCTGAAGGGAAACGAACCTAGGTCTTCCAATAGGGGAGGAACCCGGTGGCCGGTGGGCTAAGCCCCCTGGTTAATATTCATATTTTCTTAATATAAATTTTTTGTGCAATCGGTCATTTACGTAAACCTATCAAATTTATTATATTCAATAAGCATGTCTAATTGAAGATCGTGAAATAATAATTAATTTGATATATTTTTCATTGAGAATGAACTTGATACAAAAAATTATAAATATTTAGAATTTTAAGCTAGAAAAAAAAAATATTGGTAGATGAGTGTAAGTTATGGAATAAAACTCACACAATATATATCTATATTTTCTTTCTATATTTCTGAAATTTTGAGAAGACATCTCTATATATAACTTATATTTTTAAATAAATTAAAATATTTAAGAGATGACACATGTTCTAACTCTCATTTAATAGAAGTATAGATTTCCAACATTATTTTATTTTATTTTTTTCTATTTTCTGTATCATTGACATTATCTAAAAAAAGTAGCGGATAGCGAATAAGTTAACTTATAGCGAATAAATTATTTTATAGCTGATGAAGTAGCGGGTAGCGGATAAGCTACCTGATTAAATTTAAAGTGTTTGGTAAAATTAGCGGTTGAAGTAGCTTATAAAATAAAATTACGTAAATAGACCTTTGTGATTAAGTTTAAAAATAAAAGAAAAATTCATTTAATGAACGATAAATGAGAAATTTAATTAAAGTAATGAGGATAAGATTTTGAGAGTAAAACGAAACGTTAAAAGTTATAAACATAAATTCTACTTCAATTAGCGTTTCAAAGTAACGATATAAGCTACTGAAAAACGTATAAACTAGTACCATTTATCAATAGCTTATACGTTATAAGCTATCGGATTGCCGCTGTCAAACAAAGACAGATCTGTAATGTTTCACATTACCTGTCACTTAATTAAGAAAAGAGAATTACTGGGAATGCCAGTTTTACCCGTAGGGTCGGGTTACCAGCGAGTAAATGGGTAAACATATAGGATAATGTGAGGAAATAGGGGTAGCTAATAGGGCACTGCACGTACCCGCTAAATTCTGCTATGGTAAGAATAAGGTATGAATTTAGCATTTTACCCTTCTACCCGACTCAATTACCCGTTAAATATATTTATTATATTTATACATTATGATTTAGAGAATATATATAATATATTATTTATTTTATAAATAACATTAAAATATTCAATTAATTAGTAATTACATTTTATATATGGATCTTAATATAATCTATTACAATTTTTTTGTTACTATTAAATAACATTTTTTTATTTTTTAATATTTTATTGTTGATGAAATGTATTTTTTCAGGAAAAAAAAACAATATATTTTATTAAAATTTTTCGGGCAGAGCAGGACAGGGTCGGGAAGGATCGGGTATGATCGGGCACGGTGTATTTACCCTGTGAAAACTAAACTCGAATGGGTTACCCGTTTATCCGTGGGTACCCGTGTATCCGGCGGGTATTCCCCATACTCTACCAAGTATGAACAAAGTGATAGCTCCAATATGTGACTCCAGTATGAACAAAGTGATAGCTCTTTGGTAAAGTGGTGCCGACACTCCAAAGATAAGATCTATCTGTATACTTTATTCAAGTGAGTGAAAGAAGGAGTTAAACTCACCTCATGGAACGAGGTTTCTCATGAACGCACTGGAACCAACTATAGTGATACAAAACTTAATTGTGATATCGTAATGGATGTTATAGCATCCACTATCTTGCGAGTTATATAGTTTTCAAAAACTAACCCAGCCTGCGGTTAAATCCATCTTAGTGCGGAACTAGGTTAAGTGATAAAAGATTTTGTGGTGGATTAGACTCAAATTAAGCGGCTTCTAACCATGGAATATGTTGACAAGTGATTGTATGGAATGCACGCTAAGTATATACTTGATTTTGAAGAGATATGAAGCTTTTGCGTGCAATGCCAATACTAAGGGTTTAAGTTATGTACTCTTGTGAGGCTAAGAGATTGCTAAATTTGAAGTTAAGAAAGAAAAGATCTTTGAGACATTAGATGATGCATATTCATTAATCGGTTTGAGGCAATCTAAGGGATAGTTTTCCTAAGAGACGATAAAGTAATGCCTATATGATTCTCAATGACTAGTTGAAGTCACGATAATATTTGGCTCACTTGAGTGATGATGCAGTCTCAAGAGAAGTTATCCCTATCAAAGTACATTATATGTATTCATGTTTGACTCGACAAACTCAGTCGTAATAATCCAGTAATTCCACTATGATGATGGCCTAGGATGCGCTCACGTAATATTTGTGATTGACGACGAGCTTGAAGCTTGCTTTATCTCGATAAAATGACACTTGAAAATACCCGAATTTACTCATAATATATTAATCAACTCTCACATGACCTACAGGGTAGCTCAGTTGTTGGGAAATGGTGAAATTTGTACAATTGAATAGCTCCATGTGTCTACCTTTCAATAAAATCAACATTTTGATCACATTCATCATATTGAGTGACATATGACTATTGTTGCAAAGTAGGACGAATATATCCGATAATTTGCTGAGTCAAACTTCGACAGAGCTTTGTGATCTGCTCAGGTCGATCTAGGTTACGTACTATATGTGAATGAAGAGCTACGAGTGGTCTAATTTCTAGAAGTTCCTACAGTGTCATTGATGCCTACTGAGTCAAAGAAGTTATGACTGGTTTAGTGCATGGAGGTCAAGTTTGAAAAACTAGATTTTCGGATAAGTCTTTAGCACCTCTTGCACTTTGGATGTGTCGCGCTCTTTTTTTCGTTAGACCAAAGTTTGTTTAGCCTCCTGGATTTTCACTCAGTAAGGTTTTTAATGAGGCGACTTACGAGAACATCCATACAATGACGAGTTGTACTTCTGTTCAAATTGACAAAGAGATATTTTCCCCACTCGCGTTTTTCTTGACATAATTGTGAGGGCAACTTGGCATTTGACACTTATGATTTGAGGTACTCGTCAGGGGGAGTCGTCGTGTATACATCTGAAGGAGTATACATGACATGTTTTGTTGGTGCGTTGCAATCTTTTTCCTCGTCAAGCCTTTATTTTTCCCATAGGGTTTTTATTTTGACTTGGATAAGTTTTTACCAAGGCCACATCTTCCGAAATATTGTTGTATTAGTGCTCGACATAATAAGGAGTGTTCCGAGAATTATTATTCTCGTGATGTGTCTTACCTAATACTGATTGAACTAGGTATTATATATGGTAGCGATTTTTGATCATTCTAGAGGTAGTATGATTCTACTTGATGTCTTTTCTTGTAAAGAATTCTACGTATGAAATGAGTATCATTGTAAAGCCTAAATAAAGGCGTATTTATGAGTATCTTCAATACAATAGTCTTACATTTTTTAGTTTCTGCTACTTTTCCTGAAACAAGAACATCCATTTTTTGCTAAAATTATTATTTTTACATGTCATTATAGTATTGTGAACACAAATTAAGGACATAAGATAAGCAAGTACATCACCAAACCAGGACAATGTTTGCAGAGAAATTTGTGCTTCTGGAATCTTAAGATGTTAAATGGGTAAAAACATGAGCAGCTAAAGCAGAGTCAAGATCACCAGGCATCAAAATCCATCAAGAACCCATTTCAGGAAATCGAAATCTGCGCCCAGTTTGCTGCCTAATAGGTTATTGCGTCAGGGGAAAATGCGGAGCCTCTGAGGGTTATGATATCAGGAGCCCCAGCCTCTGGTAAAGGAACCCAATGCAAACTTATTTCTAAGAAGGAGGTGGTTGGTGGAGATGTGGAAAATCAAAAATTGGTTGAAGGCGGATCGTCCATTTACAGGGACGATGACTCCTCGCCATTTCTGATTTCCATTCTGGGTTCTTGTCCTTTACAGGCTTCTTCTTCCCAAACACAGGCTACATATGCACTAAAGGTGTTTGATAAAAGTCCCAGCCGAGAATGTCCTTCTGTGAAGCAGAATTCTAGTGGTATGGTTGCGGACCTGGGCTGCTCGGAGCCTCCTAAAACTCGTCCTGCACCTAGCTATTCAGACATTGTTAGGAATCTGAAGTCACCAGATTCCAATCTTAAACGCCTGAATATCATGCCAATGTCTAACAGATTTTTCGGTGATCCAAACACAGATTTAAAGAAGAGTTTTTATGATGGTTGCTCGGATAATGCATTTGGTCAAATTCGTGAAGTTGATGGTCTCAAACACATCTTGTTTTCGGCAAAAGAACTTTAGGAACTTGTTGCTCCTTTTGAATTCTCGTTGGTTGGTAAATTTTCACATGGTTTTCCTACCATGAGAACTCTCAAATCGATAATGGGAAACCTTAATCTCAAAGGTGACTTCTCGGTCTCGTTTCTTGAACATAAACATGTTCTTATTCGTTTATCTTGTGAGGAAGATTACACTCGATTATGGTGTCGCCAAATTTGGTATATGGCTGGCTTTCCGATGAGAGTTTTCAAATGGACTTTTAAATTTGCACCTCAAGTCGAATCCCCTTTCGCTCCGATTTGGGTGAAATTTCCGTATCTTTCTGTCCACTTATTTGATCGACAGAGTCTTTTCATCATTGCTTCAATGATTGGGAAACCTCTACGTATTGATAGTGCAACGACTGAATTAACTCATGCTTATACTCTGCGTGTGTGCATTGAAATTGACTTAACTAAAACTCGTTTGCCGGAAATTGAAATCCAACTTGATGGATGCAAAATGATTTAAGCTATGGAGTACGATAACATCCCATCCTTTTGCTGCTCATGCAAACATCTCGGGCATGAACTTAAGGAATGCAAATCTCCTATAAAGCAGGCTGAAATGTTTGTGGGTGGCACGTCTAAGGTCGACACTGTCCAGGGCACTCCGCAGCAGCCCCTTACGGTTGACGGCTTGGACAGCAAGAAAGTTGCCCCCAACACTTTTCTGGAACTCCCAAAGCTCCAATCAGATTCAACCTCACCTCAATTGGAGAATGTCACCAAGCCCAAAATGCAGCCCGCCTCTTATGAAACGGGTAAGACAAAAAATACCCAGATTTTGGAAAAATGTCTTGTGGCAATTGAAGACTCAGTTTTTCGATCGAATCAGGGACCCCACTTTAGCAAGCTTCGTCTAACGCTCGAGCAGTCAATTGTTCAAAAGATTAAAGATGATATCTTTCATCATATGAAATCTTACCCGCCAACAACATGGAAGAATGTTCTGAGGAAAATGATCGAGCATGGAAACCAGAAAAATAAATTATAAACGTGGAAGAAGATTTCGAGGCAAATAATCGAGCAATAGGTCCACAAAATGAAATCATTGGCACATCCGAAGAGTTGAGGGTTACATTGAAGTCGTGAGCAAAAATAAAAAGAAAAAAGTCAAGGAGAAGAAAAACCCGAACTAATGGGTTTCTGTGTTATATTCAGGATTTCTTTGTATTTCCTAATTGTTCGCTATATTTTTAAACAATCCGCAAGTGTACGGAGTAAGTGTAGAAAGCGGCGAGCAAGGTCGTATTCCACAGAGACTAAATATTCTTATTGTGTTGAGTACTAGATTATAGTGTTCCCAGTTTTATCTAGACGATCGAAAGGTAAAATGGATGATTAATGAAATAACATACAATGATCACAATAAATTAAAACGATTGAAAATATCCGAATGGAAGCGAATTGCAAGAGTTTAGAAAGGTAAATTCCAAGGCTAGGTTTCCGTTGATTACTAAATTTAGTCGGGATTGGTTTCAAAAGGTTCTAACTGCGTTTCTAAAACGATGATCACAAAAATATTCTAAAGCCTCTCTCGAGATACATTAAAACGTAGATTAAACAACCTATAACAACGTCTCCGTCTATTATAAATTATCTAACTCCAAAATGTTTATAAGATTAGATATCATCATAGTTCATCACCGATTTCTCAATCTCGTAATTTACTACGTCAAATACTCGAAACCTATTAATGTCCTCTCCTCTCGAATTATGAACAATTAAGTTTAACATGTAAAAGCATTGATCAAGTGTCTAAACATGAATCAAAACCAAGTATTTGATAAATAAATCACACTAGATAAATATAATTATCAATCCCTCAAAATCATAGCAAATCAACGTACTCCCATGCCCGGAATTTAAAGAGTTTAGCCGGATATGGTAATGAAAGGAAGATTAATAATCATTATGTTCATGCTAAAAACAACAAAATGAATAAAAGATAGGAAGAAGATAAAACTCGTGGTGTGTCTTGATCGATCCCGGTTGAAGCCTTCAAATGTTCTTGAAGTGTTCCTCAAGAATTTCTTCAAAATCCCTTCTTTTTGGAATGAAAAACACTTAATCTTTTGTTATCCTCTCTCTCTAATCTCTCCAAATTTCAGCATATCTCCTCTCTAGCCCCATATCCTCCTTTTATAAAGCTAAAAGTATCATTTTTTTACACAAATCTTGCAAAAAATGTCAAAAGGTGATATTTCCACCGAAAAGTGACACGACCCGTGTCAAATGACACGGCCCGTGTCATAGTGCGCTCAAAATGCTAAAACCCGCTGGACAGAGAACTCGACCGTGTCAAATGACACGACCGAGCAAATGACACGACCGTGTCAAATGACACGGTCCGTGTCATACTCGGCTAGATAAGCAAAATGGTCCTGGAAATGAAACCCGACTGTGTCAATATGGCACGGCCGGGATAATGACACGGCCCGTGTCGATTGACACGACCGGGCTCGTGTTGACTCGTTTTGACACCGTTTTGACTCCTTTTTAAGCCCGATCTCTCGTTCCCGCATTGCTTGATATGTATTTGGGGTTGGAGACTTCGTTCTTGCTTGATTTATGTCCATAAAGTACTTATAAAATCAATAAAACGTACCCAAGCGTGATCGAGTCCAATAAACACAATATGAGTATAAACGACACAGTTCTACACATTTTAGGATCTTAAAACCCGGAAAATCGATGTAAAAATATGTGTAAAAATGAGTGTTATCAAAATCCCCCAAACTTGAACGTTGATCGTCCCGAGCAATGCACTTTAAAATAACCACTCTTAAGGGAACTCGTTGTAATATCCGCAATTTCGAATTTCGGTAAATTTCTTTTTTCGGAGGAAGTTCGTTTTGACAACTCTATCATGACCGTTTCGTCATTCCGAGAATGATTAATTCTGCACTTTTTGTCAACCGAGTTCGTTTCGGTGTCGTTTTGTTGAGTTCCGTGCTTTTTAACGACTTTTCTAAGTATGAGTTCGACTTTGTAAAGTCACCATTAATTTTTGGTAACTCCAAAAATTCTGAATCTTTGCAATATTATAGAGCATCGAGTTAGCTTTCCAATGGTTCAAACGGTGAGTCAATCGGAGTCCGGACGAGAGAGTTATGGTCGTTTTAGCTCACCCGCTCGTTATTGCCGATCATCGCGGCCGGACCGTGTCGTCCGACACGGCCCGTGCTGCACTCGTCCGGAAATGCCGAAAGTTTCTGTCTCAGACCCGACCGTGTCGTCCGACACGGCCCGTGCCTAACTCTTAGGATAAGCTCGAGACGATCGCTGACACGCCCGACCGTGTTCCAGTGACACGGTCGAGTCATGCCGAAGTCGCCGTCGGACGGGTCACTGTCGGAGGGCCCTCCGCGCCGCGACCGTGTCAAGCGGGACACGGTCGAGTCCTGTCGACCAGGCAACACGACCGTGCCGATCGGCACGGCCGTGTCCGGCAGGCGCCAACCCCTATAAAAGGCCCCGCAGACGCTTTTTCTTGCCATTTTCACCTTCTTCTTCTCCTCTTCCGCACTGGGCGTGTTCTAAGCTTGAAGCCATGTTGTTTAACAACATATCCATGAAGTTTGGAGGTTCATATCGTCAATCATCCGTCCTATAACATCCTCCGATCTACTGACCGTGCCGATTTCCTAGAAATCTAGTTTTGGGGAATTTGGGGGTTTTGGTTGTTTTCGTCCGATTAATCCGATTTAACTTAGGATTTTGATGGATTGATGATAATTTAGATATATTATATCATTTTCTTTATTATTCCATGGTTGGATCGTATCGATTCGTCAATTTGGTCGAGTTCTTGATCGATGCCTTGAAGGTGTCCGGTAAAATGTCATAGAGGGGTTTTCGGGCGTTCTACGATTATTCTTCCTCGTATGATCGACGATTTATTGATTATATGTTGTTAGGGTCGAATTCTTGCGAAGAACTCGAGTCGGAACCCTTCCGTTCGTCGTTTTCTTCAAGCTTTTCGATCGTGGGCGTATTCTTTGTCTTCGCCGGAGAATTGTAGGTGTTCGAGGTGTCCCGACTGAGCCGTGTTCGTAGGAGTGTCCGGTGTCGATTATCGAGGCAAGTATCTTGCCCATACATTATGTGTTTTGTGGATATTACGGTTGTTAATCGTCGATATGTGCTAAATAAATATTAATAACCATTTTTCAAAAGAATCGGAATATTTATCATCATGGTTTTTGTAAAGGTGTCCCGTGTGTGTTGGGAATTTATGTGCTTAGATGAATATGTGAGTTTGTGTGATATTAGTTGTGTCGTTCGGTGCTGTTGAAATCTTGTGCTTCCTTGTGAATCGTATCATTACTTGGTCGTGAGTATATGTTGGATGGCGGCCATTCTAGTAAGGTACCTCGACTATATATATCCGTGATTGACCTTCGAGGCTTGTGGTTTGCAACTGTGATTTTGGAACGTGTGTTGTTGTTCTTCCACCTGGGGATGGCGTGTGGCCTCTGGGGGCCAATACTAATGGGTACGGCCACGGAAGTGAACTTGGGTGCGTGTGTTGATGTTCTTCCACCTGGGGACGGTTCGACGGGACCTCTGGGGGCCGATACTAATGGGTACGGCCGCGGAAGTGGTTTCCCACCTGGGGACGGTCCGACGGGGCCTCTGGGGGGCGATACTAATGGGTACGGCCACGGGTTACCAAGTGTGGTTTCTGTGATATTGATGTTGATGTTTTGATGATTAATTGTGATATTGTCCGGAGTATCACAATGCTTTGCGCTCGGGGTCGAGAGACATTATATATCGAGTTTGGTGCTTGACTAGAATGGCATAGGAATAATGTGTTATGTGTAATGTGTCCTTGTAAGTGAATTGAATTGGATGATCGGGTCGTGGACCCTGTGTTTTATGCTTAGGAATGGTTGGGTCGTGGACCCGTGTTTTGTTAAACGGATTTGCATTTTGGAAAATGAACTTTGGAATTTGTGACCACTAAATGATTTTCGAGGAATTTAAGAACTTTTCAATTTCTAATGTTTTTAAAACTCCGAGATTTGGAAATGTTTTCAAAGTGATTACTTATTTCGTTCTACTTTCAAGACTTGAACTATTTTTAACTAAATATACCTCGAAGTCTTTCGTTGTATTCTCGAACGTGTTGTGTATGGCTCGTATTTGCACTTTATACTTGCACTAGCGAAACAGTGGAGTTTTGCTAACCCCGAGTAATCGGGGGTGGATATCTGTATTGTGTCCAGGTACATGCAGTTTTCGGGAGCAAGACACGGGATCGGCACGAGGGATGATGAAAGACGAATGATACTAATCACACGAAGGCCGATTTTGGGTTCGATTAGTGAGTCCATTGTATTGTCTTTTCCGCTGGCTTATTGTTCGTTGTTGCAAGTATTTTACCCTTGTGTGGGTATGAGTCTGGATGAGTTTATGTATTTTGATTTGTAAGTCAGTGGCGAAAGACCAAATCGGTCTATTGGTCCGTTATTTTGATTCGTCGGTATGTAATGTAATGTGTTGTTTTGATGTCTAGCCTGGTGGATCCTCACGGAGAGGGTCTGCGGCGTGTAATATTCCCGGTTTGATGCGGGGGTGTTACATTTATGGTATCGAGCTTAGGTTGCGGAAACCTAGCCATCGGGTCGATCGTGTATTGTTGGGTCTTGTCTTGTCAGATTGAGTCTGACTGATGTCGTGTCGCGACGCGTCGTTTGGAATGTCGGCCGTGATTAGTATCAGGGTGCAGCCATCATCTTCGTGCGACCTGTGGATGTAAGTCTCCCTTATTTGTGTTGAGCCTCGTGTGACACGAGCTATTTTTTTTATGATTATTTGTTAAGTGACAGAATCCTCTTATGGATTTTGATTTCGTGATATGTGATTGTTTGACTCCCATTTTTCGTTCATATGAGGAGTAGTGTTGCTGTCTTGTGCATGTTTGACTTTATTTCTTTTATCCGCTGTGTGAGTTCTTTTGTAATGGATTTCGGTATTTTACCGACTGAGTTTTATTTCGAAAACCGATTCCTTAACCGAGTTTTGGCATTACGGCCTTGATCGTTTTGGCGAAATTCTTATGACGGTATTTATTATTTTCTAAATGGCTTCTGTGAGTTTTTGAAATATTACCGTCATCAACTTTTGACGTTTTTGTAAATGGTTTTTAGCCTGGTGGCTTGTGGCGTGGGGCCCACGGCGTTATAATGTTCCGCGTAATTACCTGAAATTTTTGGGCATTCTAGCCCATTGAATTATCCTTGAAAAAAAACTTGAGTATCTTAGAAAATAAATTTCGAGACGTACTTTTAAAATGAATTATTTTCTCGTGGTACGTCCAAGGTGCCACAATATATTTCAAAATTCTTCTAACTCGGGGACCAAAATGTTTTGAGATATTTTCAATGTTTTATAAACACTTTTACTTAGACCCGAGGGTCGAATATTCTGAAAGTCTTTCACTAAGAGAAGGTGTCCTCATTTTTGTTCAAACACAAGACGATTTTCAAAGTCTCGATAACAAGGTTTGCACTACTTTTTGTAAAGTGATACTCAAGATCAACTGGTGTTTCCAAACTATTTTCAAAAGGGTGGTTTTCGTTTTTAAAAACCCATCATTTCGTGCTTGTGGTCGGAGAAGGTGTGTATGATGTTGGTATTGTTGTTAGGGTGTTAGCCCTCCGAATTGTGATTGAATTGGTGGTGTGAACGTTGAGTCGTTCGCCACGCATATGTTTTGTTAGCCCATTGTGGGAGGTGTGATGACGATCTTTATTGCTGCCATTTCGTGGTGGCTTGCGTGTTATCGCACCTGTGTGTGATGTTAAAGCTTTGATTTTTTTGCTTTTATGCTCATTGGTGATCGTTTAATTATGTTTATGGTTGTGTCTTGGCTATCGTTTGGGCCGTTGTAATCGTCGAACGATGCCGTTGTTGTTGTGATTTTTGTATGCGTTGATATGCTATCTTTGAGTTGGCATCTCGGTATGTTGTTTTGCGGTGTTAGTTCCATTGTATCTAGCATCGTATTTTCGGTATGCCGAGTGAGGCGTTTCAACCGTGATGTGCCGGGGCATGCACGTGTAATCTGTCCTTCTCGTCGGTAACACATTTCAAGTGTGGACTCGAGGACACCGAATTGATTTTGTGAATTGGCTACGAGACTTTCGGAGTTCGCGCCAAAGACGGCCATCGGAATCGGCTTTGAGAGGCCTTCGAAGGATGTTTCTGTCAGTTGCTTGTTGTGTCGTCACCTTGATTTCGCTGTTGTGAGTTGCGGGGGCGACCTTCTTTTATAAGAGGTCGAATGTAGTACCCGTGTTGTTTTTAGACTCCTGCATTTTCTCTTTCTCGAGTCTATCGACTCGCTCGTGTTCGTTGATACTTTCTGAACTTGTTCTGTATTTCGGTTTCGTCGTTCGAACGAGCTGTGATCTTGTTTTGGGTCAATCTGGTTATCGCTGCGACTTTTTTCGAGTTCGGTTCGATTCTTGTGAACCTTGTTCGGAAGTGACATCATCTGGTTTTACTAGTTCTCTTATTCGAAGTGGATTAGATTTTGAACTTCTATATTTTCGACTCTGTCGACTCGTTTATGTTCGTTAACATTTTTGAGCTTGCCCTATCCCTTGCTTTCATTGATCGAACGAGTGTGGCGTTTCGAAATTACTCGTTTGTCGTTGTGACTTTTCAATTGCTATTCCCTTTCCTATGGATCTTATGTGAATCACATCTTGTTGCTTTTACCGGATCATATATTGTCTCGAGCCGAGACATGAACCTGGGAGTTGTTGTTTGAATTTTATTGTTCTTCGTGATTCGAACATGATTGTTCGATTTTTGTTGTCTCGACCGTTGTGGTTCGATCGTTTGATTGTTCGGATAATCGACTTGGTTGTATTACCTGTTTGATGACGTTTGTCACTTGTTGATTTTATCATGTCCCTAACGGCGACGTTGTGTTGGTCGTCGTGGAGCTTGTTTTCACACCGTATATTCCGTTGTGTTGTATGTAACGTTTCGCCGTTTGACATTAGTTACGCGTTTCTTGCGTATCTCATTGAGTTTTCCTGGCGGGATATTGCTTCTCCCTACTTGTTTTAAGTTTCGGGACGAAACTTCTTTTAAGGAGGGTAGAATGTAATATCCGCAATTTCGAATTTCGGTAAATTTCTTTTTTCGGAGGAAGTTCGTTTTGACAACTCTATCTTGACCGTTTCGTCATTCCGAGAATGATTAATTCTGCACTTTTTGTCAACCGAGTTCGTTTCGGTGTCGTTTTGTTGAGTTCCGTGCTTTTTAACGACTTTTCTAAGTATGAGTTCGACTTTGTAAAGTCACCATTAATTTTGGTAACTCCAAAAATTCTGAATCTTGCAATATTATAGAGCATCGAGTTAGATTTCCAATGGTTCAAGCGGTGAGTCAATCGGAGTCCGGACGAGAGAGTTATGGTCGTTTTAGCTCACCCGCTCGTTATTGGCGATCACGCCGGCGGACCGGCCGTGTCGTCCGACACGGCCCGTGCCGTACTCGTCGGAAATGCGAAAGTTTCGTCTCAGGACCCGACCGTGTCGTCCGACACGGCCGTGCGAACTCTTAGGATAAGCACGAGACGATCGCTGACACGCCCGCCGTGTTCGAGGACACGGTCGAGTCATGCCGAGTCATTGTCGGAGGGCCCTCGCGCCGCGACCGTGTCAAGCGAGGACACGGTCGAGTCCTGTCGGCCAGGCAGCAACACGACCGTGCCGATCGGCCGCGGCCGTGTCCGGCGAGCGATCAACCTATAAAAGGCCCTGCAGACGTTTTTCTTGCCATTTTTCACCTTCTTCTTCTCCTCTTCCGCAGCTGGGCGTGTTCTAAGCTTGAAGCCATGTTGTTTAACAACATATCCATGAAGTTTGGAGGTTCATATCGTCAATCATCCGTCCTATAACATCCTCCGATCTACCGAATCAGGTCAGATTTCCTAGAAATCTAGTTTTGGGGAATTTGGGGGTTTGGTTGTTTTCGTCCGATTAATCCGATTTAACTTAGGATTTTGATGGATTGATGATAATTTAGATATATTATATCATTTTCTTTATTATTCCATGGTTGGATCGTATCGATTCGTCAATTTGGTCGAGTTCTTGATCGATGCCTTGAAGGTGTCCGGTAAAATGTCATAGAGGGGTTTTCGGGCGTTCTACGATTATTCTTCCTCGTATGATCGATGATTTATTGATTATATGTTGTTAGGGTCGAATTCTTGCGAAGAACTCGAGTCGGAACCCTTCAGTTAAATCGTTTTCTTCAAGCTTTTCGATCGTGGCGTATTCTTTGTCTTCGGAGAATTGTAGGTGTTCGAGGTGTCCCGACCGAGCCGTGTTCGTAGGAGTGTCGGTGTCGATTATCGAGGCAAGTATCTTGCCCATACATTATGTGTTTTGTGGATATTACGGTTGTTAATCGTCGATATGTGCTAAATAAATATTAATAACCATTTTTCAAAAGAATCGGAATATTTATCATCATGGTTTTTGTAAAGGTGTCCCGTGTGTGTTGGGAATTTATGTGCTTAGATGAATATGTGAGTTTGTGTGATATTAGTTGTGTCGTTCGGTGCTGTTGAAATCTTGTGCTTCCTTGTGAATCGTATCATTACTTGGTCGTGAGTATATGTTGGATGAACTGGCCATTCTAGTAAGGTACCTCGACTATATATATACTGTGATTGACCTTCGAGGCTTGTGGTTTGCAACTGTGATTTTGGAACGTGTGTTGTTGTTCTTCCACCTGGGGATGGCGTGTGGCCTCTGGGGGCCGATACTAATGGGTACGGCCACGGAAGTGAACTTGGGTGCGTGTGTTGATGTTCTTCCACTGGGGACGGTTCGACGGGACCTCTGGGGGCCGATACTAATGGGTACGGCCGCGGAAGTGGTTTCCCACCTGGGGACGGTCCGACGGGGCCTCTGGGGGGCGATACTAATGGGTACGGCCACGGGTTACCAAGTGTGGTTTCTGTGATATTGATGTTGATGTTTTGATGATTAATTGTGATATTGTCCGGAGTATCACAATGCTTTGCGCTCGGGGTCGAGAGACATTATATATCGAGTTTGGTGCTTGACTAGAATGGCATAGGAATAATGTGTTATGTGTAATGTGTCCTTGTAAGTGAATTGAATTGGATGATCGGGTCGTGGACCCTGTGTTTTGTAACCGGAATGGTTGGGTCGTGGACCCCGTGTTTTGTTAAACGGATTTGCATTTTGGAAAATGAACTTTGGGGCTGTGACCCTAAATGATTTTCGAGGAATTTAAGAACTTTTCAATTTCTAATGTTTTTAAAACTCCCGAGATTTGGAAATGTTTTCAAAGTGATTACTTATTTCGTTCTACTTTCAAGACTTGAACTATTTTTAACTAAATATACCTCGGGAAGTCTTTCGTTGTATTCTCGGAACGTGTTGTGTATGGCTCGTATTTGCACTTTATACTTGCACTAGCGAAACAGTGGAGTTTTGCTAACCCCCGAGTAATCTGGGGGTGGATATCTGTATTGTGTCCAGGTACATGCAGATTTTCGGGAGCAAGACACAGGATCGGCACGAGGGATGATGAAAGACGAATGATACTAATCACACGAAGGCCAGTTTTGGGTTCAGTTAGTCGGAGTCCATTGTATTGTCTTTTCCGCTGTCTTATTGTTCGTTGTTGCAAGTATTTTACCCTTGTGTGGGTATGAGTCTGGATGAGTTTATGTATTTTGATTTGTAAGTCAGTGGCGAAAGACCAAATCGGTCTATTGGTCCGTTATTTTGATTCGTCGGTATGTAATGTAATGTGTTGTTTTGATGTCTAGCCTGGTGGATCCTCACAGAGAGGGTCTGCGGCGTGTAATATTCCCGGTTTGATCTGGGGGTGTTACACTCGTCCCTCAACATACCTCAAAGGATCATTTTGAAAATTTATCAATACGCCTCAAAAAATAAATAAGTCGAGTTCTATAAAGTATTCAAATCTCGGGGGTGCTTCCTTAACATCGTAGCTAATACTTGAATAATACGAATCTCGCTGGTCAAGTGTATTCCCTCACTCTAAAAGTGTATAAAGGGATAAGTGACGCTCAAAACTCATTCAATGAAATAAGAATCCCCATAGGCTTGCCAATCGTCTACATCTCTACCACTAGTTGTGCATGCAAATTTGGTGAATCAAAAAGGACTTTAATGGTTGTAATGTAGGCTTTTTGGTCGGGGTAGGATAAGTATGGCTTAAAGTGACTTGACTTGAGCAAATTAGAACATTATCTCAATAATCACTTCGCTCAATTAGAAGCTCAATAATCCCTTAGGATTTGTTTCCTTCAACCCCTTGATTTTAATATCATCGCAAGCACTTTTGAAAGTGAAAATCATAACCTTATTCCTCCTTATTGCTCCATACATCTCGTTTCTTTTGTGTCCACGATTTTTTTTTTTGTGTGTGGTGGACAACATCATCATTATATCACACCAATCCTCCTTCAAATTTATTTTGATAATTCATTGCATTTTGAACCAACAATCTTCCCAATCGCTTCCACACATCTTTTCATTCTTTTGCCAATTTGTTCTAAACAGCTAAAGTATAGGGACAAAAGTTTATAATGGAACGGAAAGCTCATAATGTGGATAACAAGAAATAGGCTTTAAGCTCAATCGGGCTAACTAGGGAAACAAATTTTTCGGGTTGGCCAAAAGGTTTGAAAGGTTGCCAATAAAAATCGCCTAAAATCATTTTCACTAATTTGCAAACACACTTGTAGTTTCGAATAAGATACCAAGGCAAGTTCTAGAGTCTTAAAAACATGAATGGTACACTCGACAATGAAACTTGCATATCTAATGATGCATGAAGGCTCAAAAGCTCACAAGTTAGATTTGTTCACATTTCCAAGAGATTAAACTATTTATTCAATTTCACACCCTTTTGATTATTCTACAATTTTTCCTCTTCAAATTATCCTCGATTTGTATATCAAAATAACAAAATAAATCCCGAGGCATCCAAGACAAGAGTTCATTCTTTCGAGTTTCATCAAAGTTCATCATCATCAAAACACACCAAGTTCGAAATAAAACACAACAAAGTAAAAAATTCAAACCAAAACGTAAAACCAAATCTAAACACACCAAAAAAAAAAAAAAAAAACAAACAATGTAGATATTTCTTGACCTAATATCTCCCCCCAAACTTGAATTAAAGAGTATACACATGAAGGGGGTATAGTATTTAAACAAAAAAAACTTTGGGTCAAGAAATACTTACAACCGGTCCTATTGATTTGGCGGAGGATAGTGGCCTTGTTGGATATACCAATCTTCCATTCGTTGTAAAATTGCTAGCATCACGTCTTGCCTTTCACGGGTTTCCTCTCGGAAAGCCTCGAACTCTTCTCTCAGCGTAGAACGAGATGTGGCATGTCTTGATTCGGCCTGTCTCGACGACTCGGGCCGTTCTCTCCTTCTTTCTTCTTCCTCCCCCATTTCTCTTTCGTCTTCCGGGCCTCTCTCATATTCGAATTCCTCCTCCATTCTTTCCTCTCTCTTCTTCTCTCATCCTCTCGTCTCTATCCTTAAATTTCGTACGCCTAGGACGGACATTTCGAGCAACATATCTTTCACTCAGAGAAATTAATCCAGCTGCCTCCCGGGCCAATTTGTGCGCTTCCGTGGACATTTGTAGATTTCCTAAGTCCCGAATACTGGAAATAGTTGTCAAAGTTGTATTCGGGAGTAGGAAGTGATCGCCGTCATTCTAGAGGAAAATAACTCGAGAGTCGTAGTCGGGAATATTCATCAACTTCATGACTTGGACAGATAGAAGCATATTTCCTGGTAGGGGAGTTCGGTTTGCTAGAGGTACGTCAAGATGAAGTGCGATAGGGGTAATTAAACCCCCTATCCAAATCTCCCCTCTCGGTTTAGTGGCAACGTCTTCAAAGTGATCCATGATAATAGCGCCGGTTGCGGGATTTGTTCCGTCGAGTATATGAGCTAAAACATAAAGCTCTCGCTGAGTAATTGGCCCCGTTTCTTTCCGGCCAAAGATAGTGCTCGCGATGACTTTGTGTAAATAGCGGAGGATAGGATTACGAAGAGAGGATCCTTTCGCCGATTTTGGGATGTAGGGATGTGCACCGCTCCCCGGGTATTCAACCGTTGTCCTCCAGTAAGTCTCACACTCAAACCGATTGATTCGGTATTCTCCGTGCCTTCGAGCGTCATATATAGTATCCAATTCACCAGGACCCAATTTTTCGTTTTTGTTGTTTAGCTGAAATTCCAAGGCGGTCGGCTCATGCGAAATCGGGTCTCTTTTAACGGAGAGTGTGCTAAGAAATTCCAGCGTGAGACATCGGTAAGTGGGCCAATGTTGGGTCATTAACGTCGTCCAACTTATTCGTCCAAGTAGCCGCATGACATCTTCTCTTATCCCCATCGCCGTCATGCATTCATCGTCCGGCCATCGAGTGGGGAGCATTTTTTTCTGCCCCAATATCTCCCATCGTGCTAGGCGACTCAGCGGAAGCTCAATTCCATACGTCTCGGGCGTCTCGACAGCCCCTTGAGTAGGTATTCTATCCGGTTGTTCAATTTCTGTTATGGGTCTTCCTCGTCCTTGTTGAGCATTTCCTCGTCCTCGTTGAGCATTTCCTCGTCCTCGTCCCCTGGCCATTTTCCTGCAAGAGAATCATCAATTATCATTTGTTCACACAAGCTCCGAATCACTATTTTTCGATAATAAACGTACCCCCAAACCTTTTTTTTACAAATTACCCATTTTCCCAATTGCATAAGTAAAATCCCAAACATGTAATATCATCTCTCAGTCATATATATCCAACATGTAATTCATGATAATCAACATTTCAACTCACGACAAATTCCACCATAAAAAAATCCATTCAAGAACCCTAAATTGCTCAATAAATCATATTCCACATAATCTCAATGCAATGAAGAATTAAACCATCCAAAAATCGTGAATCATACCTTGAATTCGGAGTGAAATTTGAAGAAAAATTCAGAAAAAATCGCGATCCAAACCCGGATGAAATCGTCCGATTCGTACCCTTTGAAGCTTTAGGATTGTAGAATAATGATGAACACTATGTTATTATGTGAGATTTGACACAGTTTTTGCTTGATTTTTCCGGATTTAATGGGTTTTGGGGCTAGGGTTTATGATTCGGCCGTCTAGGAAAATTTGGGGAAGAAGATGGATGAAGTCGGCTGCTCAGTGTTTTTATAACCCCCCGACCGACACGGCCCGTGTCAAATGACATGGCCCGTGTCATACCTGCTTTATTTGTTAAAAATGCCCCTGTCCACCTGACCCGGCCGTGTCAAATGACACGGCCCGTGTCGTACTACTCCAGAAAGTGAAAATCGACTGGCCATCAGACCCGACCGTGTCAGTTAACACGGCCCGTGCCGTGCTACTCCAGAAAGTGAAAAATGATCACCTGCACGACCCGACCGTGTCATTTGACACGGCCCGTGCCATGCTGTCCTGGAAAATGCAGTTTTGTCTTCGGTGTGTTTTTCCTGCGATTTGAACACCAAAATTTGAACCGGTTAGTTATACAACAAGAAAAAAAATACAACAAAATGCGAAAAAAAAAATCAAAACATGAAAATAAAAATTATTGGGTTGCCTCCCAATTAGCGCTAAGTTTAACGTCTTCAGCCGGACGTCTTCATCTGGAAGTTTTTTTATGGCTTGATTAAAGTTATTACGTATACGACTTCCTTTTGAAAGGGATGATAGTAGTGTTTGACTCGTTGTCCGTTAACTTTAAATAGCTCTCCGTCTCTGCTCATGAGCTCTACTATTCCGAGTGGAAGTACTTTCTTGATCACGAATGGACCCGACCATCTTGATTTCAATTTTCCGGGGAACAATTTTAATCTTGAATTATAGAGAAGTACTTGTTGTCCCGGCATAAATTCACGTTTAACGATCATCTTATCATGCCATCTTTTAGACCATTCTTTGTAAATTCGAGAGTTTTCGTAGCATTCATCCCAGAATTCTTCCAATTTATTTAACTCTAGCAATCTTTTCTTTCCGGTGGCCTCAAAATCCAAGTTTATTCTTTTCACTGCCCACATAGCTCTATGCTCCAATTCCAAAGGTAGGTGACATGATTTCCCAAAAATGAGTTGATAGGGAGATGTTCCCAAAGGAGTTTTATAGGCCTTACGATAAGCCCAAAGTGCATCATTGAGCTTGGATGACCAATCTTTCCGAGATGTACTCACCGTCTTTTCCAAGATTAGCTTGATCTCTTTGTTGGCCGCTTCGGCTTGTCCATTTGCTTGTGGATGATAGGCCAATGATTTCTTTGATCGGACCCCATATTTCTGAAGGAGTTTATCCATGATTTTGTTGACAAAATGCGATACCCGATCACTGATTAATGCTCTTGGAGTTCCGAATCGGCAAAAGATGTTTTTCTTTAAAAATTTCATTACTACTTGAGCATCATTTGTTGGAGAATAAACTGCCTCGACCCATCGAGATACGTACTCGACCGCTAGGAGAATGTACTTATTTCCGAATGATGATGAGAATGGACCCATGAAGTCGATACTCCAAACGTCAAATAGTTCAACCTCAATTACGTTGGTTAGGGACATCTCATGACGTCTTGAAATATTTCCTACTCGTTGGCATCTATCGCATTGTTGAATGAAGAGATAGCAATCTTTGTATAGCGTAGGCCAATAAAATCCACTTTGCAACACTTTTGCAGCAGTCCGTGTTGCTCCGAAATGTCCTCCGGTTGGTGATGAATGACATTGTTGAAGAATTTCATCCCATTCCTCTTGTGGTACACAGACCTCACGATCATGTCGGCACATCTCTTAAAAAGTAATGGATCATCCCACATATAGAACTTGATATCATGTAGGAATTTCTTCTTTTGATAATGAGATAAATCCAGGGGTAGCACACCTGCGACCAAAAAATTAACAATGTCAGCGAACCACGGAAATTTAGCTTCTACCATAAAGAGCCGCTCGTCCGGAAATTCTTCTTTAATCCCTTCGATCTCGGGTTCCTCCTCCTTTTTGTACTCGAGGCGAGATAAGTGGTCGGCTACCACGTTTTCACATCCTTTTCTGTCTCGAACTTCCACGTCAAACTCTTGTAAAAGAAGAATCCATCGAATTAGGCGAGGTTTAGAGTCTTTCTTTTCAAACAAGTATTTGATAGCTGCGTGATCCGTGTGTACTATCGTCTTTGTCCCAATTAAGTATGATCGGAACTTATCAAAAGCAAATACCACGGCAAACATTTCTTTCTCCGTTGTTGTGTAATTTTGTTGGGCTCCGTCCAATGTTTTGCTTGCATAATAAATAGCCCGAAAGAGTTTTTCACGACGTTGTCCCAACACAGCTCCGACCGCATAATCACTTGCATCACACATGATCTCAAAAGGTTGAGACCAATCCGGTACCACGAGGATAGGAGCACTCACTAATGCCTTCTTTAAAGTCTCAAATGCCTGCAAACATTCGTTAGAAAGAATGAAAGTGGTATATTTTTCTAGCAATTTACTCAAAGGTTTAGTGGTTTTTGAAAAGTCTTTTATGAATCTCCTATAAAAACTCGCGTGTCCAAGGAAACTCCTAATTGCTTTTTCATTCTTTGGTGGGGGAAGTTTCTCAATGGCGACAATTTTCGCCCTATCAATCTCCAAACCGGCGGCGGACACGCGATGGACTAGGACAATTCCTTCTTGCACCATAAAGTGGCATTTCTCCCAATTCAACACGAGATTAGTGTCTTCACATCGTTGCAAAACTAAAGTAAGATTATGCAAGCAATGATCAAATGAATTTCCAAACACCGAAAAATCATCCATGAAAACTTCCATTATATTTTCGATCAAACCGTGAAAGATAGCCATCATACAACGTTGAAACGTGACTGGAGCATTACATAAACCAAACGGCATTCTACGATAAGCATAAATTCCATAAGGACATGTAAAAGCCGTTTTTTCTTGATCTTCCGGTGTTATGTAGATTTGATTATGCCCTGAATATCCATCAAGAAAACAGAAAAATTCATGCCCCGCTAATCTATCAAGCATTTGATCAATGAAGGGAAGAGGAAAATGGTCTTTGCGAGTAGCCGCATTTAAAGCCCTATAGTCTATACATACTCGCCATCTCGTAACTACTCTCATAGCAATTAATTCATCTTTTTCGTCTTTGGTTACGGTCATCCCTCCCTTTTTTGACACCACTTGAGTAGGACTTACCCACTCACTATCAGAAATTGGATATATCATCCCGGCATTTAAAAGTTTTAGTACTTCCTTTTTCACCACTTCTTTCATTATGGGATTAAGTCTCCGTTGATTTTGCACTTTAGGTTTAAAATATTCTTCAAGCAAAATCCTATGCATGCATATGGAAGGACTAATTCCCTTCAAATCTGAGATAGACCATCCTATAGCCGACTTATGTGCTCTCAATGCACGAAGCAATTTATCTAGTTGAGTGGATGAAAGTGAAGAGGAGACAATTACCGGATTGGATTTGTTATCATCCAGAAATGCATACTTGAGGTGTTCCGGGAGGGTTTTAAGGTCCAAGCTTGGTTGAGATGAATCCGATTGAGATGAAACGGACCCCAAATTTTTGTCCATGTCGTTGGACATGTTTGATTCGTCCGTCAGCTTGATTTCTGCAACTACTTCATGCTCCCCTTTGTCTAAATCATCGAACGTATTGATTTGCGTTTTTTCCTGTAGAGAATTCATTTCAGAAACATAATCAAACAAGTCAGAATCGTCAAACTCCAAAGTTGAATCACTAGAAAAACATGAATTCGTAAGAGCAAACTCTAACGGATCCGACGATAATGAGTGTAAGATTTTTTTCTTTCCATACGAGCTTATATGGTCAATAACATTGCAATATTCCGTATTATCATGAAATTTCATAGCCTTGAATATAGAAAATAGAATATGCTCGTCGTTAACACGTAGTGTTAATTCTCCCCTTTCAACATCAATAAGAGCCTTTCCCGTTGCTAGAAACGGACGTCCAAGGATAAGTGGTAAATCTCCGTCTTCTTCCATATCAAGGACAACAAAATCCGCTGGAAAAATAAATTTGTCGACTTTTACAAGCACATCTTCAACAATCCCCTTGGGATGTGTTATGGATCGATCCGCCAATTGTAGCATAACCGTTGTGGTTTTCATTTCTCCGACACCTAATTTCCTGAAAATAGATAACGACATGAGGTTAATCGAAGCACCTAAATCACACAAATCTTTATCGAATGAGACGTTTCCAATAGTGCATGGAACGGTAAAGCTTCCGGGATCCTTAAGCTTTGAGGCAATTTGCGTTGGATAATAGCGCTACATTCTTCGGTTAGTTTAACCGTCTCATGATCTTCCATCTTTCTTTTTCTTGACATCACATCTTTCAAGAACTTTGCGTAATTAGGCATTTGTTCCAAAGCGTCTGCAAAAGGAATATTGATATTAATTTTCTTGAAGATGTCTAAAAACTTTGCGAATTGTGCATCTAACTTTTTCTTTTTGAAACATTGAGGAAAAGGGAGAGGAACGTTTGGAGTAGAGTTAGGAGATATTTTAGACTTCTCAGCCCCCTTTGATGTATCATGCTTCCCTTCTTCCTTTTCAATTTCGAATTGATCCTCCTTGACTTCCTCGCTTGGCATCTTTAGCCCTTCATAATTCGTTCCACTTCTTAAGGTGATCGCTTGACACGACTCTTTTGGATTCACTTCGGTATTGCTTGGAAATTGTCCTCTTTGATGTTGACTCCCGACAATTTTGGCTAATTGTCCAATTTGAGTCTCGAGATTTTTCATTTGAGCTCCCATGGTGGTAGCTAGTTGAGTGACATGGCCTTCGATTTTGTCTAATTTCTCCTCATCTCGACTAAATCGGCTTTTCGTCTCCATCATGAAGGTAGCTAGAATATTCTCGAGATTCGACGTCGGTTTTGCTTCTTCAATTATCTCCCCATTCGATACCTTGAATCCGGCTGGTGGTTGCAAAGCATTCTTTGGATTGGCATAGCTAAAATTTTCATGATTTCGATTTGAGGGATGGTAGAAGCCCGGTGGTGGATTATTCCGGTAATTGTTGTAACTCCGATTATTAATGTAGTGTGCCTTCTCAAATGGATCGGACGGTAGTGAACTTGAACTTCCTTGAGAAACTCCCTTCGAATCACCTCCTTTTGTTAGAGCCCCCAATTGAGTAGTTAACATCGTCATTTGTGCGGTTAATGCCTTTATAGGATCCGAATCGGATATCTCAGCCACCCTTCTAATATTTGATCTTTCCATTGGCCATTGATAGCTATTCATAGCCATTTCTTCGATCAATCCATATGCTTCTTCAGTGCTTCTTGCTAGCAATGACCCTCCCGCGGAAGCATCAATAAAATTTCTTGTTTCCCCCATAAGACCATTGTAGAAGAAACACATTTGTTGGTCTTCGGGGAAACCATGTCGAGGGCATCGCCTTAGTAGATCTTTGAAACCTTCCCAAGCTTCATATAACGGTTCGGAATCCAATTGATGAAATTGAGTAATCTCACCTTTTAGCTTCATTGTCTTGTTTGGTGGGAAAAATTTGAACAAAAATTTTTCGCTCAATTCTTCCCATGTCTTTATACTTCTGGGAGCTAAAGTTCCAAGCCAATTTCTTGCTTTCTCCCTCAAAGAGAATGGAAACAATCGTAAGCGTATGGCATCATCCGAGACTCCGTTCATTTTGATAGTAGGGATTTGGCCCCCTGAATAACAGTAGAAATTGGCTTTGTAAGGGAATAGCCCCATATCCTTTTTTGTTATATTATAATGTTATTTTTTTTATAAAAAAAACACAAATGACATTTATTTTTGCTAAAGTTACCCTCTTTTACATGTCATTATAGTATTGTAAATACAAATTAAGGACACATATTTTTGCTATAGTTACCATAATAAATGATGAACTGAAATTGTTGAAGAGTTGAAAATACATAATATTTTACATCGAGATGGAAGACAAACGGGCAACAAGCTGCGCTGCTATCCCCTTTTGGATAGCAAAATTAATTCTCTTAAAAACTACGTCAATCGATCCTGGGGTCACAACATTAGAGTGCATGGCCTGTTGGACTCTATTGAGGAGCTCCACGACCTCTGGTGTTAGAAAACCAAAAGTATCAAACGCGAATGGTATAAACACGTGTTGATTATCTATGCATGCTTGCTCATGTTTTGTCACTTTGCACGAGGCAGCTTTCAAAACAGCTTGTCCCACAATGAAACCCCCAGTCATCAAGCCCACGAGAGGGGAAACCACTGTAAGATCTACACATGTGTGTTCCCCCTTATCCATCCGAAAATCAAAACATCCGTCGGCCTGAGTGTTGACCGCCTTTCTGATGGGTCAGTCAAGAAGTTTATGAACGCTTCTTTCTTTGCAGAAACCCCAGCGCGTATAAGCACATCAAACAGAACATCCCTAACCATATCGTGTCGGTACTTGAAACACGAGAGCTCTCTACAGTGTAATGCATGTTCCCCAAAGGAGTCCAAACATGCTTTGCGACAAACAAGGCATATCTCATCAACTGAAAATAATGGAATCATGAGGCGATACTTAAGGACAGAGCGATACTCCACAGGAGACATGTGTTGGCCTAGCCCATCTATAGGGATAGCCGGAAGAAAATTCTAAGTATGTGGTGCTCGTAGACACTCAAAAACCGCCTTTTGTCTAACGGTCATGTCGAAGTGAACTTCCATATCTTGGACAATTTTACTAAAAAGGGAACTCGCCACTGCATGAGGGGGCGGCCTCCTTGTTAGTAAAATTGCTAAAGTCAAAGCTCGGGATCATATCACGAAGACAATACAAAGCACAAACATAGTCAGAATCCATACCACATATGCCAAAGTTTCATAAGATGAGGTCTTGTAACACCAATATTGGGCCCTCGAGGCCACAAAAGCATACGAGGAAGCTTCTACTGTCGAGTACAAGCCCAAATCACCAAACCGAATGGGTAAGGAAGCAAGCCTCCACAGGATGTCTACAAAGAAATGACCTCCACAAACCACCATGTCCTCGATCGACCTGCGTAACCCATTGTCGAAAAACAATGCTGCCTCCTCCATATGCATAGGTTGACACGTCTTCAAATCAAAGAAAGGATTGGCAGTACCATACAAGATCGAAGCAAAAGGAGCTCACTCTCACTTCAAAAATATAATTTTTGAAGTGAGTTATTAGGAATAGTAACTGAATTGGGAGGGAAAAAAGTTAAAATAACTCATATTTTGCAAAAGTTAACAAAAACCTAAAATGACATCGAAAAAGAATTGGAGAGAGTATGCAATGTGAATCCAAATCACGCAATGTCATTATTATTATTATCAAATTTTAAAGTTCAATAGGAGACCAAATTTAATGAAAATATCAATAATATAACATGAGAGCAAATCTATACTATATAAAACTTATCCGTCTTAATTTAATGTGGAAGGGGGATTTAATTATAACTTTTAATTATAAATATATGAAGAGACTATTTTAATTGTAACTTTTAATGTAAATAAACTAATTTAAATACAAAAGTTATGATGAACATCACAATGCAAATGCACATTCTAATACACAAGGTGATTAAAATGAATTTTTAAATGATAATATAAATTACAATATGGTTAAATTTTAGTTATGAAATCTTAGATACAATCGGTGCATCGCACGAGTTGAATAAACCAAAAATAACCCCGGAGCAGCATACGGGTTAGTAAAGCCTCATTTCATATAATTAATTACATAGACTAAAATAAAAGGACAATAACAATAAAAAATATATAAACTTCTCTAAAAGGCATTTAAATTCTGTCATCTGTTCATTCAACCGTCTATCCCAACATTACGTACAAAACACGTAGATATTCAACCAAAGATCGTGCATCGCACGAGTTGGATAATGCCTCGTTTAATTAAATACTTCATTGTAAGTACAAAACTTAATGAGTTCGGTTAAACTCGATGGAATTCTTTTTCATTGGTAGGCCAATACATAAAAGTAAAATTTTAATGTTAAGATTGAAACTTAATATTGTAACTCTAAGAGCAGTCCCAGTAGAATTCTCAAAATTCTACTCCTAGATTTCCCCCTAAAGTTTCCATATACTATTTTGTGTCCCTTATTTTACAAATACATAGACGAGATCTTCTATTTTCTATATAAAAATAATAATTTCACATGGGCTCTACTCAATTATAAGCTTAAAATAAATTTAGGGTGAGTGTAAATTTAAGAATAAAAATAGGGAGGTGTAAAAAATTTTGTGGACCCAATCCATTTTAAGTGATCTACTGGATACACTTTTTGTCTTATTTTCAATTATTTTAACTAAAATATAAAGTTAAGATGGTTTTAGGAGATACGTTGGGACTCCTCTAACCAAAATGACACGGTCTTTTGTGTAACTATCGCAAGTGCACAATATCGTATCAAGTAGTAAGTGGACTTTTTGAATCCGGTTTATCGATCCCACGGGGAAGTTAGGTTATATATTGAATTATACACTATTTATCTATTTGTTATAGAGATTTAGATGAGCGAAACATACAATTTAAAAGTTTGGTTTGACAATTGCAAGGAAAATGCAATAATAGTTTTAAAATTTAAGGAAAGATTGCACTAATAATAGATTAATAAAAGGTAAAATAAAATAGTTGGATTACAAACTTAGTTCATCATTAGTTATAGAAGATGTATAGGAGATCATAAGATGTATTTACTTATTATGTTGTGTAGATTCGATTTTCCTTAAAAAGACGGTTCCTCTTCCGAATGTCACAACGCCCCTTATATATTGAATCAATCTACTATATTTCTATGTTGATTGGGTTCAATACATAGCATTAGGTTTTATGAAAATAACTCAAAGAATCATATAAGGTCTAGAGGTATATTTCTATCCCCTAGAACAACTTAGAGTGAAGATCATTTGATCTAATCAAACATATTTTCTTTCGAAACATATGAAGACCATAAATATCGTCATTTATTGGCCAAATAAATAAAGATTGGTAAAACAATGAAAATCACACACAATAATAAGTAATTCATAATAGATCTTTATACAAACTTAAATAACATGACTAACCTTGTTTATAATCCCAACTTAGGTAACTTAGCCCAGGGTTTATTCAACATATTACAAGTTTGAGTGATCATTAATAGGTGAAAAAGGGAAAGAATTGATCCTAACTCCCTTAGTAGATAAAGGAGAAAGAAACAATAAACTCCCTCAACAACATAAGCTAAACCACACTTACACAAATCACTCAAGAACACAAGTGTGTTATTCACACAAAAAGAAAAAGTATTACAAAGTGAGAAAATAATAAGATGAATGATGAATAATGATGGATATAAGAGGTCTATTTATACACCTAAAGTCATCTAATAGCTCCAAAACTCCAGCATTATTACATTAGATCGGATCAATGTCAGCCATCCCCTCAATAATAGACCAAAAGTATAAAAAATTAGACAATGATCACAATCTGTCAAGAGTTACGACCGTAACATTGAGGAGTGACGGCCGTAACTGTGATGACTTATAGCCGTAACATTGAGGAGTTACGGCCGTAACATGGCTTCGTAAATTTGCATTTTTGTGAGTTACGCCCGTACACGCCCGTATGGATTTTCATACTTTATTTTCAGCCCAAAATTTCTTAGACTTTGCATTTTTGCCTCAAATCTTCTTCGGATGATAAATTTTGATATTTAACTCTGATTTTGAATCCGGAAAGACTGCCTAACTTGTCTCGGAAAGCCCTACAACATGAATACATAAAAAATTTAACAAAGAGAATATTTTATAAACATGTTATTTCTTGAGTAAGTCAGTAATTCAATCCGATTAAGACTAAATTTACATCTTCATCTGATAAATAATAAAATTATTAAAAGCTAATTAATTCTAAGCAAAAACGAGTAGACTAGCTCACTTATGGGTGAAATATATCGATATAAACCATGGATAAGTGTATAAAAATGACACTTATCAATAATACATATATATATATATATATATATTATCAAAGCACAACAACAACACCAAGTGTATTCATAGGGTTCACTTATCCATTCACAAACTACACCATTCACAAAACACATGCGTTTTGAAAGTGAGCCTTTAACGAGGCTAAACTGAATCTTTTGAAAGCTCATTCCAAATAACCAAACAAACATACCAAGATGATCACCAATCATCATATCCACAAAATAAGAAATGTATGAACAAGGTACTTGCCTCGAATAACCACAAACGCGAAGAATCGACCAAAGTAGGTTGGCACGAACCGACTACGAACCCGCCGACTCCGTTGAACGCCAACTCGCGATAATAAACTATGAACAACAATAACAACAATGAAATGGACTCCGTAGCACGACCTAAAGTCGCTGAATTCAAGGAACAAACGACGAAAGTTCAAGGGTTTCCCCCAAAACGGCCAAGAACATGAATCGACCCGACGAAAACATGAAAACGGAATTTCAAACATGGATATACAATCCATAGGATATGTTTAACAACATCATTTAACAACAACTGATTTATCAAAATCGGATGGAAAACGAAATCAAGAGCAAAACTCCCAAAAAGTCAACTCTAGGGAATCAAGATATCAAGGGTTTATTCAACATATTATAAGTTTAGGTGGTCATTATTAGTTGAAAAAGGGAAAGAATTGATACTAACTCCCTTAGTAGATAAAGAAAGAAGCAATAAAATCCCTCAACAACATAAGCTAAACCACTATTACATAAATCACTCAAGAACACAAGTGTGTTCTTCACACAAAGAAAAATATTACAAAGTAGGAAAAATATAAGATGAATGATGCTAAATGATGGATCTAAGGGGTGTATTTATACACCTAAAGTCATCTAATAGCTCCAAAACTCCAGCATTATTACATTAGATCGGATCAAGACCAGCCATCCCCTCAATAATGAACAAAAGTATAAAAGATTTAAAAATGATCATACATCTGTCAAGAGTTATGGCCGTAACTTTCAGATGTTACGGTCGTAACTTTGCTTCGGCTTTTTGCACATTAATTGCTGTGTGAGTTACGGAAACTTTCAGATGTTACGCCCGTATGGAATTTCAGACTTCATTTTCAGCCCAGAATTTCTTAGACTTTTGCGTTTTTGCCCCAAATCTTCTTCGGATGATAACTTTTGATATATAACTCTGATTTTGAATCCGAAAAGACTATCAAACTCGTCTCGTAAAGCTCTACAACATGAATACATAAAAATTCAATAAAGAGAATATTTTATAAACATGTTATTTCTTGATTAAATCAGTAATTCAATCCGATTAAGGCTAAAATTACATATTCATCCTATAAAAATAAAATTATTAAAAAACTAATTAATTTAAAGCAAAAACGACTAGACTAGCTTATAATTATGAGTGAAATATATCAATACTAATCACGGATAAGTGTATAAACTGGCACTTATCACAAAACTCTTAGCATTATTTTTGTATATGGGAAGCTGTTGTGCGTATTCATCCTAAGCGTAAGAATTTAGATATTTACCACTTGTTTGGTTCACATAAGCTCTGTTTTTTGGGACTGAATGAATCTTAACTGAATTGAACTGAACTGAATGGACTTGAACTGAACTGAATTGAACTGAAATATATATTAAGAGTAAATAATAATAAAAAATACTGCTACTACTACTAATAATAATATAATAAATATTAAAATAATAAATATAATAAAATAATAATAAAAATAAATAATAAATAATAATAATAAATTTAATATAATAATAATATAATTAATTACAGTCATAATAATAATAATTAATAATACTAATAAATATGCCCCAAACGTCACAAAAGTATCAACTGTCACAAATAATAATAATAATAATAATAAAGAAAATGTGGAATGTGCTAAAAAATATGCCTCAAATGTCACAAAAGTATCAAATGTCAATTATTATTTCCACTTCCGCACTACATAATTTCATAAGAATGCACACGCTTGGGATATCAATTACACAACATGATGTAATGGTAAAGGAAGAGCAGATTCTTTTATGTTTGAATACGATCGTAAAGAAGCTATGTCCAAGGTCCGAAATGCTTTAGCAAGACAAATTTGTCGAGCAAATCGAACGGAGAGTGATCATGAAGATGACAACGAAGATGACGTGAAAAAAATGATGAGGGTTTTTAATAGTGATCAGGACTGGTGTTCTTTTGAGGGTTTTTAATTTTTTCATATTTTATAATGTAATCTTTGATGTAATGACATGCTCTTGAGCATTCTCATGACTATTGATGACTTTTGATTTTCACTAGCAATAGACAATGTCAACTGATTATTCTTAGGACCACAGATGATTCCTGTAAATGCCTTCTCTTTTAAAATGCCTATTATTAGTAATACCACATTATTGTGTTATAATAATATTGATGTTGTTAATAACGATAACGATAATAACGATAATAATAACAATGATAATAATGATAAATAATAATAATAATAGTAATCAACAACAATAATAAATATTAGGCTAAAATGCTCTTGGGGTCCCTTAACTTAATTTCAAATAACGATTTAGTCCTTTATCTTTTTTTTGTCCCAACTAAGTCCTTTATCTTTCCAATTTTAAGCAAAGTTAGCCTTTCCCGTTGGTCTCCGTTAACTGTTGTCCAGGTGGTCGTTAAGTTGCTGACTATCACCTACAACGACGTCCATTCAAGTTTCTGAAGGTGGATGAGGAGCGGTTTGACACGAAAGAGGATCCAGATATGGATGAGTCGGGTGGGCTGCTGATGAACTCTTTGTGGGAGGTTTTGAGGAGATTGCCTCCGGCGAGGCTCCTGTCGACGGCGAGGGTGTGTAGGGGGTGGAGGAAGACGACTAGGAAGCTTTGGCGTGCGGCGGAGGAGCTCCGGCTCAGGGTTCCGGCAAAGGTGCAGTGAAATATTTTTAGTAATTTAAAGTATGTAAAAATAATAAAATAATAATTAAAAAAAATGACATAAAGAAGACGACCGTGGGGAGAGAAGAACCACGTCATCGGCGGGGATGGAGGTTTCCACCCCTGAGGGAAAGAAACACGGTGGCGGAGACGAACCGGAGCGGGTTGGGTTCGGCGAGCTTTTCCGGTTCGCAGACGGGCTGGATTATCTGTTCATGATGATCGGCACAGTCGGCGCGATTGTCCACGACAGATCATTGCCTCTGTTCCTTTGATTCTTCGCTGATCTTGTTAATTCTCGTTGGCAGGTAAAAAAAGAAAGAAAATAAATTCATTTAAATTCTTTTTGCAATTTTTTAGAAATTGGGTTTTGAGGGGGATTTGACACATAGGTTGGAGATTTGACACATATGTTAGGGATTTGACACGTATGAATATTTATAGCCACGTAGGTGATAGTCAGCAACTTAACGGCCACCTGGACAACAGTTAACGGAGACCAACGAAAAATGCTAACTTTGCTTAAAATTGGAAAGATAAAGGACTCAGTTGGGACAAAAAAAAAGATAAAGGACTAAATCGTTATCTGAAATTAAGTTAAGGGACCACATGAGCATTTTAGCCTAAATATTATTATTAATAATAGTAAATATTATTAGTAATAATAATAGTAATCATCAACAACAACAATAATAATAATAACAATAATAATAAATCAAGATTAATAATAATAATAATAATAATAATAATAATAATTGAATTGAACTGAACTTAACTAAATGGACCTGAACTGAACTGAACTGAATTGAATGGATTTGAACTGAACTGAACTGAAAAACTAAAAAATAAATCCAAAAAAACATGGCCTATACTGACTCAACATTTTTTCAACTTAAAATTACAACTCTAATATTAGAAAATAATAATGTAATTATACAATTCGATAAAATTAATTTTAAATAAAGTATTTTAAAACTCAATTATTGTGGTATTATTATAGTGTATTTATCATTAGCTTATCAATTAACTTATAAGCTTCATGAGCTTATTTGACTAGTAACCGAAAATAAGCTCGTTACATGAACACAAAGTTTCTCAAACCAGCCAGCTTATTAAAAAAAACCTCATTCTTATTTTTTTTATTCCACAAATATCTCTAACTTAAATTAAAAAGCAAATCAATCGTTACTTTTCACCGGTAATTTTATACAATCATGAACGTTTTTTTTTGTCTTATCAAGTTAGGATACTCACCAATATTTTTTTTTTTAATTTTTGATGACTTTTAATGACTTCATTAGAGTTACGATGAATAATACATATGTAATTTAAATTGAGTATATATTAAAATAATTAGAGAAAAAAACAGTGTAATAATATAATGAGAAAGTTAAGAAAAAAAAGGTAATTTCCGTTTATGTCATTTTACAAAGACCGCTATCGTATCCGTTAATACACTAAACACCTGTATCAAAATAAGCTACCTTATCAGTGATGTTATCAAGTCGATATCAACTAATCAACTACCAATTAACTTATCAACTATTAATGCCACCTACCTAATCAACTAAACCAGCTAACTTATCAGCTAATTTTGCTAACCAAAGCCTATAACCCACCGGTTCAACTAATAAAAAAACCCAAGAGGGGTGTATTCAATTTGAATTGTTTTGAATCCATTAAAATCTTGAGGTATTTAATTTTGATTTCAGAATGTCATTTAAAAATCTTGGTGTATCCAATTAGGATTTCAAAATGTCATTTAAAATCTTGGTGTATTCAATCTGGCTTTAAAACAATCCATTAAAATATGATGGTATTCAAAATCCATGAATTTTTTGGATTCATTAAAATAGTGGATTTTGATGGATTTGTTAGTGTTTTTTTGTAAGTTTTGAAATCTCATCAAATTCAATGAGATTTTGAAGGATTTTTAAAAATTTATTTATAAATCCGAAAGACTCTCCATCAACTTTATAATATTCTACAATGATTATTATTAATACATACATTATTTCTAATCCGTTAAAATCTTTAAAAATCCATGAATTATTATTAATCCATCAAAAACGAAATTGAATACACCCCTCTATACTGTATCTCGTTTTGTTACTTTTGTTTTGTATAGAAATTCACATGAACAAATTCATTGGAGACACTGATATTTGAATTCACGGCGAATATTTTCCCCCAATTGAAACCGAAACCACCCTTTTCTGAATTCTATACGAACAGAGATATAGATACACCGAACTTAAATCTATATCCCCAACTTCAATCAAGGGTTCGTAGAAGACTGACAAACTTCAATTTTAATCACTAATGGGAAAGAAGAGGAAATCCGATGCGACGCGGCTGGATGAGGTGGATCGAGGGATGTACACCACTTTCTGCAGCGCGGCCAACTCCCTTTCCCAGCTGTACACCCACGCGATGCACCAACAGCGACTCTCTTTCCATTCCGGTGAACGCCACTCGATGGTCTGTTCTTCGTTTCGGCTCTTACAGACTTTTATATTTGTACAAGGATTTCCGTTAATTGAGATAAAATCCGTTGGTCTCTGAAGATTTTTGGTTGCATTTACCTAACACGATCTTGTGAAATTAAGTGAAGGGATAGGGGCAGGGATGTGGATTTGATTGGAAGGTTTAATACTGTTTTAGTTTGATAATTACATGAATGTTAAAATGTTAGTACTGTTTTTGGCTTAGGATAAGTCATGGCTTAGTTTGTGAAGATTTTGGTTGCATTTTGTTTATATTTTTGAATTTGTGTGATATAGTTTTGGCTTTTGTGCTTGAGGAAATTTCCATTTGTTTGGTTTGTTTCTTTTTGTAGGAAAAACTATATAGTTGGATTTTGAGAAAGCAAGAAGATGGAGTCAGAGTAATGACTGGTGACATAATCACATATTTACAGGTTTCTTCATACATGCCTATTTTCACATATCTAACTATTAGACATGCTGAGTTTCACTCTTTCAGTATTGCAATGTATGCTTCTGTTGAGGCGATGCTGGATTTTTCTTGCATCGAGTATGGGCAATAAAGATGTGTTTTGCCTTTTGTTGCTACCCAAAATATTATCCGGAGATAGATATTGCTGGAATGGATGGGATAGCAAACAAATGCAAGAGCACTTCCGTGAGAAAGATAAATAACACAAGATTTGCCGGGGTTGTTAGTCCCGGGCTTGAATGCTCTCGCGAGATATTATTAATACCGATATTCGGGGATACAAGTACTAATGTAAGAATACAATTACAATGAGTGTAAAGTTCCTTGTTATCTTAGCTAGTGAGCGTGTAGATTGCCGGAAGAACCAGATTTGATGCTCTGTGAGTTCTTGTAACAAAGGTGATGAACAGTCGCGGCGGTGAGAGATCGACCGCCTCTCACGGCGAGTATTTAGCTGGATGTTTGGGCTTCGGGCTTATGAATCCTCGGAACTGCCTAGTGGAGACTTGCTTCGCCGATCGTCTTACGGACGAGAGATTTGGAGAGAGAAGTCTGAGATGGATTAGGTGAGATAGCCGAGCTTGATGATATGTCTATTCTTGATATTTAGTGGATGTATCGGAATGTGAGAGAATGTGTTACGGCGTCGCGAGAATGAATTCGGAACCGTAGTGGATGAGTTCGAACCTTTTTCCAGAGGAGGAGGTTCTCTATTTATAGGGCTTGATACGGCGATCGCTTTACTGCAATATAATAATCGGGCGATCGTCTTTTAGCACATGGGCTGTCCCTTCAACGTCTGCAGGAAATGCCGGCCAATCAGGCGGTCCAACGGGGGAGCTTACACGCGTCTGAGTTGCCGCCGCGGTGGTCCCACCGACAACTTTCGCGCGCATCTTTGGTAGGTGAGGTGACAGGTGCCGTGGTCAAATGTCTTGTCACAAGAAAAGATCTTATCTGTGGCGAAGATCTCGCGCCGCTTTGGTGGATCTGCACGTGGGTGCTTTCACGAGATCCAGTCCTTGATGGTTTTGACGGCGATCGTCTGTTCGGGCGCAGTCGATTGCCCTTAGCCGGTTAGTAGAGCAGATCGCGGTACCGCAAAGGGCGATCGCCTTGGGGGTCGATCGCTGGGCAACTGATGGGGGTCTGATAACTTTGATTTGGCGAGCTAGCCAGGGTTTGACTGGAGTTGACTTGGTCGCTCGGCCTTATAGTCGATCGCCTGTCGGGATGCATAAATCGTGACACAACACCTTTCTTTCTTTTTGCTCTATATCTGATTACAACTTCATACATGTTAATTTCTGATTATCAAGCTGGATTGGATGAATAATCCATGAATATGTTTGTGTAACTTTTGAGTTTTGGCAAGCAAATGTGTCACGGTTTCTTGATGATCATATAGTATCCTTATTTGAGACTAACCGTCTAACTTGAAATGAGACTCAATATGTATGGCCTTTTGTGAGTGTTCACTTGTGGAAGCAATAGCATATTCTGTCACTATCATTTTATTTTTCGTTAGCAGATCCAATAGCAAAAATTGGAAAAACTCCGTGAATCTCCGCGATTTAGATTTCTATTTTCTCGTGTGCGGTTTTTTAATCAGGGCCGTAATCTGCATTTTTTGTGCGATTTTCTATGCAAGTAAGATTCTCACATATGCTAACTTGATTTTTCTGTGTGAGTATGATTTGTGTGCCCCTGGTTATATAAAATTTTCACAGTTTGTCTTTATTTATTTATTTATATTGTGTTTGCAGTACATAAATTATGTATTTTGTTTTGGATATGCATATATTTTAATTGAGTGAATGAAAACTCCCCACTCCCCACCTTGCCGCGCGAGTGCCGAGTTTTAGAATCTTGACTAAAATCATGATTTTTTTAATATTTTATAAGACGTATTAGCAAATGCTGATGTAGTCTTGAATAATGTAAAAGTTCGAGAGTAAATTACTATATTATAATCAATCTTACTGTTAAAAGTTAGGGCTGCGAACGGATCGAGTCGAGTCGGTTAGTGAGATACCCAACTCGAATTGAATTACGTGAAATTTTGGGTCACAAGTCGAGCTCGAAACTTGGCTCGAAATTATTTCGGCTGGGTTGTGAGTCGGGTAATTTGAATCGAGTATCAAACGGGTATCGAGATCTTGACCATTTTTGACTTTTTTTTTTTTTTTGAATTTTGAGTAATTTAGTGTCAGCTCGGGTATTACTTAAAACAATTTCGAGTTTTGGGTGAAACTCGCACTGACCCGAAATTATTTTGAGCCGGTTTTCAAGTCAGCTTCTGCTGGGCGGGTTTCAAGTTACTCGGTCTGTGTGCAGCCCTATTAAAAGTTATGTTCTCTTATAATAAAATATAATAAAAATTATAGATAAGGGTGTATTGGGTAAAAAAAATTATTAGGTAGAATAATCATTAACAATTATGGGTTTTAACTTTCAGATGAAGTTAAAAAAATGTCATGTGGCAATGCACAAATATTTAATTGTGCTTTTTTTTTTTTTTTTTTTTTTTTTTTGAATTTGACCTGCATTAAAAGAAAATTAGTATATGATATTGTTATGCGGCGATTAATATGCCTCGATGGCGATCGGCATCACGATCGGAGAAGCCAACCATAGAAGACATACTCTGGGCAAACACCCAGCAGTCGGCACCGACGGCGACCGTCTTTCGGTATCCAGCGATCGTCTTTTATTAAGTGGCGATCGTCTTTTATTAATTGGCGATCGTCTATGGTGTCCTACCAGAGACGATCGTCTCGTGCCACGTATGAATCCAGCATCCGTCAAAGTCGTCGAAGACCGAATCTTAGACGGTGGCCCACGTGCAGATCCGCAAAGGGCGCCGACAGATAAGACGTTTGACCACAGCCTGTCACCTACCTCACCTACCGACAGGGCCGCCGAAAGGTACAAAGTGGGTCCTCCCCGGACAGCGACCCAAGACGCGTGCTGGCTTCCCATTGGCTCGCACAGCTGGCCACCAGCAGCAGTCCCAGACTTTAAGGGAACAGCCCACGTGACGGGACGATCGTCCATCTTATTATAATATAGAAAACGGCGGTCGCCCGCGATCGCCGGAGAGGACCCAGCAACCTTGTCCCCTATAAATAGGAGGCTCATAACAGTGGCTAAAGGACGCGATTATTACCGTGAATACAGTGCAAAATACACACAGAGAGAGAATCAAAGACTCATCTGGCAATCATTTACATATTCATAGTGATATTCATATACATATATCATACATCCCAAGCAAGAACTCACAGATCTACATATCTGGTTCTTCCGGCAATCTACACGCTCTACAACTTAGATAACTAGAAGTCTTTACACTCATTGTAATAGATTCTAACATTAATATTTGTACTCAACAGTATATTTATTGATAACATCTCGCGAGAGCATTCAAGCCTGGGATTAACAACCCCGGCAAATCTTGTGTTATCTATTTCTCACGGAAGTGTTCTCGCATTTGTTTGTTACTCGATTATGTTCTAACATATATTTTTTCGTAAACAACATATATTTTTTCGTAAACAACTAGTATACTTCTTCTAGCGTCAATTGTTGTTACCCAAAATATTATCCGGAGATAGTATTGCTGGAATAATCGAGTAACAAACAAATGCGAGAACACTTCCGTGAGAAGGAGTATGTGGAGACGGCCAAAAGGGCTAAACAGGGCGTTGACCGAGTGAAGCAGGAGCTGAGCCGCTCCAAGGAGGCTGCCCGTGATCAGGAGAAGGAAACCCGCCAGAAGTATGCCGCTTCGCAGGAGGAGGCGGCCGGGCTGAAGGCGACGGTGGATCGGCTCAGCGGTGAGCTGGAGGCGGCGAAGAAGGAGCTGGAAAAGGCCAAATGGGAGAACGCCGCCAAGGTGGTCGAGCTGGCGGAGGCTGAGAAGACGACCGCGGAGTTGAAGGGGCAACTGAAGGCGATCGAGACCGATCCCTATCTCAATGTGGCACTCGTCTGCGAGTTCGCCTATTATTTGGCCTACGCCGATGCTGTTCGAGCCGCCAAAAAGGCAGGGATCGAGATCGGTCCCTTGATGGAGAGCTTCAAAGCCTATGCGCTCGAGCACCCTCTGCACCCGGAGTTCTCTTTGCCGATCCTTGACCTTATCGACTTTGGGATCGACTTGAGTTGGTATACTGGCAAACTCATTCATCCTGAGGCCGATGGGGGGGGCGCATGCCGATCCGCCTCCTGAGGGCGAAGACCAGCCGGCGGGACCTTGAGAGATGTTTTTGTTTTTCTTGTATCTTGCAATTCTTCTGCTTTCTCTTTGTAATGCCTTCGGGCTCCATCTTGTACGACATCTTTGTTATGAATAAAGTACTCTTTTCCCACACTGTGTCTTTTTATGTACGATCGTCTTTGAATGTTTGTATGCGAATTTTTACAAGTATGTGTATGATTGCATCCGATGTCTTGTTCGTTCGACCGTTTGTTTGAATGTTGAATTTATTGATATGTTTTGAGTCGAGATTCTTACTTGTAATTTTTGTCGAACGATTCTGATCGTCCTGCGTGTGTTTGAGCGAAGCCGATCGGGTGTGGTTCCTTCCTTCCGATCGCATTTAGGATTAGCTCCCCTTCTCTGCCCCCTTGTTTTTGTTTACTTATTGTAAGTAAGGGAACAAAAATTAGTTTGTTGGTGAGCTATCTTCAGTTTTGCCGACTCTGAGGAACCGTGCACGGTCGCGGAGTTCGATGGACTGACCTCCACAACCGTGTCTTTGTGTGCGAGGGACATTGCCTATCCCGCGACTCACTTTATTGTGAGGATCCTCCGTTAGGCTGCGCCCGCCTTGTATTTAAACGAAAGGTGGGCGATCTTGGCCTGGAGGAGTCCTTGCACGAGGCGTCGTCGGTTTATTCGACTCCACGTCCGTGGCTTATTAACTCTGCTTCCACCTCGGCCCGTCATGAAGATGGCGACCCTCGACGGTGTACGTTGAGACGGGGGTGGTGGTACGTCGCATTGCCCGGGTTCACCATGTTAGATGACGAACCTTTGAGGGCGGGCGATTGTGTCCACTGATTAGTTTTGGAGGGTCCTTCGGCTACGCCGGCCTCGTATTTAAACGAAGGGCGGGCGATCTCAGCCCAAAGGAACCTTACACGGGCGAAGCTGTCGGTTCCATCGACCTCCAGGACCATGGCTGCATTGATCCTACCTCGGATCGCCATGAACGACGATCGTCGGCGGTATGCGATATACCTGGTGGGGCGATCGCTAGAATAGATGGGATAGGAAAAAATCTCATTATATTCTTTGTACATTGGGTAGTTGAAACTGAATACAATGTTTTTCGCTGGTAGTACTTCTTCAGATGTACGGCGTTCCAGGGATATTGATCCGGAGTGCCGTCAGGGTGTTCAAGCTCGTAGGCTCCCTTAGTCGGCCATTTAGATATCCTGAAGGGGCCTTCCCAGTTCGGACCAAAGACACCTGTGTGGGTCTGGATCTTTTTGAGGACGAGATCGCCCACTTGAAAACGTCTTTCCTTGACCTTCGAATTGAAGAACCTCTCGGATCTCCTTTTATGGATTGCGTTCTTCATTTCTGAGGTCAGTCGTCGTTCTTCGAGCATGTCGAGATCGATCCGTCGGGCCACATCATTGTCGGTCGTCATCTCTTGTTCGGTTCGATGGCTTAGGACTGCGATCTCCGAGGGGATCACCGCTTCTATTCCGAAGGCGAGGGCGAATGGGGTTTCGCCGGTTGAGTTACGGGTCGTCGTTCGATAAGACCACAAAACGTCTGGAAGCTCGTTTGCCCATCGTCCTAGCCTGGATTCGAGTCGCGCTTTAATTGTGTGTTTGAGGATCTTGTTCACAGTCTCTACCTGCCCGTTCGTCTGAGGGTGATAGGGTGCTGAAAACAACCTTTTGACTCCCCACTTCTCACAGAATTGCATGACTTCTGAGCCGTCGAACTGCTTTCCGTTGTCGGAGATGATGGCCTGGGGCAGACCGAATCGGCATATGATGTTTCTCCAGATGAACTTGATTACTTGCTCTTGGCCGATCTTGTTGAGCGGTTCGGCTTCAGCCCATTTGGTGAAATAGTCGACCCCTACAATGGCAAACTTACAACCCCCTGGTGCCGTTGGCAAGGGACCTATAAGGTCGATGCCCCATTGCGCGAATGGCCACGGGCTGTACATTGAGGTGAGCTGCTCGGGGGAGAGTTTAATGTTTGGTCCCATTACTTGACACCTGTGACACGATCTGGCATAGGCGATCGCATCCTTCTGAAATGACGGCCAGAAGAAACCTTGTCTGGTTGTTTTATGGATGAGAGCTCGTCCGCCAGCATGGTTTCCACAGATCCCGTCATGGATCTCGGCTAAAACGCGCCGACCTTCCTCCGGTGTAATACACTTGAGGAGGGGAAGGCTGAAAGCTCGCTTATAAAGTCGGTCGTCCAATAGGGTAAATCTGGTCGCACGGAACTGGAGTTGGCGAGCTTTAACACGGTCGTCAGGGACCGTTCCGTCCTTTAAGTATTTGATGAACGGAGTCATCCAGTTCTCTGGATGATATTTCGCCCTCCAGCGAAGCGAGCTGGGGGGCAATTGTTATGCGGCGATTAATACGCCTCGATGGCGATCGGCATCACGATCGGAGAAGCCAACCATTGAAGACATACTCTGGGCAAACACCCAGCAGTCGGCACCGACGGCGACCGTCTTTCGGTATCCAGCGATCGTCTTTTATTAAGTGGCGATCGTCTTTTATTAATTGGCGATCGTCTATGGTGTCCTGCCAGAGACGATCGTCTCGTGCCACGTATGAATCCAGCATCCGTCAAAGTCGTCGAAGACCGAATCTTAGACGGTGGCCCACGTGCAGATCCGCAAAGGGCGCCGACAGATAAGACGTTTGACCACAGCCTGTCACCTACCTCACCTACCGACAGGGCCGCCGAAAGGTACAAAGTGGGTCCTCCTGACAATGACCCAAGACGCGTGGGCTTCCCATCGCTCGCACTGGCCACCAGCAGCAGTCCCAGACTTTAAGGGAACAGCCCACGTGACGGGACGATCGTCCATCTTATTATAATATAGAAAACGGCGGTCGCCCGCGATCGCCGGAGAGGACCCAGCAACCTTGTCCCCTATAAATAGGAGGCTCATAACAGTGGCTAAAGGACGCGATTATTACCGTGAATACAGTGCAAAATACACACAGAGAGAGAATCAAAGACTCATCTGGCAATCATTTACATATTCATAGTGATATTCATATACATATATCATACATCCCAAGCAAGAACTCACAGATCTACATATCTGGTTCTTCCGGCAATCTACACGCTCTACAGCTTAGATAACTAGAAGTCTTTACACTCATTGTAATAGATTATTGATAACATCTCGCGAGAGCATTCAAGCCCGGGATTAACAACCCCGGCAAATCTTGTGTTATCTATTTCTCACGGAAGTGTTCTCGCATTTGTTTGTTACTCGATTATTCCAGCAATACTATCTCCGGATAATATTTTGGGTAACAGATATTACTAGTATTTTTTCGTAAACAACAAATACTTTTTTCCATGATGTATGTGTTGATTTTACAATATCAATCACGTATTGTGACATGACAATAGCAATTATCTCAAACTCATCGCCGTCTCATGATATTTTCCATATAAATGGAAAAACCTATGATGTTGACGGTTTTGGAATTTCGTTCTATTTCTCCTTCATATGAAGGTTGCGACAGGAAGGGCATCCGGCGTAAAACTTTGCCACTTTGTTATTTGCATGAGTTATGGTGTTAACTAATTTTAGACAATTAAACGACACTATAATCTTCATGCCACCGACCCCAACATAGTTGGGATTAAGGTGCTGTTGATGATGATGATGATGAACAAATACTTTTTTACCTCCAAAAAATACACATGATCTTCTACAAACTTGCTTGCCATATCCAGAGATCAAACATGTCCAACATATGCACCAATCATTTTATTGCTGAAAATCTTAGTTTTTATAGTGTCATCTTTAGCTGTAACTTGAATATAGAATAAGTCATTTGATACTTTAATAGTCGGAAGTAAAACAAGCATATAAAATAAATATTAGAAAATTAGATACGCCCCTAAAATTGAAACTTTATCATTTAAAAAAAGCAATGACTGGTTCAACTAAAACTCCTATTTTATAATTTTCTTCCCAATATACCCCTATATGTATTTTTATTTTATATATCCATACGTAAGAAGACATACCTTTCAACACTAACGTTGATTAATATTGTGATTTACATCTGAACTTTTTCATTATATCTCGAGATTGAATGTCCTTATTTTAGAGTTTGGAACAATGAACATATTCTTCTTTTGTGTATCAAAAGAAATTTACCTATTCATGTTTGTTTTTCTAGTACATATATATATCTACAATTCTCATGTTTATGTATCTACAAGAAACGATATATGCATATATTATTATTTTTATATATTTCCATATAAATGTACACTTCTATAAACATGTTTTTGTATCAAGTATCAACTACCAACTATGTATACATTATTCTTCAAGTTACTTGTAAAATCTGTATCATATTGTGAATGTGTTTGATTTTTCAGTGATCGGCGGTTTAGTTAGTAACGTCTAATACTATATTTCAAAAGTATAACAATTAAATCATATGAATTAATTAAGAATTATGCCAATGACACAAATTGTAAATACTAAATGATATGTGGACAATGATAATCTCGTGTAGCATCAACATAAAATGTTGAGTTTAATCTAATAAAAACTATATATGGGTTTTGTCGTATAAAATTTTAATTATAAAATTTTAATGGGGGGGAAGTATAATTTCAGTATTGTGATGTATGCTTTTTTTTGGCGGTGATGGTATTTTGTTGCATCAAGTATTGTCAGTAAAAGTTTTTTTTTTTTTTTTTGGAACTGTATCTGATTACATAAAGTGGAGCCTTGGCGCAGCGGTAAGAGCTGTTGTCGTATGGCCTGTGGTCACGGGTTCGAGTCCTAGGAGCGGCCTCTTGCCAATTTAATTGGCAAGGGAAGGCTTGCCCTCTATACACCCTTGTTGTGGGACCCTTCCTCGGACCCTCGCCTTGCGGGGACGCTTCGTGCACCGGGCTGCTCTTTACTGTATCTGATTACAACTTCGTATGTGTTGATTTCTGATTATCAAGCCGAAGTGGATGAATGATCCTAGAATAATTGTGTAACTTTGGGTTTTCGCGAGCAAATATGCAATTGTTTTCAGGATGATCATAGATTCTCTTGTAGATATGATCTGAAGCTAACCTTTTAGCTCGAAATGAAACTCGGTATATCTGGCCATTCGTGATTGTAGTGTTCACTTGTGGAAGCATTAGCATATCCTGTCATTGTGATTTTAATTGTCACTTTTTACTTCTGATGAGATATTTGTGGGATGGAATTCTACGCACTGCCGAGATTATATTGGAAGGGTCGATTTGTATACTTCATCTACTTATCTTTTGAGCTTTGGCTACAATCCATTATTTTTTTGCAACTGTTAAACAATTTGTATAGCATTAATTGATAACCACTTTTTTCCAAAGAATTCTTTTACTGTCATCCTCAATATTTTATTTTATTTTGTCAATCATTCCTTCTTAGGTGTAAGAACGATAACGATTATATGCTATTGTCGGTGCTTACCCTGTATATCATGGAGCTGACTTTAAGATTAAAATTTACTAACTCAAATGTAATATATAACCTGTCTGTACTATGAGAGGCTCCACTTGATGACCACATTGAGATTTGGTATTGGTGTGTTTTATTGTTAATGAATCTGTCGAGAAGCCTCATGACTAGAAACCCGATGGCACTAATAGTGTTCAGGGCTTAATTTCTCTTAATCATTGATCTCGCACATATCCGCTGGCTTTTCTAGATTGGATACTCTAATTCCTAGCATAACTTTCTTACAGTTTGTTATCTCCTTATGAAGGGAAAACTATGAATACTACCCTTGCGGTTTAGCTAGATGCAAAAATGCCCAATTGTATTTTAATATCACAATACCCCTTGACATAGTATTTTACCAATCGCATCCTACTGATGTTGTGACTTATCGAAATAAAAACAATCCTCGTGGGGGACCGATGTCCGTGTTGCTATATGGATGTGAACTCAAAAGTAACCAATGCAGAAGAAACAAATATCGCATAAGATTTCACAGATAAAGTCGATTCACCTTCGTTACGTTTTCCGTAGAAAAACATAAATATGAAGTTGTTATTCACTATTTAGATCACCTTCGTTACGTATTCGTTATTTCTTTAGTCCAGGCCATATGGCAACATAGACATTGGCCGATGATATAAAATGCGCGTATCTGGGAGGTGGTATTGTAATTTTAGAAGATAAGTTGATTTCCTTTTTGTAATTGGACTAAACCTAGGGGTAATTTTGCAATTATCTCTAAAATAAATATTTTGCAGAATGAACTTGATTATGGAACTGATGAGCCTCCACCTTCTCCGAGGCTACTTCCGCTCCAGCCGCACCAGCAACAACCTCAAACATTGACGCAGATACCTCACTCGGGACTTGCCGTATCTTCTAATGCATTTAATCCGTCAACAATTACGACACCAGGACAAGGACAGCGTTTTGTGAATTCTGACCAAATAAAGAATCCCATTTTCTCGAATGCTCTGTCGAGTCCAGTGCGTCAGAGTTTTCAAAACTATCATTTATCACATGGAGATTTTTCGTCGAATAATTCCATTCGTAGTACTGAGAACACGACCAATCAAACCAGAGATAGTCATCCTCTGAGTTCCAATGATGCCTCTATGGATATGCATGCCGATAGCCCTGGCAATGATTCGCTCTACTGAGTGTCGCCCGTATTATGGAATCGGAGAGTCTATGAAGAGAAGATAATGGGATTGTAGTTAAGGTGGGGGGTATTAACAAATATATATATATATATATATATATATATATATATATATATATATATATATAAGTGTAAAGAACTTCTTAATAAGCGGATTTTTTTTATTTCAGTTGCTTTTTCTTGTGGTGGCCTCTTTATAACGCCAGAGTTATGCAGAATGTAATGAGTTCTATCTGAATAAATAGAGTACGATTCTTCAATTTGGTATTATGTAAACACACTCACACGCACACTCGCGCACACACGCGCGCACACACACCTTATGAGCACCTGTTTATATGGCAATGATGTAGCATATCTATCTAGCTGCTACAGCGATGTGCTTTTAATGAAGCGCTCACATTTCATGTTACTGTTAATTGGGTGGCATACTGAAGAATATTTATTAGTCGGAATATTCAATTTATGAATTGATATACCGGAGCAGACATGTATATCCTATTCTTGAATTATTATTGTACAATCAATGTATATACTGACATTCATTGTTCAGATGTATCAATGATATGAAAATGGTACATCTGGTGCACCGTTCAATCATAGACATGTTGGAACGGCTGTTTATATCGCGCACGGCTGTATATATCGCGCAGGACTGGCAAATATGATATGGGTATTCATTACTCTTGTTGGCCTGTCTTCATAATCCGGTATAACTTGCCACCAGTTCTATGCGTTAGGAGTTTATGATTTTTGTTTAGCGAACAGGGAACCATCATAGTTTGGGCTATGTTTTTATTAAAATCCGTGCCCATAAAGAGTGAACACACTCTTATGGGATGGAGGGAGTACATATTCTTGGAGGTTTGATGGTTACTATTCTATTGGTGTATGTTCAATTTGTCGATGAATTATTGTTGTTTTCCCCCCCCATAAATTGTACACTTGCAACCCGAACATTCCTTCGGGATGTATCCACAGGTTATTTGTGTCCCTTCCCATATTATGTTACAAAGACATAGTATCGACCCCCAAAATAATGTTCAGAGGTACCGAGTAGAAGACATTTTCTCTCTCACGAAGCGTGGATAGATGGTTGGATTATTAGAATGATCGCAAGGTGGAAGCCAAGTCCAAACAGGTGTTCGAAGCGTATTGATGGGTCGCACTAAGTTGTTGAACATGCTTGATCAACTTTGTGATCGGGGCCGGTCCTGTTTCAAGGCCAACAGAGTCGTTGCTTTGGCCCCTCGAAAATATGTGATTTTGTGGCCCAAAATTCTAACACATATGTACCAAGTATAGATTTATATTCAATTTTTAATTATAAAAAAGAATAAACGAAAGAACAAGGATCTTTCTTCTCGGCGACGCCTCCTTCATCAGTAAGTTTGTTTTTGAAGTATCTGATTTAAGTTTTAAATCATCTCTAAGTTATTATTCCCATTGTCACAATCAAATATTGTTAGAGGGTTTATATTTGGTATATTTAGGGTAATGATTGATATGAGTAATGATGGTAAATATATGGTGGGGATTAAAATAAAAATATTTGATGATAAATGGGTGATGTAGATTAAAAATAAAAGGTAATTATTTGATTTGATTGTGAAAAATGATATATGTAAAGTTGCTAAGTGAATAATTTTTTTGAGAGAAATGTAAATATTTGGGCGGGACGGAGGGTGTGCGTATTAGGATTTGTAAAATTGGTTATTTGAATTTGAAGATTAGAATAATTCAAGTTGGGTTTGTGAAATTAGTTTCACGATGGTGAATATTTATTGAAGTGTATGCAGTTTTTCTTTCTTTCCTATAGATTGAAGTCGAGAAAAAGAATATAATCTGTAAAGCGATTATTCTACTTTGATTCATGATTTTGCTTTTGAATACGGTAAAAAAATGTGTTTAAATAGTATTTCATTTTAAATTGGAATGAAATATTTCTATTCACTAGGTTTATATTGATTATTAAACTAATTTTTAATTTTAATATTACAAATTTCTAAAATGAAAACCTCAATTAAAAAGTTAGCTTTGAGCCCCAAATCACGCAAATATTTTGGTCATGTATGTCATATGGTACTTGGAGTATTTAATTATGGGAGAATGACCAATAACTATATCTTATATTGAAAATTAACAACTAACTCGGACAATCTTTTTTTTGAACGTCATCTTTGACCTAATAAGACAAAAGTACCCTTTAATAATTACCATTCCAAGTAATATCCAATTTTTATACCCATTTTCCTTACAAATGACTTTGCTTCTTAGGATAAAACTCCAGGGAGGCTCCTTAAGAAGATCTCAACCATACATTTCAGATAAATAATGATCGACGATTCATATTGAATCTTGTTACAAATGGACAGATTAGTAAATAACATACATATTTAATTTATTTCCCAATTTTTATAAATATATGGAAACTGTTTCTAAAATCCGAAATATCATCCCCTGATTTTCGATATTTTGATTTCTTTGATCTCTTATTTCCTTTTGCTTTATTTAAATTTTGAATCCAATATCCATTACAATCAATTTTCCAAATGATAAACCCAACAAGGTGTTGAAAAACCTAATAGCTTGATAGAGTTTTGCAAAAGACTACATATTCAAAGCATGAAGAAGTTTACTCGATCTACAACAATCAATACATAAGATACAATAACAAATATAAAAATGATAAATAAAATAAAAAATCAACTTTATATTTTATTTTTTTGGATGAATTCTTTTTTTTTGTGACAACATATTCATATCCATTATTCTTTTTTTATGCATTCTAGGTATAAGGATAGGGTAATGCACAATGCATCATAAAACTTAAAATTCAATATTTATATAATTTTTTTTTTATCTCTTTACCAGAAGAAATTATTTAGTTGAGACGAAGCTTGAGAATGATCATCCTCGACGTGTGATGGGGAGTGTGCGTGTCTGCCCTCGTACGTGGTTATCACCATTCGAGGGTCGTCCACTAGTCGCTCCACGCGTTTCTTGACACGACAATCGTCTCGCGTGCAACGATAATAGCTCCTGCATTATTATACCATGAGATCACAAAGAATGTCGTATATTGTTACCATGGACGGAGGTAGTGGGGGCTCCAACGGGTCGTCTCCCCCTCCGAACCAAAACCAAATTCAAAAGGTTTGTGTTTTACGCATAATTATACGGTCGAATCGGTTTCGTCTCCTTATTATGCATAAGCCATTGTTGTGTTTGTGTAATAGGTATTTTTAATAGCCGACTAAATGATACATCATGTACTTGAAATGCATGAATATTCAATTAATTGTTTTATTTTATTTTTTTGAATTTTACGGTATTTGCGGTTCATTTTTATTATCTTAAGATTTAGTTACAGCTTTAGGGTTCAATTTTAATTATTAAAATTTAACTTTTAAAAAGTTCAGTTTTATTTTTGTTTGGTTTCAATTTTTAAGGTTTATTTTTTTAATATTATTTATTATTTAGCTTTTAATCTCTAATTTTCTAAGGTTCATTTTAAGTTCCCAAACACTAATATTAAGTGAGAATAACTTGTCTTGTCCTTTTACATATAACATTATTCTTTTTTGCCCCAAGTTTAGCACAAACTCTTTTGATACCCAAATTGTCGGAATTGACCTTTACTCGAATGAATTCGAGTCATATGTTATAATTTCGAGTAACATAATTTCGAGTGAACTTGCAAAAATATACGATATCAGTTTTGATGTGAGCATTCGAGTTACCCGAATCTTAATTCGAGTTACACGAGTCGGATTCGGGTTACCCGAAATGTCAAAACGTGTTAGCTCGAATCAGATTCGGGTTACTCGGAATCAGATTCGGGTAACTCGAATTCAGGTTCGGGTAACTCGAATTCAGATTCAGGTAACTCGAATTCTGTTTCGGGTAACTAGATTTTGTTACGGGTAACTCGTATCTCATCGGGTAACTCGGATTCGGGTAACTCGATTGTCTAATTGTGTTACCCGATTGTCAACCTTCCTCAATATTGTATATTTTTTAAAGTTTACTCGAAATTATTCGAGTAAAGGTCAATTCTGACAATTTAGGTATCGAAAGAATTATTGCTAAATTTGGGACAAAAAAAAATAATACGGTGAAAATAAGTTTTCACATTAATATTAACAATAGACAAATCGCATTAGCCGGTGTGGTAGGCCAGTGTGTGTGTGTGAGAGAAAAAAAAAAAAAAAAAATCATGGTTTTATTTTACCTAGTACAAAAGAAAAAGGGCCCAAAAAAAGAAAAAAGGACAGGAAGAAAATGGAGGAGTGATAATGGTGGCAATTGCAAATTGGCTATTGCTGCATTCATCATTACCAAACCAAAAAATAAAAAGTAAAAAAAAAAAAAAATTAAACAGTAGTAACAGTAAAAAGTTTTTAGTTCGGGTTCAATTTTATTGTTCCAAACACTGTTCCACCCAATATATAGTCGCTACATGTCGATGCGTACTTTTTGAGTTTTAAAATTTTCATGTCTCGGCAAAGTGCGCCTGCACACGTGGCGAATATCTACTGGGTGAAATAGAGTTTGGAACAAATATTTGAAACAGTAGAATTGAACCGTTTTCGAGGCAGAAGGTGTGGGGGCCTCTTTGGACATTTCCCAAAGTTTTGCACATTTTGGTAAATGAGGGGAAATAAATGGTTCCTATAAGAAAAAAAAAAACCTTAGATTTGTAATCATTTGATAATAAAAAGTTATTTATCTTTTTAAACCTATAGCCAAATCATGAAAAAAGATTTCAGCCTAAATATATCATCATCATATATGTAGGTAAAATAGAAAAAATTTCTCAGTATTTAACTAAAAATTCACCAAATTTTTCTATATTTAATAAATTGTACGAAATTTATTTATATTACAAGAGAGCGGGCAAAAATTCTGTATCGTTAATATTCGTCAAAATTTTAACGGTATGAAGTTTTTCATTAAGAAAATATTTAAAAATCAGAAACTTGTTTAAAAAATCCTGAAATATTTTTAAATTCTAAAATTTGATTTGAAATTTCAGAAAATTAACTGATTTTTTTTTACTTTGTACCAAACTGAATTTTAGTGTAATTATAATTAAAAGAATATAGGGGGATTTGATATACTTTTTAGCTAGACTCAAGAGGATTTTAAGCATTCTACCGTCATCTCTCTCTCTCTCTCTCTCTCTCTCTATATATATATATATATATATATATATATATATATATAAATATATATATATAGACGGTTCTGGTGAAAATGAGTTTTAAGTTAAGAAATAAGAATGAATTTGGTACATAATTAATTTTGATTGAATGGATGACCAAGATTTATTTACATGAAAACTTATGCATGAAATGCATTGTTTTAATATATCGATATTTTGATGCATATTAATACATAATTTTAATACCTAGCATTTTATTGCATGAGATACATACTTTTTTTATGCATAATCTAATCTGGATCATAGATCACACAAAAATTAGTGGCTCAAATTTATTCTTATTTCTTACTCAACCATTTTCATTTGATCCATCTTATATATATATATATATATATATATATATATATAAAAGTTAGATCAATATTCTGCATTTTTGCTTTGAAAAGATTTATGTGAACAAGCAAGTAACTTTTACCTTTTTGCTTAGCATTAATTACTAATGGAGAATGACTCAAATGAGATACAATATCAGAATTCAATTATATATATATATATATATATATATATATATATATATATATATATTGAATTAGATATAGTTCTTGCATGGAATTGATCTAATCAATTATATAAAATCACTAATCAATTAATTTATTTGAAGAATTTTTGAGAATTTAATCCTCTGATTATACTTATAAAAGTAATATGAGAATTAAAAAAAGGAAGATCATTCAATTATATATATATATATATATATATATATATATTGAATTAGATATATAGTTCTTGCATGAAATTGATCTAATCAATTATATATAATCACTAATCAATTAATTTATTTGAAGAATTTTTGAGAATTTAATCCTATAATTATACTTACAAAAATAATATGAGAATTAAAAATAATATCAAGAATAATATTTTAATTTTTTTCTTTTTTTTTTTACCTTGGGTGTTGGGTGTTCTTGACAACTTTCTGTCCATATTTCCTCCATTTATAACCATCATCCAATACATCCACATCACTCATGGTCTTGAAGCAAAATCTTGGCTCTCTAATCCTTCTTCTGGCCTTAATCTTCTTCATCTTCACCGCGGCCGATACCCCTAAATGATCATCCACTCCATTTCTCTTTATGCTCATGCAATCACTAAGTTCTTCCCATGCCCTACAAATTATTAAATTTAAACCAAAATAATTACCATCAATTCCTTTTTTTTTTTTGCATGTTAGTTATACAACATGGAGACAATTAAAAATAAAAAAAATATTTATTAATTAATTTTTTCATAATATATATATATATATATATATATATATATATATATATATATATATATAAGGATTGACTATGGTGGAAACACCCTTAATGGTGAAATCTAGAAACCAATTGCATTATTAAGTAGCTTCATTGCATATTTGTTATTATTTGTTGAATCAAGCTGGTCGTTAGTATATGCAACAAATAATACAATAAAAAAATACATAAATGCATATAATTCTACTCATCTACAGCCGTTGGATCACTAATATCAATGGCCTACAAAAGTTTCTAGATTTCACAAGGTAATTAGTTTTCACATGATATATTTCCTATATATATATATATATATATATATATATATGCAAGATGTGTGTGTGTGTGTGTGTGTGTGTGTGTTACCAGGAGTTTGAAGGTGATCTTTGCAAAGAAAGAATCTGGGATCCTCCAAAGTGATACGTGAGATCTTCTTTCTGCCTCGTTGTTATTACAGACTGATCGGAGTTGAGGGTTAGAGGTGAATCAGCTGAGAGAGAGAAAGGAGGCACGGCGGCGGCGGCAGCAGCAGCAGCTAGGGTTTTAAGGGGTTCTTGGCTGCAATTCAGTATAGGAAGGGATGAAAAGAAATTACTGTGGTAAGGAAAGATCTCAAGTTGTGATGACAGCATCAAATCTTGTTCCTCAAACAAGCCCTGATTAAGCAGAGCTTGTGATGCAGAAGACATTTTTACTGTTTTTTTTTTTTAACCTTTTAGGGTGAAGAATGTTGTGGATGTTCTGGTTAATCTCCCAATATAGGAAAAACTATGGGGTCTGGCTATATGGAGAAAGTATTCTTTTGAAGGTGGGGGTGGGGGGGGTGGGGGGGGGGGTTCTTTTGAAAGAGATAATAGATATGGGAATTGCACTGACGCCAAATATATAATAATTAAAATTGCTGGACTTTCTTTGGCGTTATCTATGTGACGCTAAAGATATAATATTTAAAATTGCTGGGCTATCTTTGGCGTCACACATGTGACGCTAAAGTTTAAAATTGCTGGACTATCTTTGGCGTCACGTTTTTGACGCCAAAGCTTAAAAAATAATATTCACCACGTTCGCTTTAGCTTCACCCATGTGAAGCTAATGTAATTAGGTTAATTATTTACATTCGCTTTAGCTTCACATTGTTGACGGTAAAGTTTAATTCTTTAGCTTCACCGGTCAAACGTTTGTGAAGCCAATACATACATTTTTTAGTAGTGAATTATAAAGAGTTGTTTTTTTCCTTCTTGCTGGTGAAAGTAACTAGAGAGTGATAATATATATATATATATATATATATATATATATATATATATCATACTGGTCTTACGTGTACACCTAAAATATTCTAAAATACTCTCTCTCTCTCTCTCTCCAACTGCCGACCTCGCTGATCCAATTTCATAGGCCCGTTGCGGATCTAAGTTTTTGTGGCAGTTGTGTTGGCGGGTTGTCTATGTTTGGCGATTGTGACGGATTTGACTTTTTTTCCTTCTTCCTCCTTTTTATTTTTTCTGTAAATTGCAAGGAGATCGGCATATATGATTATGATGAAGAAATATTGTAGGGAAGAAGGTTGATTACATATATATTGGTCGTTCTCAAGTTGTTGCCGGAAAAGGTCACGTACAAGTTTTTATGGGACGGAGGGAGTAGTATTTTGCAAAAGCTATCAAAACTAGTGTTTGGAATAATGTTGATAAAAAGCTATCAAATTTAACTTTAGAGTATCATTTTATTTACTTGTTTGTTTGTTTTAGTATTCAACAGACAGTTAATCTGTGTTGAACATTTATATCAAATAACTACTTTGACAGTTATCGCTAACAGCTACCAATTGACAGTTAATATATATATATATATATCCGTCATCTGACAACTATTGCAACAGTCAAGAGTCGATATCTACATCTAGTTTTGTCGAACAAAACCACTAGTCTATATTCCCCATGTAACTCTCATCTTGGGAAAGAAGTGTGGATGAAAAATCAAGAAAAAGTCGTGTGTTTTCCTTAAAGCATATATTGATGATTTCCATAGACTTATTGAGGAAGCATAGGTACTTTTACCTGCTGGTATACATATAAAGGCAATGTCACTTGTTTAGAACTCGAATGTTTTCGAAATACAGATATGTAACTAATTTTAGAGGCTAAGGATACCCCGTATGCAATGTATCAACGTGTGGAATTGGAGGAATGCGAGTCGCTTTTATGCCCAGCATGTTTAAGTGCGATAATTATTGACTTTTATGTAGTAATTTTGTGCAATTTATGGCCATCACATTTAAGTATGATAATTGTTGCCCTCTGTAGATCGTTTTTGTGCAATTTATGCCTATTTCTCGCCGAGAGTCGTAAAGTGACACCCCCATAATTAATGGAAAACGTTTTACAGTTTTCCCAGAAAAATAAGTCGATTAGAATCAAAGAGCTCACTCATAGAAAAGAAACCCTTTGACCCCAAAAGGCGAGATCGAATCGGCTGAAGTAGGGAGATTCTAATTCTCAACAATGTCCAAAGGAATGTTGGGTGGGTCTAAACGATTGAGCTACCACCTAGTGATTTAATCGGGTAATAAAGATTTATTTTGAATGATTAAATATATTTTATATATTTACTATAAAATTATATCTAGATAATATTTTGATAAAATCAACTGAATTCGATCGGTAGAAGACTTTCTAATAATTAATCGATCTAGACAGAAAATTGAGAAACACCGATTCTAAGTACTTTAGCGCTCCCATTAATAAAACTAAAAGGTCAACAATAAAGTTAACCGTTTCATAATTTTACTTTTTCTTTTTTAAGTTACTATATATATATATATATCGCTCCCATTAATAAAACTAAAAGGTCAACAATAAAGTTAACCCTTTCATGATTTTACTTTTTCTTTTTTCAGTTACTAAATATAAATATATATATATATATATATATAATATGTATGATTTTTCAACTCATTAAAAAAAGTAAAAGATCGTTTTGATCTTTTGTATTGAGTACTTGGTGTAAAAGTAACAATTTTTATATATGTATGATTTTCAACTCTTTACAACTTTAAATATCATTTGGATTTTGTATTATAAAAGTGCAAAGCTAAAAAAAAAAAAAAGAAAAATGTGATAGGCAGAGCCTAATGGACTTTTTGCAATAGGATCAATTCAATAGTGGGGTGTGCCATTTATGTCCCCAATTGACCTCTATGGCATATATGTATGAAAAAAATTGGAATGCTTTATATGTCTGTAAGGTCAACATAAAAATAGACCACGTGAAGACAAAGACAATAGGAATGTTTACGTATATCATTATTTTTTTTTGTCTCAAGTTTAGCAACAACTCTTTTGATATTCAAATTGTCGAAATTGACATTTACTCGAATAAATTCGAGTCATATATTATAATTTCGAGTCAACTTTAAAAAATATACAATATTAGGAAGGTTGACAATCGGGTAACATAATTAGACAGTCGAGTTACCCGAATCCGGGTTACCGAATAAAATACGAGTTACCCGTAACAAAATCGAATTACCCGAAACAGAATTCGAGTTACCCGAATCTGAATTCGGGTAACTCGAAACAGAATTCGTGTGACTTTCTAGTAACCCGAAACAGAATATATGTGTGAGAGTGCACATGGATGTTTGACTTTCGAGAAATAAAAAGACATTTTGCTTCACACGTTAGAGAAATAGATGAGACATAAAAGACAATAGACTTACTTTCGGGTAGGAGAAAGCATCAGACTGACTTTCGGGTAACTCGAATTCGATTCGGGTAACTCGAATTCAGATTCGGGTAACTCGAATGCTCACAACAAAACTGATATCGTATATTTTTGCAAGTTCACTCGAAATTATGTTACTCGAAATTACAATATATGACTCGAATTCATTCGAGTAAAGGTTAATTCCGATGATTTGGGTATCAGAAGAGTTTGTACTAAACTTGGGACAAAAAAGAATAATACTATATGTAAAAGGGTAAGACAAGCTATTCCCACATGTTTTAATAGGTTGAGTCTTAGTTGTCAATGTAATTCTTTAGTTTGGTTTGATTGTGCAAATTGATTGTCTAAGTTTCTGCATTGTGCTCTTCTTCTCGTTTTTTCTTTTTTCTACACTGGAAACCCTAGCCGTCTCTCATCTCCTTGCTCTTCTACTCTTTTTTTCTATTTTCTTCTCAATCTAGTAAACAAGGGGTGGTTTCCGATCATTTTGGCCTCAAATCACCCCTTTCCACCCTTGATTGCAATCGTTTCAATTAAATAAGTGGGTTTTCCACATAGTCTGGTATAGTTTTGACTTTTGTGTTTTTCGTCGTGTAAGTACGGCATTGTTGTTTTATTCCCGTCTTGGTACGATTTGTTTGGATTTCTCGTCTTTGTACGGTGTGTTTGGATTTCCCGTCTTTGTGCGGCGTATTGGATTTTCCGTCTTTGTGCGGTGTTCGTTTGATTAGATTGATAGATCAACTACGATTAGATTCAATGCAGATATGGACGACAACGTTGCAGATCTAGAGACATGAGTGCTCTGTTCACCTTGATTTTTGCCAATTTGTGGGCATTTTGATTTTGCTGTTTTATACTATTAATTTGGATGCTAAGAGCATGTTCGTCGATCCATCCTCCGTAGTTTTTAGCAATATTGATATTGATCGATGTAATCTCTCATTTTGATGAATGAAAACTATTATGTTGAGTCAAAAAAAAAGGTGTGGGGGGGGGGGGGGGGGGGAGGGGGGGATTATGCACGGTGTGCCCATTTTTCTTAATAGTTAGTTCAGAGTAGTAAGTGAGATTATAATAACTACAAAGTTAGTTTTATATTAACACTTTTAAAAAGAGAATGGTACCACTTGAATTATAAAGGGCCTCTTCGAAACTGTGGACTCGGCCTGACCCGAACCAACCACTTCGACTGGCGAGGCGGGCTTGGATATGGGAAAAAAGTACTCCCTATCTTCTCGGTGCGTTGTTTCCACATCGCCTGTCCAATCATCGCTTCGTAATGTAGTAGTTCTTATAAAAAGCTCACAGTTAAAATTGAATTTTTCTTTAGTTTTTGTTTCGGGACGAGGTCCAGAAACAATGTAGGTTGTCTTTCGGTACCTGGTTTTGTTGTTTGTAATTGGTGTCGTAGCGCATGGCCCATAGTTTTCGTTATTTGTATTTCGAAAAAATATTGTGTGGTGCATAGTTTTGTTGTTTGTGTTTTTGAGAAAATCATATATTTTTTATTGTTTGTACTTTGAGGTAATAGCAAGCGATGGTTGTTTGTACTTTTTAGGCCATTTATCACTCAAATATTTATATTTCTATAAAAAATATTTCGTTTATTATGTTTACATATATCACTTTTTACTATCAAATCAAACAATCAATTTTTACGTTTTAATCTCCACTACACATTTATCATCAATATTTTTTACTTTTTAATCTCCACCACATATTACCATCATTACTTATGTCAATCATTACCTAAAATATACTAAATATATACCATCTGTCAATATTTGATTGAGACGGAGGGAGTAGTAGCGAAATTCATATTTTTTTATTAATTTATAGATCTCCATAAATATAATCATGCAAGATCCCATTGAAATAGAAATATGAGGCAAAGAAATCTAGTGCTTAGCATACGGATCCAGATCCTCTGCAGCACAGCACGATGCTGTGCTGCTGCACACCGTTGGATTCGGCATGCACACATGGGAGGCAGCTGTGCTGCAGAGGATCTCTTTCCTTAGCATAACATAGGATTACAAGATTGATGGAATAGAATAACAATACAATTCTCCATTATTTTATTATATTACTGTAATATTTAGATTGTTATACTGTTCAAACAATCAATTTTGATTATTTTTTTATAATTTATATGTAAGAAAAATACAGCCATATAAGACTTTATTCTTATAATATTAATAGTCAAACCTGTATGTTGGTAAATGTGAAAAAATAAATATTACATCTTCTATAAATAAAAGAAGAGACAAAATTACTTTCAAAATTTTATATTTATTCATTTTTTTGTCTCTTTAAAAATTTAATACTTATCACATTAAAACAAATAAATGAAACAATCAATTTTTACTTTTATTCCCTCCCTCCATCCCTTAAATATAGACACTTGGGTGAGTGACACGAGTTTTAATAAAAAGTGTGTTGAGTGTAGAGAGAGAATATGACTTTATAGAAATAAGTAATATGTTGAGTGGGGAGAGAGTATGACTTTATAGAAAGAAATGGTAAAGTGATTTTACTAAAGTTAGATCGTGCCAACTCTTTGGGGACAAACGAAAATGGTAAAAAACGCTTATACTTAAGGAATGGAGGGAGTACATTAATTACTATCTAAATTATATTAAATACTTCATTCATCCCTTAAGTATAGGCACCTGTGTGAGTGACACGAGTTTTAATAAAAGTGGAAAGAAAGTACTACATTATAGAAAGAAATGGTGTGTTGAGTAGATAAAGGTATGACTTTATAGAAAGAAATTGTACAATGATTTTACTAAAAATAGAGTGTGTTTACTCTTTAGCTATAATGCACGGATTCTTCAAAATTAGCGGTATGCAAGATCGGACATCTGCATGCGGTGTGCGGGTGCGATTCGCGTGGATTCGCAGACGGATTCGCCACGTGGCGAATCCGTGCAAAAAAAAAAAATCGGACTCGCGTATCCCGGCACAGATACGCGTCTGAGATACGCGTATCCCGTGCTGTGATACGCGAGTCCGAATTTTTTTTTTTTTTTTTTTTTTTAGATTTTATTAAAAATTTTAAAAAGTAAATCAAATAAATTAAAATACAAAAAAGTAAATCATTTAATAAGTAATTACTTTTACCTTTAGCAGTATTCACGGACAACATTAGAAAGCTCCGCTGCTCAAAGCCATTTTGAATTGTTTTTTGTATGACTTGTTTTATGTATTTGAATTGATTTTATGGTGATATTTGAATTGTTGTTTTTTATATTTAACAAGTGTTATATATAATAAAATATAAAATAAACAGACGTATCCTTGCCGTATCGCACCCTAACATTTTCAAAAAACCGTATCCCCGCACCCGTATCTGCCCGCACCCGCACCCGCCCCCCGCACCTGTGCAACATAGCTCTTTAGGAACAGACGAAAATGATAAAAAATACCTATACTTAAAAAACTGAGAAAATATATTTTATCTATCAAGATTTGGGCGAGACACAAAGAGTATTTGATTAGTGATCTAGGATACAATTAAACAACAAATGGGAAGAATTGACTTATTGGTGAAGGCATCGACTAAATATACATAAAAAATTACTAATCTATCAATAAAAAATAATAAATGTCATATCATGTGTTTTACCATAAAAAATTACTCTTAAAAGTTTTTTTTTAAAACAATTTCTAGGGTTTCTTTGTAGCCCACAACCAAGAAAATAATATATATATATATATATATATATTATATATATATTATATATAAACCATTATCAAATTAATAATGGCAATGATGATGAATCTTGGTTGCAAATCTTGTCCTCTCTGCATCATCATCATCATCAGTGAAAGATATCATTGTGATTATTGATGCTAGGGGGGCCTATATATATGACTTTTGTCAGGGAAAAATAAAAAAAAAGGTTGATACCTTTTCCACTCCCTTTTATACTTTTTTTTGCTCAAGTTCCAAACCGACCCTATAATAATATTGTTATGATCCCTTCATATGTTTGTAGTTATATATATATATGCCGGGAATTTCGGAAAAAGTCTCAATATTTTAGCTTGTAGGCATAATTTTACATGAAGTAATCCTACTTGAATACAATTTAATATATGATTGTTCGTAGACAAGTGTTTACAACTTGAGACTCATCACTTAGTAAACATTTCAATATGGGTCATGTCTTTTTTAGTAACAAAGCATAAAAGTAACAAGTTATATATCCCCATTCATAAAACTATAAGTTTTTTATACCAAAATGTGTTAAAAGACTTTATTACCCTTAAAGTCTACCACTAAAAGAAAAAAAAACATAAAAAAGAAAAAGGAAGATTATTAAAACGAAACAACAATAAAAAAACGGTCACACAACTCAATATTTTCCTCTGCAAAAAAACTCTCCTCCTCTCTGCAAAAAAACTCTCCCATCGTGAAACCCTTCTCCGGCCAGAAAATGTCGACCTCCGACTACCACAGAGAATCTGAAGACGCCAGAAGTTCCGCTAGTGACACTCCATCTAAAGAGCAATTCGTCAATGAGCCGCCGGTTAGTGTATTTTCATTCACACACGATCGTGCCACGACGGTTGTTCATCTTCCCACGATCGTGCTGAAGAAGATGAGACCATCGTGTACACGATGGTCTTTCGTGGGCACGATGGTTACACACGACGGTCGTCGATCGTGTGCCGCCGTGCTAGAAGACCAAAAGCTCCTGCCTTGCACACGATCGCAGGCACACGATCGTTGCCCGTCGTGTGAACCGTCGTGTGGCACACGATGGTCTTCACACGACGGGCATCGATCGTGTGCAAGACAGAATTTTTTTTTCGTTCTCTTGAGCATTCTATCATATTCTTATGAGTTGTATGTCCATATTGCAGACTGGTTGCGTATGGAAGAGACCTACATTGCGTTTTGTTACACGTCAAGTGAATCTTTACATACGGGAGGCGGTATTTAAAGAGATCATTGAGACATTAAGAAGTATGGGCCACAATTCCGCAGTTGCTGATCGAGCTATCGAGAGCTTGACCGAGGGGGTCCTGGGGCGCTTGATTAAAGTTAGGAGGAATGGGAGTTCAAATACTGCCCTACATCACTTGATTGCCGTCACAATCGAGGGTGATCAAATCCCCGGATGAGTCGTGGTTCCGTGTTTGCGGGAGGACCATTCGTTTTACGGCCCGTGATTTTGCCATGATTACGGGACTACATTTTGGAAACTCTACCTTCCATCCCGGTGACGACCATCTCCTTCCGTCGGCGGTATTTTCCACAGAATACTCCATGGCAAAAATATTAAGGTTAGTGTTCTGCGGAAGAGGTTCAATGCTCGAGATTTTGGTAGAGACATAAGAGATTATGTCAAGGTTGCCAATTTGCTTATATACTACTACTTTATCCTATGCCGTGACGACATGATGGTGAGACATGGGCATGGGCATTAGTGGAGGATTTCGAGCGGTGGGATATGTTTCCTTGGGGTTTTTATGCCTTTGGGGTTTTATCTTACTACATAGGCAACGTTGCCATGAAGGAGGGACAAGAGCACAAGGACTATCACTTCTATGGTCTGTTTGGGCTTTACAAATATGGTCGTATGAGATGATTCTGCATTGGGAGCATTGTGTGGTATTCGAGATAAAACTGTCCAAGTCCCCCGGTGTTTGATGTGGACTACGAGGAAGATGTTTTGTGATTTCACTCATTTCTTCGACGATAAGGTACATAAATTTGTAAACGTATTTTCTCCTGACTTCATCTCTTAAACGTTATGTGATTGCCCATCTAATGGTATTATTTAATGACTAATTTTGCAGCACAGAGTACTTCCCTCTTTACCGCATTTGGAGGAGGATGAGGCTGAGTACTACTACCTGAGCTTTGAGAATGGATCGCCATATGACGTTAAGTTCATTAAGCCTGTAAGAATAGCTGTGAAGAATAAGGAGGATGAGCCTGCGCCGATCCCGAGGAAGAAAGTTATGGATAGGTTGAAGAAGGCGGCTGGAAAATTTATTACATATGAGTCGGCACATAAAGTGTCGAAGCGACGCCGGCAGAGTACCCCACCAGTAGATGGTGTAGAGACATCGGACCGGGAGAGGCAGCCAGAGAGGGTGTGTTGTGTCCACGGACTTCCTTGTCCGGACCACACCCAGGACACGAGCAGGGATGAGTACTTCGATCGCCGTTTGAAGGCGATCTTGTACGACGATTCCCGAGTCGGATTTATTGCTCGAGTTTCTCGCCGGTGCTTTCTCGGGATTGTGGATTTCTTCGACCTATGCATAGACGTTCTAGGATCTCGGACACTACTCACTGGGAGCCATGATAGGCCTCGTCATTACGCATCTCATAGCGGCGCCAATGGAGGATTCCCGACCCTCCACGTCACTCGGTCTGCGGCGCGGACACAATCACCATTCTCATCGTCGGCCTAGTCATCATTCTCGGCGTCGGCCGAGTCACCATTCTCGGCATCCACCTACCCACCATTACGAGGTCCAAAGACAAATACCATTCTCAGATTCATCATTCTGTTGAGCGGACTCAGCAGCCCCTTGATTACGAGCATCAGTATGAGCCATTTGAGGCGCCGTTTGAGCAATATGGGACGATGTTCGACTGGTTTCAGGACGAGCATCATTACAGTGCGATGTTTCGAAGTGAGGGTGGTGGTCCTGAGCAGCAACCTCCATTTCAGATCGAGCAGCCAGTTTTTGAGATCGAGCAATGTACTGCATACCTCTCTCGATCGTTATAGTCGTGAGAGGGATGCTGAGGGTGACGAAGATGGTGAGAGTGCCGGAACGCAGCATTTGGGTGAGCGTAGTCTTCCACCGCGAGTGAGTCGACCATCTGCTGCTCTTCGGGAGCCTTTTGTGGTTGTGCCTCCAAGAGATAGCGAGGCTCTGAAGAAGTTGTACCTACATTTTAAGAGGGAGCAGCCACGTGATGCTATTGTCCGGTGTTTGGAGTGTTGGGTACGGGGTCGGATAATTGCGCCGTTTGCGGAAGCGTAAATATAAGTGCGGAAAATAAAGGACACGAGGATTTATAGAGGTTTGGCTATAAACGAGCCTATGTCCTCTCTTTATCTTTTTCAATAGGTTAAAGATAGCAACCTCTACGCCTATCTTCTATCGGTCGAGGTATAACCGTTTACAATCACGTCTTCTATTGGTCCGTGATAAACCACTCGTACTTGTCTTTGCGTCGGTCCAAGTTAAACCGTTTTCCTTTTCGTAGGACAAGGAATCAACCTCTCTAGCTTTCTATGGGTACTAGATAAACCTCACTCGATAGCGATTGCGATTCTAATAATGCCGGATATTTGATCCTAATAACACCGAATCCAATCGTATCTTTTCTTTTACCACTCGTGTATGATTTTGTGTATAACACTCAATCACTCAATGTAAGCTCAATATTACAACAACAATACAATGATTATCAATCTCAGATGAATGTGTAGTATGCTTGAAGTTGTTGTGCTCAATCAATACCATAGATGTAATACCCAGTTGTAATTCAGTAATTATCACTCAGTAATTATCATTCAGTATTTATCATTCAGTAATTGATACTCAGTAATTTCATTCATCATTGATCATTTGTCACTCATATTCAGTCATGGTATTCATCATTCAGAGTTATCGTATCGTGTATCAATCGTCATTCATCACTAATCTGATTGGAGTTTCGTGCCGTGTTTATCATCATTGTCATTTTCGTTGCAAGCTGTGCTTGAGGAGTAGCGCACGCTACATACTCCTTTTAGCGTTCGCTAATTGGGTATAGGTAGCGCACGCTACCGCTCGGCTTTAGCGCACGCTAAGGCTACCTTGGCTGCCGATCCGTAAGGTACCGGACTGCAGTGAGAATAATTGTAGCGCACGCTACGAGTGGTAAGTAGCGCGCGCTAGCGGGTCGAGTAGCGCACGCTATATGTGTGGAGTAGCGCGCTAGGGGGCGGATCGAGTTGAGTCCAGGGCTACCGGATCGCACCGGTTTATTCATAGCGCACGCTATGCATTGTTGTTAGCGTCGCAACCGATATATTAGCGCACGCTAAATAATGGTTGTAGCGCACGCTATCGAGGTTAGATCGAGGGCGATGGTTTTACGGACTCCGATCAAGGCGTCAAATATTTCGCTAGCGCACGCTAACAATGGATATTAGCGCACGCTAGTAGTATGGCCGTAGCGCACGCTACAAAGAGGTACGTAGCGCGCTACCGTGTTCGGACGGTGGTACTTGGACTACCCAAATTACTCGTTAGCGCACGCTATGCACAAGGCTAGCGCACGCTAACACGGGTGAGTATAAATTGGACAGTTAGTCAGACTTCTTCATTTGCTCATCTCATTTCACTCCTTCGGTATTTTTGGGCGATTTCGAGCGTTTCGGAGAGGGTTCTTCGAGGTGTAATCATCAATCATCATCTTCAAGCTCATCTTTCGGATTGATCATCATTTCATCATCTTCATCACATCGAATCAAAGGTATTAATCTCTTGGATCTAGAATTTCGGATTTTGGGTTTTCCTTCCGATTTCTTCGTAAGCTTGGATTATCATTGGGATATGTTAAGTTATGGATTATCTACTTGGATAAATATATTCCTACGGATTTAATGGTTATTTTCGAATTGTTTTCAAGAACCCTTGGGGTTGACTTGATTAATTGGGGATTTTCCGATTGATGTCGTTATAATCATGAATTATGGATTCCTAATGGATTATCGATATCATTGAAGTGTTTTGTTAGTTCGAAATACTCATTTTGGTGTGGGTTTCGACATATTCGGGATTGGATATTTTCGTAGTTGTGCGGTCGGTTATGTATTCGTTGGAATGCCTATGAGTTTGTTTATCGTTGTTTCGACCCTTGGGTTACTCGTGTTTTGTTGTTTGATACGTGTATTGAACGATTGTTGGTAATTATTGTTATTCAAGGTTGTTGGAGCGATCGGTATCTTGGTTAGGACGTTGTTCGTGGACGGACATTCTTCATCGGTATTGTGTAAGTTAAATCTTACTCGGTTAAAAGGATACCAATTCCTTTTGTTGTTGATTGCTCATAATCATAATTCATTCATCATAATAATAATCATTTTGAGACTTGTAATTGTCGAATAATCATTTCATTCACGAGGAGCAGCGGTTCCAAATCATTTCATTGGGTTATCAATCACATCACTATTACTTTCATACCGGTGAGTCATCTTGGCCTTGTCTAATTATTATTCATTGATATTCATCATGGTCATTCTCGTTCATGTGACCTTAGGGTTCATATTGCGTGGCCGGGTGTGGGTGTGTGGAATTTTTAGTCGGGCACACGATGGTCATGTATTGGGTTCACCGATACATCGGACCGTGCACAGTAACGCTTACCTCCGTGAGACTAATTAGGTACAAGGACGGGTGTGTCGGTCATTCGTCTTGTACACTTGCACAGACATTACGGCGTACTATGATGCTCCTCTTCAGCGTAATTCATAATTAAGAATATTTCATAACTTGATTAATTCATGATTGTGTAATTTCAACTCTTGAGGATTGTTGTTCTGTAATCGGCCGTTGGGGATTTTGTTTAGTCACGGCAAGGCAAAGGCACGGGAAGAGCATGTTGACGGCGACGAGTCCCAGTGATACTAGTAGGGGGCCCCAGTCTGTTCAGTCATTTATTCAGTCATTTGTGTTTCCTTTATTTATTCCGCTGCAGACATTCCGTTTGAATGCTCATTTCATTCAGTGTTGTGTATTTTATCGTCACATAAAATACACATGTATTCTATTTTATCCTGGGTGTGTTGTATAAAACTCCTCATCGGAGTAATTGATGTTGTAATGTGGTTCGGTACTACATTTACCTGTGTAATTCATTCATTTTCATTCGCCTGGTGGGTCCCAGTCGGGGGGTCCACGGCACTGTAATATCCGCCTAGTTTGGGGTGTTACAATAGACATGGTATTTATAGGCTTCATGATCAAACTAGCCGTTAGCTACCAGGACCTTCATTACGTACGCTATATATTTCCCATTACGTACGTAAGCATCGTTTACGTACGTTAACCCTGCTTGGTTACGTACGTTAGCATCTTCACAAAACAGTCCAGGGAGTTTCGTCATTTTGATTACGTACGTTATCATTTCCTTCGTTACGTACGTTATCACTACGTCACTGCTGACGTCATATATCCATTGTATGCTTTGCTGACTTTGACTTCTCCAACGTTCACTTGGTTTGAACTACATTACGTACGTTATATATCATCCATTACGTACGTTAAGCTGCTTACATTACGTACGTTAATGATCACATATTACGTACGTTAGCTTTGTGTTTTTCGAGCTTTTTGCACTTCATTTTCCTTCGATGCTAGCTTCGTCTCTTCGTTGTTTTGTTTTGTTTGTCAACTTTAATCATCAAAACACTTTTAATTTATGTATGGAACAAAATGTTCCAACATGGAGACTGGGCATGCTCTCACCCAGGCGTTATTTGACCGGATAGAGTCTAGCGTGAAGACTTTGATGCCGAGGTGATAGACTGTTATGTGCTTGCGACTCGAGCGAGGCTTCGTAGGGGAGTCCGTAGTGTTGGTGCCGGCTCCCTATTTTACGTAAGTTCTATAACCTACTCACTTGTATATCATTGGTGTGATATCGATTTTTTTTAATTTTGTGGTTTGGCTTTTTGTAGTTAGTTTTGGCCAACGAGTTTGCAAGACTCCATCCGGATGATCCACTTGGTATCAAGGTGACGGGGAAGTCGGTTTACAAGGAGTGGAAAATTCCTAAATGCATCGAGGACTACATGACAGGCCTTGATACACCACATGCGGTTCCATGGTTAAATTGCAACGAAGTAAGTTTGAAATTTATATTTATAAATAATTGACGATTTGTTGCCATTTGAAATTTATATTTATAAATGATTCGCTATGTTTGATGTGATGATCTTATATGATTACATATTTTGTTTCAACAGATCATTGCCATTTGTTGCCTCGACCAGAGCCACTGGGTGACTATCAAGATTGACATCATAGCATGGACCGTGGAGTTGTACGATTCCTTGTCACACCACCACGAAGATGGTCGATACCGATTCAACCAACTGCGACCGATTATGCGTCTGATACCTCGTGTGCTAGCTTAATCCGGGTATTGGATGAACAACCAATCGAAGAAGAAGTATGACACGGAGATGAGTTTCAAAATTATGCCACGAGAGCTACAGTTCATACAAAACGACAATCACAGTTGTGGCCCCTTCGCGTGCATGTACATGGATCGACTCGTCTCTGCAAACCCAGGAGCAACTCACCAAATCAAGGAACTTAATGAAAAATATATTAAGAAATATCGATATGGTTTAGCTGCTAAAATCTTTATGTTGTCTTTAGACATGTAGAATGGTTTATGGCGTGTTGTTAAATATTTATGTTGTATTTAGACAGTTTTGGCAATATGAATGTATCAGTGTTGTTAAATCTTTATGTGTTGGCTCTGTGTTACACACGATGGATGAACACGATCATGACCATCGTGGGTCACGATCGTGTTGTGTTGTTAAATCTTTATGTTTTGGCTCTGTGTTACACACGATGGATGCACACGATCGTGGCCATCGTGTGTTACGATCGTGTGCAACCTACCCACGGTCATGGGTTGATGCTGTCGTGTGCGCACGATGGCTGACATGACCGTGTGCACACGACCATGAGTACCATCGTGGGCACGGCCGTGCACACGATCGTGTGTTCCATCGTGGACACGACCGTGTACACGATCGTGTGCATATGAACTTTTGGTGTTTTTGCAAATTTGAACTATTGTGTTATCTAGAATGATGTTTTGTGATTCAAACATCGCTTGTTCAAACATTAATTACTATAAAGTTTCTTATACAAACTCATATTTGTCATTTCGTTGTAATTCATTAGTATATGAGGTATTTCATCCAGATGATTGAACTTATCCGTACGAACTAATACACTGAGAACAAATGGACGACACATGATATGCAATATATTAGGTTAATTCAATCAATAACTTTTTAAATAAGTGTATCATTAACAAATAATTGTTAATATATAAGTAACAACACCTAAATTGACGAGTAATTTGAGAAATTGGTGAAAATTCTTGATGTTCTTGTGCACACGATCGTGTGTTCCATCGTGGACACGACCGTGTACACGATCGTGTGCATATGAACTTTTGGTGTTTTTGCAAATTTGAACTATTGTGTTATCTAGAATGATGTTTTTTGATTCAAACATCGCTTGTTCAAACATTAATTACTATAAAGCTTCTTATACAAACTCCTATTTGTCATTTCGTTGTAATTCATTAGTATATGAGGTATTTCATCCAGATGATTGAACTTATCCGTACGAACTAATACACTGAGAACAAATGGACGACACATGATATGCAATATATTATGGTAATTCAATCAATAATTTTTTAAATAAGTGTATCATTAACAAATAATTGTTAATATATAAGTAACAACACCTAAATTGACGAGTAATTTGAGAAATTGGTGAAAATTCTTGATGTTCTTGTGCACACGATCGTGTGTTCCATCGTGGACACGACCGTGTACACGACCGTGTGCATATGAACTTTTGGTATTTTTGTAAATTTGAACTATTGTGTTATCTAGAATGATGTTTTGTGATTCAAACATCGCTTGTTCAAACATTAATTACTATAAAGCTTCTTATACAAACTCCTATTTGTCATTTCTTTGTAATTCATTAGTATATGATGTATTTCATCCAGATGATTGAACTTATCCGTACGAACTAATACACTGAGAACAAATGGACGACACATGATATGCAATATATTATGTTAATTCAAGCAATAACTTTTTAAATAAGTGTATCATTAACAAATAATTGTTAATATATAAGTAACAACACCTAAATTGACGAGTAATTTGAGAAATTGATGAAAATTCTTGATGTTCTTGTGCACACGATCGTGTGTTCCATCGTGGACACGACCGTGTACACGATTGTGTGCATATGAACTTTTGGTATTTTTGCAAATTTGAACTATTGTGTTATCTAGAATGATGTTTTGTGATTCAAACATCGCCTGTTCAAACATTAATTACTATATAGCTTCTTATACAAACTCCTATTTGTCATTTCGTTGTAACTCATTAGTATATGAGGTATTTCATCCAGATGATTGAACTTATCCGTACGAACTAATACACTGAGAGCAAATGGACGACACATGATATGCAATATATTATGTTAATTCAATCAATAACTTTTTAAATAAGTGTATCATTAACAAATAATTGTTAATATATAAGTAACAACACCTAAATTGACGAGTAATTTGAGAAATTGGTGAAAATTCTTGATGTTCTTGTGCACACGATCGTGTGTTCCATCGTGGACACGACCGTGTACACGATCGTGTGCATACGTGGATACAGCGCCAATTTGACACCAAAAACAACGCGACACCTGGTTGCCAACGTGTCACACGATTGGAACACACGATCGCGGCGATCGTGTGCACGATCGTGTTTACTTCAAAGGTCAAATTATTTTATTATAAAATCCCATCGTGGGTCGGTCCCCCCCCCCTTTATTATAAAATCCCATCGTGGGTCGGTCCCCCCCCATTTTTCACTACAAACCCTAATCAATTAACATCAATTAAAATTCATTAAAATCAAATACGCGAAATGAGCGGCCGATTACGAGAAAGCGATTTAGGAGGAAGCGAAGCACCACCACCAAAAAGAAGGAGGAGGATACCTCCTCCCAACCCACCATACAGAACTAGGCCGAGAGGAAGATACTCAATGCTCAGAGTAAGTTTTTTGATTTTGTTGTATGTGTAGTGACTATCATTGCAAATTAATGTGTTCCATGAAACAGGGCCTATTTAAAAACACTGCGAGCACTCCAGTCATACTAGATGGTGATGATGATAATGATTTGGAGATTTCTGAGAATAAAAGCAAAAAAGTTATTTTGGAAGAGGAAGTTCATGAAGACGGTGATACAAGACTAAAGATACAGCAGCAGATGGGGGGAAAGAGATCCAATTGATTGTTTTTTTTATGTTATTATTAGATATTTTTGTGTGATGGTGATTAAATTTTGTTTTATAAAGTTATATGCTTTGGAACTGTAAACTATTGCTCTTTGAAGTGAGTGATAAGTGTCATTTTTGTACACTTATCCATGGTTTGTATCGATAAAATTCACCCATAATTGAGCTAGTCTACTCGTTTTTTGCTTTTAATTTATTAGTTTTAATAATTTTATTTTTATCGGATGATGATCGGATTAAATAACTGAATTACTCAAGAAACAACATGTTTAATAAATATTCTATTTATTGAATTTTGATATATTCATGTTGTAGGGCTTTCCGAGACGAATTCGGCAGTCTTTCCGGATTCAAAATCAGAGTTATATATCAAAAGTTATCATCAGAAGAAGATGCGGGGCAAAACGCAAAGTCCGAGGAATGCAGGGCTAAAACGTAACTATCAAAGCTTCAAATGAGCAAATTTACGAAGCCACGTTACGGCCGTAACATTCGGGGGTTACGGCCGTAAGTCACCTAGTTACGGCCGTAACTCTGAATGTTACTAGTAACTCTTGACAGATTGCTATGATTTGTCTAATTTTTATACTTTTTGTGTATTATTGAGGGGATGGTGGCATTGATCCGATATAATGTAATAATCTTGTAGTTTTGGAGCTATTAGATGACTTTAGGTGTATAAATAGACCCCTTAGATCCTTCATCATTCACCATTCATCTTATAATTTTCCATTTTCTTGTAAACTTTTCTTTTTGTGTGAAGAACACACTTGTGTTCTTGAGTGATCTTTGTTAGTGTGGTACAACATATGTTGTTCAGAGAGTTTATTGTTTCTATCTCCTTTATCTACTAAGGGAGTTAGGATCAATTCTTTCTCTTGATTCAACTAAACATGACCACCAAAGCTTGTAATATGTGTAATAAACCCTTTATGGGCTAAGTTCCTTAAGTTGGGATTATAAACAAGGTTAGTCATGTTATTTATGTTTGTATAAAAGATCTATTGTGAATTACTTATTTTTGTGTGTGATTTTCATTGTTTTAACAATCTTTATTTATTTGGCCAATTAATGAAGATATTTATGGTCTTCATATGTTTCGAAAGAAAATATGTTTGATTAGATCAAATGATCTTCACTCTAAGTTGTTCTAGGGGATAGAAATATACCCCTAGTCCTTAGATGATTCTTTGAGTTATTTTCATAAATCCTAATGCTATGTATTGAAGCCAATCAACATAGAAATATAGTGGATTGATTCAATATGTAAGGGACGTTTTATAGTTCGAAGAGAAACCGTCTTTATAAGGAAAATCGAATCTACACAACATAATAAGTAAATTCATCTTATGATCTCCAATACATCTTTTATAACTAATGACGAACTAAGTTTGTAATCCCAACTATTTCATTTTATCATTAATCAATCTATTAATATTGCAATCTTTTTATTTCCTTATAATATTAGAACTATTATTGCAATTTCTTTGCAATTATTAAACCAAACTTTTTAATTGTGTGTTTCACTCATCTTAAGTATCTATAAAAATAGACTAATAGTGTATAATTCAAATTATAACATAAATACCTAGAGGGATCGATAAAACGCACTCAAAAAGTCCAATTTACTACTTGATACGATATCGCACTTGCGATAGTTACACAAAAAGCGTGTCAAGTTTTTGGCGCCGCTGTTTGGGAAGTATAAGTTATATTTGAAATCTTACATTATAAACTATTTTTGTAGGTACAAATTTCCGACGTTGTAACTTAGTACTAAATTGTGTTTGTCCGGTCAAGTGGCGGATAACGGTACTCGTGACTATTATTGTCTGATTTTTCTGTTACCCACAACAACTGATATTTGTATATATATATATTTTTTTTAATTATTTTCATTGTCTTTTTATTTTTGTTTTTTTATCATGGATGAAACATTGTTTAAAATTGAAAAAAGATTTCCCTTTCTAAGCAAAAATGCAATTTTAAAAATTTACAAGACAAGGCTTGAAAGGATGAGGTTGCTTACGAATAAAAGCATACCTTTTGACATAAGATTCATTATCGAAGCCAAAGTAAGAATAGAAGGTGAATTCACAGAAACACCAACTAGATTTTTACCAGGGCTTGGAAAAAGTTCATATGTAAAGAAACGACGAGCAAAGATTCTAGCCGTTTGCTATAAATGTGCTAGATGGAACTGTAATGCAAAATGTCGATCTTTAGGAATTCCATCTACAAACAGAGACGATAAAATTCGGTTCATTAATGATGGTACGAATAAGGAGAATTTAGATAATATCGAAATTTCTCTTGACACGCATCCTAGTGGACTTGTGTATTACGGAATTCAATGTTTGTGGAATAAATTCAAACCAGAATATGAACAACGTCTTGGGAATCTGACGTTAAAAGACCCTGTTTGCCAATTTGTAAGAAAATTGGATGGGAAGCTTCTCCCCGACTCATAGAAGGCGTTTAGGCCGCTTTCGAACGTAAAATCGAGGAAGATGTGAGCCACAATCACAACTACCGTACATACGCGTAAGTATCTTTTATTTTTGTCGTGTGGTGAGATTTTCTGAATAAAAAATGTGATACGCGATAAAAGCTTTCATTATTCTATTGAGTAGTTGAAGCACAATCAAACGCAATCACAAACTTGTTAAACAATTTTTACCTTCTTTTTCTTCTATAAATAAACTTTCTACTGGTTTCTTTCATTCATCCCTCAAGCTTGCACTTTTCTCTGTTTCTCTCTAAAAAAAAATTTTTTCTTTTCAAAAATGGAGTCATCATCTTCAACAAAAATTTTACATACTGCATTTTTGGTGGATCTAGTTCTGGAAAAGAGGCATGCTTCACTGAAGCAGCCCACAACTTGGGTCGTACCTTAGGAGAAAAATGCATTCATGTAGTTTACGGAGGAGGAAGTCTAGGATTAATGGGGCGAGATGCTGCTTCTGCCTATATGGAAGGAGTAAGAGTGTTGGGAGTAATCCCAAAACCTCTGGCAGAAAGTAAAATTACAGGGTCAACTATTGGAGATGAGTTTAGATCTGTGAATATGCAAGATCGCATAACTCACATGATAAATAATTCTGGCGCCTTTATCGCCCTTCCCGGTGGTTTTGGCACACTTGAGGAACTTTTTCATGTGGTTACAGGAGCTCACTAAATGTTCATCAAAACCAATAGGAGTGCTTAATGTCAATGGTTTTTGATGGTTTCTGTCTTTCATCGACTACTCTTTGAAAAGGGATTTATTTCCGAGCGTGCAAAACGAATCATAGTCGTTGCAACAACACCGAGAAGAACTAATCGAAAACTCAATGAATTTGTTCCTCAACCAGATCCACTTTAGCTAAAATTGTGCAGGTAGAAGATTTTACCGTGAGAAAATGAAAAGTAGATTCATTCCTCTCCCTTTGATAACCCATGTCGGACCCCTTGTATTTTTACTTTTTGTCGTGTGTAATAATCGTGCTAAATGATGGCGGCTTAAGGAGTTTCTTCTTGATCTCTTGACGCGCATCTATTCACGATTTATGTATTTTTATTTCATTCTTGTAATGTTTATTTCGTCTTTTGCTTTTATAAAAACTTTGATGGCGGCGTAAGGCGACTCTTGGACTTTCTTGATGCGCATCTAAAAATTATGTTATACTTACGAGTATATTTTATTTTCTTTTGTGTGTGCCTCGTATATTTATTCTCTTGCAGATTCTAAAAGGCGTTAGGCTCAGACATCAACTTTCTTAACAGGGAGTATTCTCGCTTTTCTCGCATTGATTTTTATTTTATTTTTAAAGCGAGGACAGCTTTTATTTTCAAGTTTGGGGTGGTTTGTTTTAGTATTTTGGTGTGTTGTAATTTTGGTGTGGTTTGTTTAATAATTTTGGTGTGTTTTGATTGATTTGGTTATTTGCCTTAATTTTTTTAATTATTATATTTATATATATATCTATAGTATTTTGATTTTTGAGATTTTTAGATCCGCCATAACACCATAAATTAGCTATATACAAACTTCTAAAATCGTTTTAACTTAAAAAATTTGTATATTCCAAAAAATTTTTTTTGAGCCTTAATCTCTCTTTCCAAGCCTTGTAATTATCATATAAAATCGAGTCATTCGTTACCTTGAGAAAAGAAGAATCAATTGGTTGATGAAAAATAAAACTGAAATTTACTTAATTTGTGGAGTTTTTGATTTTTCATGCTTAACTAAAAAATGATTTTCTGCAAAAATTCTATTCCCTAAAAAAAGGAGTCATTGGTGAAAAGAGCTACACGTTAGCAAATAACGGTGTGAAAGCTATCACCTAAAAAAATAAATGACGAAAAGGAGAAGTGTTGAGCAGCAACAGCTGCCTAATTTTGGAAGTCTTAAATTTTGCGAAAAATAAAGGACTAACCATTGTTGGTGCGTAGCTGCCGTCTCAGAAAAATTGGTGAAAAGAGCTACACGTTAGCAAATAACGGTGTGAAAGCTATCACCTTTTTACGAAAAAAAAAAATGAGATAGAAATTGTGTTAGTGAAAAGAGCTACACGTTAGCAAATAACGGTGTGAAAGCTATCACTAAAAGGGATGTAGTTTATGAGCAGATTTGAATTAATTAGCAGCTGAATTTCAATACACTCAATTTTGTAAAACTCACAATATTTGATGACGCCAATGAAATTCTTCTTCATATTGAGTCGAAAAATAAACGAGTGATCGAGAGCAACCATTAAAGGGAGTCGTGTGTATCACGAGTGGGAAAGAAATAATCAACCTTTTGGGGGGGAAACCTTACATTTTGGAATTACAAAATAAAAACCGTGTTTTAACTTCAAAAACATTAGTAGCTTTATTTTGAATCTTAATTCATTTCTATCTACTGTATAAAGCTGGTTGTTGTTTATTAATGGCATTTTGATCTCCTTTTCTCTTTTTATATTTTAATTTATGTGTGTATTAATTTTCTTATTTTTTTATTTTTATTTTTATTTTTGGAGTGTGAATAATAAAGAGTCTTGCTCGGGACTAGCAAGAATTCAAGTTTGGGGGTTTGATAAGTGTCATTTTTGTACACTTATCCATGGTTTGTATCGATAAAATTCACCCATAATTGAGCTAGTCTACTCGTTTTTTGCTTTTAATTTATTAGTTTTAATAATTTTATTTTTATAGGATGATGATCGGATTAAATAATCGAATTACTCAAGAAACAACATGTTTAATAAATATTCTATTTATTGAATTTTGATATATTCATGTTGTAGGGCTTTCCGAGACGAATTCGGCGGTCTTTCCGATTCAAAATCGAGTTATATATCAAAAGTTATCATCCAAGAAGATCCGGGCAAAACGCAAAGTCCGAGGAATTCGGGCTAAAAACGTAACTATCAAAGCTTCAAATGAGCAAATTTACGAAGCCACGTTACGGCCGTAACATCTGTGGGGTTACGGCCGTAAGTCACTTAGTTACGGCCGTAACTCCTGAATGTTACTAGTAACTCTTGACAGATTGCTATGATTTGTCTAATTTTTATACTTTTGTGTATTATTGAGGGATGGTGGCATTGATCCGATATAATGTAATAATCTTGTAGTTTTGGAGCTATTAGATGACTTTAGGTGTATAAATAGACCCCTTAGATCCTTCATCATTCACCATTCATCTTATAATTTTCCATTTTCTTGTAAACTTTTCTTTTTGTGTGAAGAACACACTTGTGTTCTTGAGTGATCTTTGTTAGTGTGGTACAACATATGTTGTTCAGAGAGTTTATTGTTTCTATCTCCTTTATCTACTAAGGGAGTTAGGATCAATTCTTTCTCTTGATTCAACTAAACATGACCACCAAAGCTTGTAATATGTGTAATAAACCCTTTATGGGCTAAGTTCCTTAAGTTGGGATTATAAACAAGGTTAGTCATGTTATTTATGTTTGTATAAAAGATCTATTGTGAATTACTTATTTTTGTGTGTGATTTTCATTGTTTTAACAATCTTTATTTATTTGGCCAATTAATGAAGATATTTATGGTCTTCATATGTTTGAAAGAAAATATGTTTGATTAGATCAAATGATCTTCACTCTAAGTTGTTCTAGGGGATAGAAATATACCCTAGTCCTTAGATGATTCTTTGAGTTATTTTCATAAATCCTAATGCTATGTATTGAAGCCAATCAACATAGAAATATAGTGGATTGATTCAATATGTAAGGGACGTTTTATAGTTCGAAAGAGAAACCGTCTTTATAAGGAAAATCGAATCTACACAACATAATAAGTAAATTCATCTTATGATCTCCAATACATCTTTTATAACTAATGACGAACTAAGTTTGTAATCCCAACTATTTCATTTTATCATTAATCAATCTATTAATATTGCAATCTTTTTATTTCCTTATAATATTAGAACTATTATTGCAATTTCTTTGCAATTATTAAACCAAACTTTTTAATTGTGTGTTTCACTCATCTTAAGTATCTATAAAAATAGACTAATAGTGTATAATTCAAATTATAACATAACTTCCTTGTGGGATCGATAAACCGGACTCAAAAAGTCCACTTTACTACTTGATACGATATCGTGCACTTGCGATAGTTACACAAAAAGCGTGTCAGTGAGCTACTTTGTTATGGTTAATGTTTGGCTCCATAATCACCTTTATTTGCTTTACATAACTGAACACTTAAATTTCAATTCAAAGGTAAAGAAAATAGACACAAAATTATGCATTTCAACTAATAATCAGAATACTGAATCAATACATGGTCCATCGAGGATCAAAATATCAGCACATGATTGTTGCTAGTAAGTCACAAAATATAAAAATACATAAGCAATTTAAGTTTCACGGTATGGACATCCCCTTATGTCATGGTCATCATTACGGCAAATGCTACACCTCTTCTTCTGCCGGCGCCTTTGCCTCGTTTGTTCATCGATTCCTTGAGTTTCTTCAGGGATATTCAAATCCACACCACCTATGGGAATGAATGCTTTGCAGGATTTTCTATTGTGGCCGGTTCCTTTACACCTACCGTACACCTGAGGCCGTCCACCTGCGGGCAAATTTTCAACAGCGGACCGTGCGTGACTCATCCTTGGTCGGCCGGCTTGTCGTACCCCCTCTGGAGGTACGCAAACGATGGATGAGATCTCCGGTGGGACATTACACTCATCAGTATGTGGGATGGGACTAATATGCTCCTTATAAGTCTCTCTAAGGCCTTGTTGCTTGAAATAATGACTAACAAAATAATACACGGACAAACCATTGCCGGCGCCTATTACAATAAGCAATTATGTCAAGGATGTTGTATAGAATAATGTATTTTTGATATTGATGAGGTGATAAATCTAGACCATCCCTATTTTGCACACGATGGCAAAACACGATCGTGCCGATCGTGTGTTACGATCACGGCGATCGTGGGGTTACGATCGTGCCCATTGGGGTACGATCGTGCCTATTGGGTTACGATCGTTCCCATCGTGTGTCCCATCGTAGGTTATGATAAGGGCGATCGTGGGTTACGGTCATGGCGACCGTGGGGTTACGATCGTGCCCATCGTTGGTTACGATCGTGCCCATCATGGGTTACGATCGTGCCCATCGTGGGTTACGATCGTTACCATCGTGGGTTACGATCGTGACCATTGGGTAACGATCGTGCCCATCGTGGGTTACGATCGTGCCCATCGTGGGTAACGATCGTGGACACAACAGCATAGACATGTACCATATAGCGGCAACGGCATGACGACATGGAATCTGATCCAAATCAAACTCACGACAACAACATGTCCATGTTCGAAGGTCGACCTCATAAGAAACTTTGTTTTCTTCGACTTTATAAACAAGTAGGGTGGTAGCTCGAACGGTAAGAGTCAGACTGGCTTGCACAGAGTTAGAAAGCTTTTCAAAAGTGTACATGGTCTCTTGATGTAGCTTCTCCCCGCTTCTCATCAAACCAATTCCCTAAAATTAGGCGAAATATCTCAAGTAACGAGCAAACCGGTAAAGGCCTCGCCCACAACATACGATTATTAAAGCATTCAACAACATTGGATGTCAAGAAGTTATAGCTGTAACACCCCAAACTAGGCGGATATTACAGTGCCGTGGACCCCCAACTGGGACCCACCAGGCGGATGAAAATGAATGAATTACACAGGGCGAATGTAGTACCGAACCACATTACAACATTAATTACTCCGATGAGGAGTTTCATAAAACACCCAGGATAATACAGAATACATGTATATTTTATATGAAGATAAAATACACAACACTGAATGAAACGGAATAACCAAGTGAAAATCTGCAGCGGAAAACAAATGACAACAATAGGAATGACTGAAAGGATTTGGGGGCCCCTACTAGTATCACTGGGACTCCTCGCCGTCAATATGTTATTCCCGTGCTTTTGCCTTGCCATGACCTGAAAAACAAAATCCCCAAACGGGGTCAGTTACACAGAACAACAATCCTTAAGGGTTGAAAATACACAATCATCATATATATGAAGTTATGAAATATCCTGTCGAAACATACGCAATCAAACATGCTATATGAATCAACTATCAGTACGGCTCAAAGGAATGGCGCCACACTACGTCCGGGATGGAAATGTGTCCGTGCACAAGCCACCAACGAGTATCGATCGAATACACGTGTGGTCTTGTACCTAATCAGTCTCACGAAGCCATCAACTCGTGTGCACAGTCCAATGTGAGGCCACCAACCAACACACGACTATAATGTGCCCGACATGAAAATCCTACACATACCAACCGGCACGCCAAGATGACCCTAATGCCACGATATAACAAAAGTGACAACGAAAATGAATAATGACTCACCAAGATGAAATGATGGTGAAATGAATGATAGCTCAATGAAATGATTGGAACCGTCGTTCCTTATGACTGAGGTGATTAATTGACATTGACAAGTTTTGATACGGTTAATACAATGATGAATGAGTTACGATTATGAATGAACAACAACAAAAGGAATGAATATCCTTTTAACCGAGTAAGAATTAACTTACACAATACCGATGAAGAATGTCCGTCCACGAACAACGTCCTAAGTGAAATACCGGTCGCTCGAACAACCTTGAATAACAATAATTACCAACAACCGTTCAATACACGTATCAAGCAACAAAACACGACTAACCCAAAGGTCGAAACAACGATAATCAACTCATAGGGGCATTCTTACGAACACGTAACCAACCACACGACTTCAAAATATCGATCGAATATATCGAAACCAACACCAAAATGAGTATATCGAACTAACAAAACACTTCAATGATATCAATAATCCATTAGGAATCCACAATTCGAGATTACAACTACATCAATCGGAAAATCCCCAATTAACCGAAGTCAACCCCAAGGGTTCTTGAAATAATTCCGAAAATAACCATTAAATCCGTAAGAATATACTTATCCAAGGTAGATAATCCATATCTAACATATTCCAATGATAATCCAAGCTTACACGAAGAAATCGGAAGGAAAAACCCAAAAATCCGAAATTCTAGATCCAAGAGATTAATACCTTTGATTCGATGCTAAGGAGATGATGAAGTGATGATAATTCAAATCAAAGACTTGAAGATGATGATGGATGATAGAAGCTCGAAGAGAACTCTCCAAAATGCCCGAAATCGCCCAAAACCGATGAGGGAATGAGGAAGGATGATAAAATGACGAACTCAGGCTAACTGTTCAATATATAGCCACTCCAGATTAGCGTGCGCTAGCCCTTGTGCGTAGTGTGCGCTAACGGGTAATTTGGGTAGTCCAGTACCCACTGTCCGAACACGGTAGCGCGCGCTACGTACCTTTTTGTAGCGTGCGCTACGGCCATGCCACTAGCGTGCGTTAATACTCATTGTTAGCGTGCGCTAACGAATTATGTGATGCCCAGTACTGGAATCCAGAAACCGCCTGTCCTCTGATCTGACCTCGGTAGCGTGCGCTACACCCAATATTTAGCGTGCGCTATAATATCGATTGCGTACGCTAAATATCACTCATAGCGTGCGCTATGAATTAATCCAGTGCAGTCCAGTAGCCACTGGACTCAACCTGATCCGTCCCTAGCGCGCGCTACTCCACATATTTAGCGTGCGCTACTACAACCCACTAGCGCGCGCTACTTAACACTCATAGCGTGCGCTACATATAACTCACCTGCAGTCCAGTACCTTCTGGACTGCAACCAGGGTAACATTAGCGTGCGCTAATGCTGAGTGGTAGCGTGCGCTACCTGTACTCAATTAGCGTACGCTAAAAAGAGTACGTAGCGTGCGCTACTCCTCACGCACAGCCCACAACGAAAATGACAACGATGATAAACACGGCATGAAACTCCAATTAGATTAGTGACGAATGACGATTGATACACGATACAATTACTCTGAATGATGAATACCATGATTGAATATGAGTGAAAAATGATCAGTAATGAGTGAAATTACTGAGTATCAATTACTGAATGATAAATACTGAATGATAAATACTGAATGATAATTACTGAATTACAACCGGGTATTACATACACCCCCCCTTAAAAGAGTTTCGTCCCCGAAACTAAGGGTCAAACAACTCGGGATAACTCTCCCGCATACTATCCTCGGTTTCCCACGTAGCCTCTTCGACTCCGTGTCTAGACCACTGAATTTTTAACCAAAGGAATCGTCTTATTCCTCAACTGCTTGATTCGCCGCTCTAAAACTCGTATATGACGCTCCTCATATGAATGATCGTCGGCGATCTCGATTTCATCGAACTGAAGTATGTGACTCGGGTCGGCAACATACTTCCGCAACTGAGAGACGTGAAACACAATATGAATTCGGCTTAACGCCGGAGGTAAAGCCAATCGATAAGCTAACTCGCCTACTCGATCCAAAATCTCGAACGGTCCAATGAATCTCGGACTCAACTTTCCCCTCTTCCCAAAACGGAAGATACCACGACTCGGGGATACCTTGACCAACACATGGTCACCAGCCTCGGACTCTAATGGTCGACGACGGTTATGTGCATATGATTTCTGTCGACTCTGAGCGGTCAACAAACGACTTCTGATCAAAGCTACCTTCTCTCGGCGGCTATAAGTATATCGGGCTCGGTGCCGATTGACTCTGATGGGTCGTCCCAACACAAGGGAGATCGACAATGACGACCGTACCAGGCCTCGTAAGGTGCTACCTTCATCGCAGGATGCCAACTATAACTGTATGTGAACTCAAACAACAGTAATTGGGCTTCCCAATTGTCTACTAATCGAGGACGCATGCCCTCAACATGTCCTCCAGTGTCTGAAAAGTCCTCTCTGATTGTCCGTCGGACTGAGGATGAAAAACGGTAATGAGATTAGGCTGAGTTCCCAAAGCACGATGAACTGATTTCCAAAATGAGACACGAATCGCCCGTCACGATCAGAAACGATACTCTTAGGAGTACCGTGCAATCTCACTATCTCTTGATGAACAGCTGGGCAAGTCTCTCGGGACCCCACGTATCTTTAATCTCAAGGAAATGAGCTGACTTAGTTAAGCGGTCCACGATCACTCAGATCGTATTCATGCCCCGACGACTCGTCGGCACTCTCGTGATGAAATCCATATAAATGTCTTCCCACTTCCATTCTGGAATAGGGAGCGGTTTCAAAGATACCCGCTGGGCGATGCGACCTCGATCTCGGGTCTAAGGAATTCCTGTTGAAGCTCCTTCTGAACTGATAACCGAGCAAGCATCTGCTCCTGAACGGACTTATGACTCCAGGCGTCGGCGACAATGTTCGCCTTGCCTGGGTGGTAAAGGATCTCGATATCATAATCTTTGATTAGTTCCAACCACCGTATTTGTCTCATATTCAACTCCTTCTGAGTAAATATATACTTCAACTCTTGTGATCAGTGAAGATCTAACAGGTGACGCCATACAGGTAACGACGCCAAATTTCCAAATAAAACCACTACCGCTAGCTCCAGGTCGTGGGTCGGATAATTAATCAGCTAATCCGAGGAAACTTCGGATTTCCTTAACATCTCTCGGAGGTTGCCAATCTCGAATAGCCTCCATCCTTTGATGGTCGACACGAACTCTGTCTGATGAAATTACATGCCTGAGAAAAATCACCTCGGACATCCAGAACTCACATTAAGAAAACTTTCCATAAAGTTGCTCGCGTCTCAACACGTCGAGAACCTGATGAAGATGTACCTCGGGTTCCTCTCGATCACGAGAATAAATCAAAATGTCATCGATGAAGACAACAACAAACTGATCAAAAATAAAGTCGATGAAAACCCGATTCAATAACTCCATGAATACCACAGGTGCATTAGTTAGCCCGAACGGCATAACTACGAACTCATAATGACCATAGCGTGTACGAAATGCCGTCCTTGCGATACCCGACTCTTGAATTCACAGCTGATGATATCCAGATCTTCAGTCGACCTAGGAAAATATTGAAGCTCCCTGAAGTTGATCTAAGAGATCATCAATATGGGGTAGAGGATACTAATCTTGATCATCACGCTGTTCAACTCCTGATAATTAATACACACACGAGACGAGCCATCCTACTCCTTGGCAGATCATACTGGTGCTCCTCACGGGGACGCACTCGGTCAGAGATAACCTTTCTCGAACTATTCCTCAAGTTGAATCTTCAACTCCTGCATTCTGGTCGGGGCCATCCGATACGGTGTCTTCGATAATGGGGACATACCGGCTCCAACTCACTCCTGAATTCCACTACTCTATGTGAAGGCAAACAGATAACTCGTCTGGAAATACATCGTCAATCGATGACAATGATACCACGAATGATTGAACATTTCGATTGCCCTAGAATGGTCAATCGATAAAAAGTGATACAATGAATGATTGAACATCTCGATTGCCTTAGAAAGGCCAATCGATGAAAATGATACAATGAATGATTGAATAGCTCGATTGCCTTAGAAAGGCCAATCGATGAAAATGATGCAATGAATGATTGAATAACTCAATTGCCTTAGAAAGGCCAATCGATGAAAATGATACAATGAATGATTGAATAACTCGATTGCCTTAGAAAGGCCAATCGATGGAAATGATGCAATGAATGATTGAATAACTCGATTGCCTTAGAAAGGCCAATCGATGAAAATGATACAATGAATGATTGAATAACTCGATTGCCTTAGAAAGGCCAATCGATGGAAATGATACAATGAATGATTGAATAACTCGATTGCCTTAGAAAGGCCAATCGATGGAAATGATACAATGAATGATTGAACAATTCGCTTGCGGAATTTCTCTGCTTCCGTCATAATAATAATTCTTCTGGAACAACGGGGATTACTTCCCTGAAGTACACATTCGACAACCAACGACGAAAAGATAGCGACCAAACGCTAACAAACACTGAGGATAGTATCAAGACGACCAAACCAACTAATACCGAAAATTACATCGTCCTAAGATAACTTCACCACGATTAGGTCCATCAACCAATCGCGGTCATTAAGCTTAATTCGGTATGATTTCCGAAAAATCTTCCATTGTCAGGTAGATCGATGGTATGAGGTCCACAAGCAATAGGATTATTCCAAAATAAGTCTATTCAAACATGATTCGAAAATGAATGAATGCGGTGCGCCAGTATCCAAAAGGTACACACAGGTTGAAATAAAATTACGAGTATACCTGAGGTCATTCAGGCCACCGGATCGTCGATCCTCCTCATCATATGAATCTGGGACTTGCCGGCTCCCGAACCGGACGCTCCCGTATGATAAATATGAGCCCCAACTCTATTTGCTTCCATTGTCTTAAACGACGTTGACCAAGCAGTCTCATTCTGAATCGCTGCTTGCTTCGGGGCCTGAGATGCCGCCGGAGCCGACTTGGAGTCCTTTCGGCAAAAATGGGCTTTATGCCTAAAATTCCCACAATTATAGCACGTGATAGACGGTTTCAGACACTCAGTGCTGTAATGACCCGGCGTTCCACAATTGAAACAGGTGATGGCCGAACTGGCCACTCGGGACTGAGATCCCGCACGATTATGCGCCGTAGGAGGTCGCTCAGAAACGATAGGACTCACACGAGGCTTCTTGAAGGTTGACTGACCGCCTTCGGATTGATTACGCTACGATTTCTTGCCGATGATGGAAGTTGTTGTTCAAGACTTTCCTTAGCGGTGCTCAAACGGGAGGGTTCTCTCGATTAATCCGGCGAGTGGCGCAATGATGATTGAGAAATTGCACATGGGTCATCATGGCCTGCATAAAAGTGAGTGGATCAACCCGAACATCTTCTCGATCGAGCCGAGTCCCGGCACGATTTCCCGACAATGAGTGATTATTTCCGGGTTCGGCCCGCACCGCGCCTCTCCCGTGCATCCTCGACAGCCTCTCCCCATCCGAAGTAGGAAGGTCGCATAATGATTATATTTCCCGCATGATTATCACGTTATGATTATGTCATGAGAGGATGAAAATGAGTATACATGCTCTACTTAGTGATTATATGAATGATTTACTGAAGTGACATGATTATCTGATGAAATTCTTGAAATGATTATCTTGAATAACTTAACAAGATTAATAATATGATCATCCAGATCGACAACTGAGTAATGAAATGAATTAAGTGATTAATGAGTTAATATGATCGTTCTGATCATTAACTGAGAAATGAAATGAATTAAGTGATTAATGAGTTAACATGATCGTCCTGATCATTAACTGAGAAATGAAATGAATTAAGTGATTAATGAGTTAACATGATCGTCCTAATCACAATGAATGATGATGTATGAGGATTGTTAATTGATGAATGATGAATGAATGACTATTGCCAGAAATTATACCATGGTGTTAGAAATCTTACAATTCTTTCGGTCTGATTGGCTCGGCATTTGCACAGGTCACACGTGACGCAAAAGTCCAATGATACTAGTCTGATGACGATGATTTCAAATGAGACATGACTCGGAAGGTAGTATTCAAAACCACGCTCTGATACCAACTCTGTAACACCCCAAACTAGGCGGATATTACAGTGCCGTGGACCCCCAACTGGGACCCACCAGGCGGATGAAAATGAATGAATTACACAGGGTGAATGTAGTACCGAACCACATTACAACATTAATTACTCCGATGAGGAGTTTCATAAAACACCCAGGATAATACAGAATACATGTATATTTTATATGAAGATAAAATACACAACACTGAATGAAACGGAATAACCAAGTGAAAATCATAATGGAAAACAAATGACAACAATAGGAATGACTGAAAGGATTTGGGGGCCCCTACTAGTATCACTGGGACTCCTCGCCGTCAATATGTTATTCCCGTGCTTTTGCCTTGCCATGACCTGAAAAACAAAATCCCCAAACGGGGTCAGTTACACAGAACAACAATCCTTAAGGGTTGAAAATACACAATCATCATATATCTGAAGTTATGAAATATCCTGTCGAAACATACGCAATCAAACATGCTATATGAATCAACTATCAGTACGGCTCAAAGGAATGGCGCCTCACTACGTCCGGATGGAAATGTGTCCGCACAAGCCACCAACGAGTATCGATCGAATACACGTGTGGTCTTGTACCTAATCGCCTCACGAAGCCATCAACTCGTGCACAGTCCAATGTGAGGCCACCAACCAACACACGACTATAATGTGCCCGACATGAAAATCCTACACATACCAACTGCACGCCAAGATGACCCTAATGCCACGATATAACAAAAGTGACAACGAAAATGAATAATGACTCACCAAGATGAAATGATGGTGAAATGAATGATAGCTCAATGAAATGATTGGAACCGTCGTTCCTTATGACTGAGGTGATTAATTGACATTGACAAGTTTTGATACGGTTAATACAATGATGAATGAGTTACGATTATGAATGAACAACAACAAAAGGAATGAATATCCTTTTAACCGAGTAAGAATTAACTTACACAATACCGATGAAGAATGTCCGTCCACGAACAACGTCCTAAGTGAAATACCGGTCACTCAAACAACCTTGAATAACAATAATTACCAACAACCGTTCAATACACGTATCAAGCAACAAAACACGACTAACCCAAAGGTCGAAACAACGATAATCAACTCATAGGGGCATTCTTACGAACACGTAACCAACCACACGACTTAGAAAATATCCAATCCCGAATATATCGAAACCAACACCAAAATGAGTATATCGAACTAACAAAACACTTCAATGATATCAATAATCCATTAGGAATCCACAATTCGAGATTACAACTACATCAATCGGAAAATCCCCAATTAACCGAAGTCAACCCCAAGGGTTCTTGAAATAATTCCGAAAATAACCATTAAATCCGTAAGAATATACTTATCCAAGGTAGATAATCTATATCTAACATATTCCAATGATAATCCAAGCTTACACGAAGAAATCGGAAGGAAAAACCCAAAAATCCAAAATTCTAGATCCAAGAGATTAATACCTTTGATTCGATGCTAAGGAGATGATGAAGTGATGATAATCCAACTCAAAGACTTGAAGATGATGATGGATGATAGAAGCTCGAAGAGAACTCTCCAAAATGCCCGAAATCGCCCAAAATCGATGAGGGAATGAGGAAGGATGATAAAATGACGAACTCAGGCTAAGCTGTCGATATATAGCCACTCCAGTTAGCGTGCGCTAGCTCCATGCGTAGCGTGCGCTAACGGGTAATTTGGGTAGTCCAGTACCCACTGTACGAACACGGTAGCGCGCGCTACGTACCTTTTTGTAGCGTGCGCTACGGCCATGCCACTAGCGTGCGTTAATACTCATTGTTAGCGTGCGCTAACGAATTATATGATGCCCGATCGGAATCCGTAAACCGTCGTCCCTCTCGACCGACTCGGTAGCGTGCGCTACACCCAATATTTAGCGTGCGCTATAATATCGATTGCGTACGCTAAATATCACTCATAGCATGCGCTATGAATTAATCGAAGGTACCAAAGAGCCACTGGACTCAACCTGATCCGTCCTTACCGCGCGCTACTCCACATATTTAGCGTGCGCTACTACAACCCACTAGCGCGCGCTACTTACCACTCGTAGCGTGCGCTACATATAACTCACCTGCAGTCCAGTACCTTCTGGACTGCAACCAGGGTAACATTAGCGTGCGCTAATGCTGAGTGGTAGCGTGCGCTACCTGTACTCAATTAGCGTACGCTAAAAAAAGTACGTAGCGTGCGCTACTCCTCACGCACAGCCCACAACGAAAATGACAACGATGATAAACACGGCACGAAACTCCAATTAGATTAGTGACGAATGACGATTGATACACGATACAATTACTCTGAATGATGAATACCATGATTGAATATGAGTGACAAATGATCAGTAATGAGTGAAATTAATGAGTATCAATTACTGAATGATAAATACTGAATGATAATTACTGAATTACAACCGGGTATTAGAATAGCGTCGTACCGGACACTTCGACCTAGCCCACCTCTCTGGCCCAATTTCAGAAAGGCGTCTGTGCGCCCCATTAGGGCTTTCGATATGTAGTTTCGAAAAGTAGTTTTCAAAAACTTCTTCTCGATGCGTGTAGGCAGCAGTTCTAAAGAGTCCTATAGCATGCGCACCGTAGGAGGTCAGATTTTTTGCAAGATGGTGATAGAAAAACCCGTGGAATGCATTCGGATAGACGGCTCGAACAGCATTCTGAATGCTCTTATGTTGGTCACTCACAATCAGTAAATCTTCCATCGGATTGTAGCATCTTCGCAGGTTATACAGAAAATAAGTCCATGACTCGTCGTTCTCTATCGGACCGAGACCAACAACAAGAGGAAATACTTGCTCGTTCCCGTCAAATGTGACGGCCGCAAATAGAGTTCCTTTATTCCTTCCCTTTAGGTGGGTCCCATCAACTATAATCACCGGTCGAAGGCACGTATTAAATGCCCTAATACTCTGTCCGAGTGCAACGAACATGTGGCGAAACACTCCCTCACGAGTCGTCTGCAAATCATAAATTGTCCCTGGATTACGCTGTTTTAACAAATACAGATAAGATGGGAGCCTCTGATACGACTCATCAAAGCCGCCATATATATTCTCAATCGCTATATTCCTCGCCCGGAGAGCAAAACTGTATAGCATGTCAATGCCGTACTCCCTACACATCTCTGCAATCATCTCCTTTGGCCTCAAAGTGACCCCCTCACCGGTCAATCTTTTAGCAAAATAATGGGCGGCAACCTCAGAAGTGACCGATCGTGCGGCAGCACGGTTCAAATAAGGGTGACAGCTGTGCTCCAATGTCAACTTAGTAATTCTCCAAATAGTTGCACCCTCAATAGCACACAACCTAAACTGACAATTTTTTCGCCCACTCTTACAGACAAACACTATACGTTTATCGGCGGAACGATCAGTGATACACTGTAGCATGTTTTCCAAATGATACATTCCTACGCTTATCCTCAACTCGTCTTGAACGAAAGGTAGACCCCACCTCTAGGCGACGGGTAACCGGTGGAGGCCGCTCGACCCAACCCAAAGTCCCGCACTACCGGGTCCTAAATGGAATGATCCGATTACGTATTGATTGTAGATGCTCATGCTCGCTCGCAGATTGATGGTCGGATGAGAAGTTCCGACGACTCATAATCCTATCCATTTGGGCGGTTGGCGAACCCAAGCAAGAAATTCCGAGATAGTGACTCAAGCAAGTCTTTACAACAATCTTCATCTTCGGATGTATGCACCTCCTCATCTTCCTCGTCTTCCTCATCTTCCTCGTATTGATACTCTTTGGAAGGCATGTCATAATTTATGTTGCCGGCTCTACTCTCAGCCGCTACATCCCATACTAACCTCGGGAGTGGAGGAGGCTGTTGTTCTCAACATAGACCTCGGGATCCTCCTTGTATTCTACTAGTAATCGAAGTATCTCAGACGCCCGTAATAGGACTTTTACTTTGTTTCCTTTGGCCATGTGTGTCAAGTACCATAATTTGTAATCGGACTCATTTGGACCACCCAAACCCTCTCTGATAACCCCCACGAGGTTTGCACGACTAACTTTGCTCGTGTCGATATAGACAAAAAGGAGTCCCCGTCTACATATGTCGATCGCTCCCAATGACCACCGTGATGTATCAAAATACGCTGCCACGACATCTGATTACAAAAAGATGAATAACTATTCAGAAAAATGAGCGAACAATATTATAAAACTGTCTGCCTTGGACACGACCGATGCACACGGTCGTATACTACCGTGTGCAGTGATCGTGTGCAAGTTTCTGTCCATGAACACGATCGCTGCACACGATTTTAGACGATCGTGTTAAACGATCGTGTACACGTTAGTGTTGCGCACGATGTTAAGGTCGCAAGACGATTTATCGCAGACACGATCGTTGCACACGGTGGCTTCCCATCGTGTGCAGCGATTGTGTCCGTAAGAACAGATCTGGAATTTTTTTTCATCATTCAAATAATGATGCATACCTTCTTTATGAACTCAGAAGCATGACAAATGAAGTCCTATTTCAACGTCAACTTTTATTTTCGAACAATCTTGTGATTTCTATAAGATTTTTTGAGAGACCCTTTGTCAAAAATAAAATGGTTGTGTTGTTTTGATGTATATGTTTGTAGTTAAATTTTGGTTGTTGGACATTAATTTCGATCGGAGGAGGAAAGTAAAAAAGAAAAAAGAGAAGGAAATTAGTTTAAATTAAATAAATAAAAAAAAGTGAGAAGTCAACAATACAACAAAAGAGAGGATATTTTAGTCTTTTTAATCAAAATGGTACCAAAAACTTATAGTTTTATGAATGAGGATATAGAACTTATCAATTTTATGCTTTGGTATTAAAAAATTGATTCCCACTTTCAATATAAATCCTAATCAAAGCAGTAACTATAGATGACGAGCTGTAATCTTTTGAGGTAAAATAATACTACCTATTTTTTCTTATAATTGCAATATCTGAACTTTCACGCTTGGCAATGTACGACTTTGATTATTAATATCTTTAATTTTTTATTTTTTAAAAATTATAAGAAGTTGATATTTTGAAAGTATATTTCGAGATGAATCTAACAAGATCTCACATGACTATATTTTTTTATATGTATAAATCACAAAAGATAGTCAAAAGAGAGTATGTGAACAGTGTAATAGTCATGACGTTGCAATAATAAGAGAACGGAGAAAGTATTTTGTATTTATAATTTGGATTACAATGCTGTTTGGAGTTGAAATACTACATCGGAGAGAATACAGAAAAAAGTACAGCTATCATAAGTTGTCCCCTATAGTGCTGATGCTTCCAAAACTTCCTAGAGCCAGGGGTCATGCTCGGTTCCCTTTCACCAGTTGATTAGTGAGTCTCTGCCTTTCACCAGGCGAGAATTCAGTCTTCTGAGTGAGTTATCCGATCACTCTTCTGATGCTTAGACTTGAGTTTGATTTGTAAAGTTTCCTTCTGATAAGAGCCTTGATTTGCAGCATCTTCCAGAGTCTTGAAGTGGTTGATGGCTCCCTGTCTGTAGGGAGTAAGATCTCAGTGGGCTTCTGCACTGTATTTTTCAACAGAAAATTGGGATTCTTGAACTCGGGACGAGTACCAGTTACCTTGTATCCCTAGCTCCTTGACCTGGCCTAGGTCTGGCCAGTCTTCCGATGGTTGCAGCAATACTGTCATCCAGTATGGCTTCCATCTCTCTCCTTCTCCGTCCTTCATCTCCTTCCAGCCTCACAAGCCTCTTTGGCGTTATCAAGCTCAGAGACCTTAACGTGAATATCTCGAAGAATATATATCGATTAGGCATGCCTATCTTTCAAATCTTTCACTAAGTCCACTAGACTGACGACCACTACTGTAAGATCATCGATAGACGACCACCACCGCCACGAGCAAGAGACTTTGGTGTTGACCGATTAGCTCTTGAGACATGGATCGGTTCACTCCGCGGGCTGTTGATTCAAAGGAGAATGACCGGGGCAAGTCCTGGCAAAGAGATATTTTCTAATCGTGAGCAGTGAGTCTAGATCCAGTGTACTCGAGGGAGGCATCCGTTTTGGCTTCCGCAACTCTCAGTTTCTCTATATACGCACACATACTCCCTCTGTCCCAAGTCAATCGAAACATTTATAAGAAAATTTGTATATTTTAGCTGAATAATTGTATGTGATGGATGTATGTTTTTTAAGTATTGATGGTGAGTGCATTGTGTAGATTAAGAACTGAAAGGTGTTGATGCCGTGAATGAGTGTATTGTGTAGATTAAGAACTAAAAATGTATTCATGGTGAGTGCGCGATTGAGATTAAAGTAGAAAGTTGATATTTAATGAAATATAACACATGTAAAGAAGTATTTTCTTGTCAAATTTAACACTTCGGGTGGGACGTATGGAATATTAAAATCAAGATCCACATATTCAGTAAGATGCAAGGTCCTGAGTAATAGAGTGATCGTGCAAGTGTTTTGAATTTGATTAGTATTTATTAACTCTATGAAAAAAAAGAATATATTCAAAAAAAAAAAGTTGATATATCCCACAACATAATATACGGTGCAAGATCTATACTTGTTGTGATTATTAGCATAATCACAAGTGTTGTATAACATAATTACAGTCAAAATATGAGGCATCAATCTGTCTTTAATTTCTATTTTATTTGATACAGATATTCTTATTATCTTGTAACATAATCACAAATAGATGTATCACATAATCACTTCGGGTGGGACGTATGGAATATTAAAATCAAGATCCATATCCCAATATTTTTGTGATATGGGGTACAAAGAGATTTATTTTTCGAACTAAACTTTGGTAGGGAATTTATATAGATCAGATTTAATAGGTGGGCATGAATCATGTCCGATTCTGATATTTCGTTGGTCCTGGGCGAACTCTGATAAATAAACCCTTATTTAACATAATATACGTCCAATTTTTTTTTGAAGAAAAATTGGTAATTTGCAATGAGCCTTATTAAAATCATGTGGCACGAAACCCTCCTTAGAAAAAACACTACCAATAAATACAGTAATCTAGTTTTTTTTTCAGCACCATATTTTTATTTTTTAGGGTACGTCTTGAAATTAAGTGCAAATCAGTATAGATCTTGGTTCTTCGCTAGCCTTCTTTGCACATTTCTCCTCTTCGTAAGGAGAATAATATTATTATTTTTATCCCCAAGGGTTGAATAATATATATACTGTATCGACAAATGACTCAAAAAAAATGCTCGGGACATAAAGCACCGCCTTAGGCGCTGATTGGTGTGCGACCGCGCGCACCTAGCCTTCTTCTCGCGCGGCCACGCGCGCTGTACAGCCAGGTTTACACACGCGCAAGCTGTTGCGTAATCGCACAGCCTTATTTGCTGCGCCGCACACTTCAGCTGTTTTTGTTCTAAATTTTGCTAAAATATTTTACATACGAACGGTACAATCATTTATTTTTCTCTATCAGATTCAAAGATTTAGTAACTTTAGAATTTGCGCTCGTTTTTCGAATCGAATTTAATCGAATGAATCTGACCGAATCAATCGAATCGAATCGAATCGAATCGAATCGAATCAGATCGAATCGAATCGAATGGATTCGAATCGAATCGAATCGAATGGACTCGAATCAATCGAATCGAATTGAGATAAATAATAATAATAATGGTAAATAATAATAATAGTAGTAATCAACAACAACAACGATAATAGTAATGTTATTAGTAATAATAACAATAATAATAATAAGAAGAAGAACTGAATTGAACTGAACTGAACTGAACTGAATGGACCTGAACTGATAAGTCCAAAAGAACAGGGCCTTAGTATACCACCTTCGTGTATTTTTGTCGGTTTGCTCATTTTCACCCATTCTTCGGTTCAACCCTTATTTAAGCTCGATTCTTCCTGCATTCATGCTTCGAACCTCTATAGTCATGATTTTTATTTGCTCCCTACCTGTTGACGTCTGGTTTGGTCAACGTCACGTGTGCTGATCTGGACGAATGGATCGAAGCCACGTAGAAAATAAAATAACGAAAATGAAGGTGTTTGATCACTAAATTTTATTAATGACCTTTTCGATAGAGTAGAGCTGGGCCGAAAATATTTTGGCCGGTCTATTCTGCCGGTGCTTGTTAATTACAAGTCTTATTTTCCTTTTTTCTCTTTTCTTTCTCTCTCTATTTCTCTCTCTATATCTTTTTTCGCTCTTTTTCCAAAGTTCTTTTATTGTACATTCCCCCGGCATATATATAGGCAATGTCAGCCATTCATGAGATGACAGCAGGAAGATTCAGGTGAACATGCTGATGACATTTGTCAGTGTGGTAACTTCTTCGACATGTGTCACCTTCTTAAGTTTGCTTTGGGAAGGGACATGGCAGCCCTCTTTTATTGTCCTGTCTGCTTGTTCTTTGGGCTTTTGGCGATACTTATCTGTTGCGACCGACAACGGGGTCGGCCCTCGAGCTTCCCGCTACTCTGGTCGGTCTTATCCATGATTATGGTTCGGAGCGTATTCATATGTGGTCCGCTCGGCCTTACGGTTCGGATTCCGGCCTGGCTCTAATGTCTCCGCCTTGGCCCGGTTTCGTGAGTCCGAGAGACAATCGCCTATGACCGGCTCGGCCCGAGATCCGCCTACCGGCCTACCGCTGGAGCGTTTAAGTGGATGCCAGGTGGATCGACTACCAACAAGGCCCCCCGAGTCCAGGGCCGTGCCGGGTTGGCCGGTGCTGGAATCGTTTCAGATTGAGGTCGATCCGGTTTGGATAAGATCTCTTGAATGGACGTATCTTTGAGAGTCTTGTCGATTTGACTTCGGGATCTTCAAGAATCCTAGTGAGGGGGACGCGTGGCGGGACGTAATTCGTCGTGGTGTCTCACGCGTCTTTGATCTTCGTGATGATTATGAATCGCCGCTTCATGTGCTTTCGTATTTAATGTCCTTGTTTCATCCTATAAATGTAGAGAGCCTTCTTCCTTATTGCTTCTTTCGCCATTTTTAATTGCTGTTGCAGAGAAAGATTTTTTCCGGCAATATTTCTTCTTCTCCGATTTCACAGACTTTCCCGGTAAGCTTGCTTTTCCTCCTCTTTTTCCTATTTTATGATGTCGGAGCGGAGGGATACGGCGGAGGAGTTGACTGTGTCTCCGGACCGCACGGGAGTGGCGGATCTATCGATGGGTGATGCTCCCGTTGACTAGAGCGACGAGGATGGTGTCGAAAATGATAAAAGAACGCATTTTTAGTGTTTTCGAAAATAAAAACAAAAAATGAACTCAAAACAGCAAAGAGAACAGGGCCTTAACATTTTGTGGGAGTATTTTTTGAATCTCCGATTTTCTTGATATTTCATAATCAAATTAATAAATATTCGTTACACATTGGTTCTAAATTTGTATATATCAGATTTAGATTCTCATATTATGATAACATTTAACAAAAATCTTCAATAATGGTTTCTTAACAAAAATCTTAATCATGAAAAAACTTTTTTCCCGATCAAGTTTCAATCTTACACCCGATTAGTCGCCGGAATAATGTACCACAAGATCGCTTCTGAGTTAAATCCGAGATGTGTATCCGGCTCCCAGGTTTTTAAATATCCTCAACTACCGCGCACAAGAGTCGTCCCCCAAGTGATTGCTCCATGGTGGACCTCCTCAAATCCAACCGCAGGGTCCCACCGAGATTTGACCTCCCACAATGCCGCTTGAAGTCCTCAATATTTAATTATTCCACCAGCATATTCCGGAGGGTTAAGGTCTCTTCTTTAATCATAAACTAAAGAGTCATAAACTTTTAAAAATTTTGTCGGAAAGACTCGAACTCGGGTCTCCCACCTGAAGTAGAAGTCTCGTGGCCGGTGAACCAAAGGTCACTGGTTTTAATCATGAATAATCTTCAAGTTGAAGTTAATGATGGACCTAAAAAACACATGGACCTACCTCTACTTAACTTCCTAACAGTCGAACAGTGACGCAAACTGCTTTTAGCAGCGTATATTTAATTTCACTAATAATTTATATTTGAAAAAACTATTATGATTTCTTTAAAACATGTACAAAAATAAGAGTACAGTAAAACTTCTATATTAAGTCGTATCATTAGAAATACAAAAAATTATTCTTAAATAGAGATTATTTCTAAAAGAAATATCTGAGATGGTTCTTTTTTTTTTTTTTTTTTCTAATTTTAAAGTGCATGCAAAATCGATAAATTTATAATTATCAAATACGTGAGTACTTGGGAGTAGGGCTGTTAACGATCCAAGTATACTCGAGAACCGCCCGAGAACCGTCTGATAATACCCGAGACCGATACTCACCCGAAACGTTAGCGGTCCGGATACAGGTACAGAAGTTAGAACCGAAATCGATAAGGACCGAAACCTTTAACCTGGTAAAAAAATCGGTAATTTTTCGTAAACATATATTTTACAAAATATTGTATAAGATATTAGTACATATAGAAAAAATAAGTTTAAAAGACATTATCTCTTAATTTCCTTAGCATACAATTGAAAAAACCCCTCAATTCTTGTCTCGATTATGAGGTTTTGGTGATTAGGCTTTTAACGATCCAAGATACTCGAAAAACCGTCTGTAATACCCGAGACCGATACTCACCCGAAACGTTAGCGGTCCGGATACAAGTATTGAAGTTGGGACCCGAAACTGGTAAGGACCGAAACCGGTAATACTCAATACCTTAATGGTCCAGACCCGGGAAGACAATACCCGGACCGAACCCGACCGAGAACAGCCCTACTTGGGAGGATGTTAACAAACAAATATCGGACAAGTTAGAAGTATTTTGAATTCTACAAGATGTAGTCATGTGAACGAACTATTAAGCACATACCAGTTAGGGATGGCAAGAAAACCCGAACCCGACGGGGAAACCCGAAACCCGATCTTAACGGGGCGGGCGGGGATCGGGGCGTTAACGGAGATTTTTTCGGGGTTCGGGGTAGTGACTGGGGTGACCGTGCCTCGCCCCGCCCCGACCCGATATTATATTATATATATTTTTTATATTTATATAAAATTATATTATATATATATATATAATATAATTATATATAAATATATAAAACGAGGCAAAAACAGGGAACGGGAAATGGGGCGGGGTTCGGGGTAAATTGTAGCCCCAATGGGGCGCCCCGATAAGATCCCCGATGGGGAACGGGGCGGGTACGTGGCAGATTTTAGATTTCGGGTTCGGGGACGGTGATAGCCTGCCCCGCCCCGAACCCGCCTCATTGTCATTCCTAATACCAGTTAATTAACGTGGTTACATTACGAAAATTTAAGTCACTGTCATCTGCAACGTTAGACAAGTATTTTAAATCAACTTAAATCTGCTGTAACGACACACACATGTTATTTATTCCTATGGGGGGTGGGGGGGGGGGGGTTAAGCCAGAACTTGAAAAAATATGAATTATGACAATATAAATTTTATTATTCCCTCCGTCCCACAAAAATATGCTCATTTTGATTTTGATCGGTCTCTCCAAATACACATTTGACCATTAATAATTTTAATTATATATGAATAAAAATTATAAAAAATAATATTTAGAAAATACACATTAAGAAAAATCAAATGAGTACTTATATTAATATACTCTTTTTATATATTGGTTGTAATTCATGGTCAAAGTTTATGAATGTTGACCAATAAAAGTTAAAATGAGCACAATTTAATGTGACAAAGGGAATACTATCATGAATTTTTATTCTTAAATATTGTATACTTTGTAGAGACTTTACGGTATAGGAATTGGGTGAATAGCATGTTACCTCATTTATTCCTTAAAATTACTTAATTATATTTTTGTAAAAACTATACATATTTATTATTTCCTGTATTTCTTAAATAATTGTTTACTTCGGTGTAATTTAAATAAATTACTCACAATTCTGTTATGGTTTAAATTCTGGTGCAGATAAATTACTTGTATTTATTCATATTGTACACATTACCTATTTATTCATATTGAATCCTTTCAGGATATGGAGTAACTCAGCCTCTATTTTCTTCTGTATTATTTTCGCTTCACATACTTACAATTGGTGGTATCAGACAACTAGGATATAAAAATAGTTGAACAAAGAGGTTATTATTAACAAGTGCAATAGCTATGTGTCGTTCCTCGAATGATATTGGTGCGGACCAAAATGGCAAGTAGGTCAAACAACTCCCTTTATATGGAGTAAACACATACAATACAATATTTTGAAAGTTATCAATTAATTTGGCCGACTATCAATAACTATAACAAAGCCGTTTCTAAGCCCGATCGCTTTTGCCTAGTTTGTCGTATCATCTATATTGAAATATCTATACTCAAAATAATATAAATTGTAACAAGAAATATTTGATAATTACAGAAAGAATTTAGTTAGAAAACATACCTGGTTGTAGTAAACTCATTCGTGGATTTGAAGGTAAAATGGAGTTTGAAAAATTGGTCTAAAATAGAGAGAATTAGGTATCAGAAATTAGGGCCGGGAATTTTCGGTTTTGATTTTTTTTGTCAGGAACCGAACCCGAACCGAATTGTGTATTTCGGGTTCGGTTCCATGTTTTTCTTTTCTGGGAACTGAGAACAACCCGAACTGAAATTTTCGGTCCGACAATATTTCGTTTTTTTTTTTTTATGTTTATATGATCTTTTTTTCACCGGTTTCAATCAAAAAACTCAATTCTACGAATATTTATAATGAAAATATAATAATAATTTACTAATAATTCGGGTTTTTACTAATAATTCGGGTTTTTACTAATAATTCGGGTTTTTACTAATAATTTTTCATTGTACCCGAACCCGAACCGAATTTGTAATTTCAGGTTCGGTTCCAAAAAATCAAGTATTTTTAAACATCAGGAATCGAACCGAACCGAAAATTTCGGTCCGATTGCGGCCGGTTCCACGGGTTTCGGGTTGAAAATTCCCAGCCCTATCAGAAATGATGTTTATGCTCATATTTATAATGTGAAGGAAGTAACATATCTCGAAAAAATATGAAGCAATAAAAAAATATACAATTTATGAAAAGACAATTCACAATTAAAAATATAATCACTAACCCCATCTTGATAATAAGTCGCAATTCAATGTAAAATGGATAAATTTTCTTGAAAAAAATGTACAACTTATGAAAAGACAAGTCACAATTAAAAATACAATCATTATTTCCCCTCTCAAATAAATCATAGTTCAATGTGAAAGAATCAAAATCTCTTAAAAAATATCAAAAAATCCAAAAATATACTCTCTCCATCCCATTAGTGTTGGCATATTTAATCTGGTCAAACTAACAATACTTTGACCATAATTATTTATAATTTTATAACTATAAGAATTATAAAATCATTATATTTTAAAAAAATATATTTCATGATAAATCTAATTCTATTAATGTCACATCATATTTAAATATATCTATTCACAAATTTATGGTCAAATAAAAAAAATCGACCAGAAAAAATACCAACATTAATGGAACAGACGGAGTACAATTTATAAAAAAACAAGTGAGAATGAAAAATACAATTACTATTCCCCCCTCTAAACTTGACAAAGTATAAAAAAGTTGATTATATGTACAGTATTTTTAATAAAATATTTTCTCTAAAATATTTTCTAATTTTTACAACAATATTTTAATTAAAACTATCTAAATTGTTAATATAGATATAAAATTAATTTGGATAAAAATAAAATAAAATGAATTTTTTAATATAAATTATAATCAAATAAAAAGAAAAAGTATTTTCTACAAAAAAAAAAAAAAATATTTTGTGAAAATAGAGAAAAACGATGTCCCGATTTTAAGAACGCATCAAGAACAAGAATCCCAAAACTCATCGAGAATGTGAGGCTTAGCGTCACACATGTGTTTGCATAATGCAAGTGTTTTTTTTTTTTTAACCATGTATGTACGTTAGAAAAGGTGTATATTATTGTAATTAATGTATAAATGACCTTTATGCCCCCCTAAACCCTAATGGTGTACTTATAAATATAGGCCTTTGGCCTTCATAATATTACAGCCCATTCTTCTTCTTCTTCTTCACTTTCTTCTCTTTTCTCTCAAGTTCATAACACGTTATCAGCACGATCTCTCCCAGAAATTTTTTTTACTCACTAACGTGTTATTCTATTTTCACAGCAAGGTAGATTTTTTTTTTATTTCACATGCTTGAGTACAATACTTTATTTTATTTTTTTTTCCTGGACAGTATTTCACAAAAATCAATATTTTACATAAAATTATATACATATATGTATGTATACATATTCTTGTATATGTACGGGGAAGTCATCAGTAACTATCATATATACACGGTTCTGCTTCAAAAGAATCAAAACAGATCTGATAAATATTCTGTATTTTTTTTTCTCTAACTAACGAATCATATTGTGGTGTGTAGAAGAGAGACACACATATTCTGTATTTTTTTCCCCTTGATGTACAATCATTTTGTGTAGTATATAGTTTATTAATTGTTTTGATTTCTTCTATCATTATATATAAACAATATATATAATGATTTAGAAATCTATTATCAAATCGAAAAATTATTGTTTCCTGAAGAAACAAGATCTAACCATTCTTAATAGTCCAGAAGATTATTAAGATAAAATACGTGTTGTAGCTCTTGAACAAATATAATATTATCTCGTCATATTTTAATTAAATATGATGTGTTCCTGAAGAACATTATGAGATCTATGTTTTTGTGTAAATTCCTGAGGAAAAACACAAAACAATATTCCTGAAGAATATTGTAAAGGCTCTTGAAGAAACTTTTGATTTATTTCATTTTGTACTATTTTTTTTCGTGTATTTTTTTTTTCTTAAAATTATTGCTCCTGAAGTAGCACAATTAAATTACAATACTTTTGATAAATACACTTGTTCTAAAAGAACAAGTCATATTCGTATTAAATCTCCCACGATAATACAATATTCCTGAAGAATATTGATACAAAATAATATTATAAATTATTATGCTCTTGAAGTAGCATAAATTTTAGATACAAATGTGATTTTATGTTATATTAAATAATTTTAATTATTGCACTCCAATGCCATGAATACAACAAAGAACATTTTTAAAACTCTATATGAGTCAATATCCACTTGAAGTTATTAATGAATTTTAATAACTTTTAAAACTCTAAATTCAAGAAAATTTTAATTTTATGTTAAAAATGACTTGTTTTATTTTTACTATGTAGATTTACATATGGCCAATATCACCAAGCTTGAGTTTGTTGCACTTGATATTTCTGGCAAGAACTATTTATCATGGACTCTTGATGCCGATATCCACTTGATCTCAAAGGGTCTGGGTGAGACAATAAAAGAAGGAAACAAAGAATCCCAGCAGGATCGTGCAAAGGCACTAATATTCCTTCGTCATCATCTCCATGATGATTTAAAAGTTGAGTACCTCACCGTCAAAGATCCAAGTGAGTTATGGAAAAGTTTAAAAGAGAGGTTTGACCATCAGAGGACTGTAGTCCTCCCTAGAGCCCGACACGAATGGATACGTCTTCGCTTGCAAGATTTTAAAAGCGTGAGTGCCTATAATTCAGAGTTGTTTAGAATCAGCTCTACTTTGAAGCTTTGTGGTGAAAAAATAACTGATGAAGATATGCTTGAGAAAACATTCTCCACGTTCAACGCTTCAAATATGATCTTGCAACAGCAATATCGAGAGCGTGGTTTCAAAAAATACTCTGAACTCATATCTTGTTTATTGGTCACGAGCAAAATAATGAGTTGCTCATGCGAAACCACGAATTACGACCCATCTGGTTCGCGGCATTGCACAAGCCAATGCTACATTCAATCATGGAAATGGGCGTGGACGTGGCCGCGGACACAAGCGTGGACGTGGACGCGGATATGGACGTGGACGTGGTTTTGGACGTGGCACAACACATAGCGAAATATCCAACAACAAAAGGCACAAAGCATCCAATGATAGTAACCCATCCAAAAGGGAAGATAAATGCCATAAATGTGGCATGAATGGGCATTGGTCACGTACATGTCGTACGGCAAAACATCTCGTGGACCTTTATCAGAAATCAATCAAGGGAAAAGAAAAGATTGAAACTAATGTCTTTGATTATGATGGTCCACTTGATACGACCCACTTGGATGTCTCTGATTTCTTTGCTCATCCAAAAGGAGATATTGATCACTTGATTGGGGGTGGTGTGTTAGACGATATTGATTAGTTTGAGAATTGTTGCTTTGTTATTTTCTTTGCTTGGGATTTTTTTTTTTCAGTATGATGACTTGCCTTTGAACTAATTATTTTTGGAATGGTTATTTCATAATAAATGAATTTATTTCTAAAAAGTTCCTTTAAATTATTACAGAAATTACAATGGATGCTTGTGATATTTGTCTAGCTGATAGTGCAACTACGCACACCATTCTCCAAGATAAGAAATACTTTCTCAAATTAACATTAGCAGAAGATAATGTTAATACCATATCAGGTGCATCAAACATCATTGAAGGCTCCGGAAGAGCATGTATTATTTTACCAAATAATACTAAATTAGTTATAAATTATGCACTTTACTCTAGTAAATCGAAAAGGAATTTACTAAGTTTTAAGGATATCATTGCAATGGATATCACATTGAGACAATGCAAGAAGGTAATAATGAGTACCTTTGTATAAATTCTTTGTGTCCGGCGAAGCAAACAAAAGAAAAATTCTCGACATTATCGTCTGGAATGTATTACACATTCATAAAAGCAATTGAGGCAAATCATGTCATGAACCTGAAGTTCAATGACCCAAAGATCTTTATGCTCTGGCATGAAAGATTTGGACATCCTGGAGCAACTATGATGCGTCGAATACTCAATACTTCATACGGACATAACATAAAGAACCAGAAGATTCTTTTAGCAAATGAAATCTCCTGTGATGCTTGCGCACAAGGAAAGTTAATCACTAGACCTTCAAGTACGAAAGTTAGCATTGAATCTCCATATTTTCTAGAAAGAATTCAAGGAGATATTTGCGGACCAATAGATCCACCATGTGGACCATTTCGATACTTTATGGTATTAATTGATGCGTCTACTAGATGGTCCCATGTGAGCTTACTTTCAACTAGAAATGTGGCATTTGCTAGGCTACTTGCTCAAATAATAAAATTACGAGCTCAATTCCCTGATAATTCAATCAAGGCAATTCGTCTTGACAACGCCCGGTGAGTTTAGATCCCAAGCATTCGATGAATATTGTATGGCAATTGGAATTGAGGTCGAACATTGATTGCTCATGTCCATACACAAAATGGTCTAGCAGAATCGCTTATTAAGCGTCTTAAACTAATTGCAAGACCATTACTTATGAAATCAAAACTCCCAACTTCTGCTTGGGGTCATGCTATATTACATGCAGCAACATTAGTTCGTATTAGACCAACGGCTTATCACCAATATTCTCCCTTGCAACTTGTCTCTGGTCGAGAACCTGATGTTTCTCATTTACGAACTTTTGGTTGTGCTGTTCAAGTCCCAATTGCACCCCCACAACGCACAAAAATGGGTCCCCAACGAAGGCTTGGGATATACGTTGGGTTTGATTCACCTTCAATTATAAGGTATCTTGAAACTCTAACAGGTGATCTATTTACTGCACGCTTTGCAGACTGTCATTTTGATGAAATGACATACCCAACATTAGGTGGGACAAAACTACATCTAGAAAAGCAAAATGATATCTCTTGGAATGAAAAAATCTTTTCACATTTTGATCCGCGGAATAGTCAATGTGAGCAAGAGGTTGAAAAGATCATTCACCTACAAAAGGTTGCAAATCAACTACCTGATACTTTCGTTGATACACGAAGAGTGACAAAATCCTATATACCTGCTGCAAATACACCAGCCAGAATCGATGTCCCTGAAGGACAAGTAATAGCATCAAATAAATCCAAAGTACGTCAAAAGCGTGGTCGACCAATTGGTTCGAAGGACTCTGTACCTAGAAAAAGGAAGGTGCAAGATAAAAACCAAACAGGAATGATGATTGATCAATCAAATGAAAGTAATGTAGTTCCTGAAGAACTGTTAGTGTCTGAAAATAATGAGATCTCAATAAATTATTCATATTCTAGTAAATTATTGGAGAGGAAAAATGTCATCATGGATGATATCTTTGCCTTTAATATGGCTCAAGAAGTTTCAAATGAGGATCCTGAACCGAAGTCTGTTGAAGACTGTCGAAATAGAGATGATTGGCCAAAATGGAAAGAAGCCCTAGAGGCCGAATTAAATTCCTTGAAAACGAAAGGTGTTTGGACTCGTAGTTCAAACTCCGAAAATGTTATCCCAGAGGATACAAATGGGTTTTTGTTAGAAAGAAAAATGAACATCATGAAGTTACGAGATACAAAGCAAGACTCGTAGCACAAGGTTTCTCTCAAAGACCAGGAATTGATTATGAGGAAACGTACTCTCCAGTAATGGACACGATTACTTTTAGATTTTTGATTAGTCTGGCTGTGTCACAAAGGCTCAATATGCGCCTTATGGATGTAGTAACCGCGTATCTATATGGTTCACTTGATAGTGACATATACATGAAAATCCCAGAAGGATTTAAATTACCAGCAGCAAGTAATTCATATCCCAAAAGCATGTTCTCAATTAAGCTGCAAAGATCGTTGTATGGACTAAAACAATCTGGACGAATGTGGTACAATAGAGTTAGTGAATATCTGTTGAAAGAAGGGTATAAAAATGATGTTGTTCGCTCTGCGTTTTCATAAACAAAACAGACAGTGGATTTTCACATATAGCAGTTTATGTTTATCATTTAAACTTAATTGGGACTCTGAAGAGCTCAATAAAGCGCTTGAATATTTGAAAACTGAATTTGAGATGAAATATTTAGGAAAAACGAAATTCTGTTTGGGTTTTCAAACTGAACATGTCGATGGAGGACTATTTGTTCATCAATCCTCTTATACCGAAAAGGTGTTAAAGCGTTTTTACATGGATAAAGCACATCCGCTTACATCACCCATGGTCGTTAGAACACTTGATGTAACTAAAGATCCTTTTCGACCACTCGAGGATGGAGAAAAGATACTTGGTCCTGAAGTACCATATCTCAGTGCAATTGGTGCACTAACTTATCTTGCTAATTGTACTAGACCGTATATAGCTTTTCTCGTAAATCTCCTCGCAAGATATAGCTCGCACCCACTATAAGACATCGAACGGTCAAACATATTCTACGTTATCTAAAGGGCACCATCGACCTTGGGTTATATTATTCAGAAAGTTCTGGATGTTCTCTAGTGGGATATGCAGATGCAGGCTATCTTTCGGACCCACATAAGGGTAAATCACAAACAGGCTATGTATTCACACGTGGAGAAACTGCTATATCTTGGAAATCTGTGAAGCAAACCCTAACAGCAACATCTTCAAATCATTCTGAAATAATTGCAATCCACGAAGCAAGTCGAGAATGTGTATGGTTGAGAAATTTGGCACATCACATTGAAGAGTCGTGTGGATTAACTACGTCAAAAGAGAATCCAACTGTATTGTATGAAGACAATGCGGCATGCATTACACAACTCAGGGAAGGCTATATCAAAAGTGATAGAACAAAGCATATTTCTCCCAAGCTTTTCTATACGCATGATCTGCAAAAGGATGGCGAAATTGATGTTCAACAGATTCGCTCAAGTGATAATGTGGCGGACTTATTCACAAAGGCGTTGCCGACATCAACATTCAGAAGACTGGTACACAAGATCGGAATGCGTCAACTCAAAGATCTTATGTAATCAATTTCAGGGGGAGTAGCTGTACTCTTTTTCCTTCGATCGGGTTTTTTCCCACTGGGTTTTCCCGACAAGGTTTTAATGAGGCAGCATGTATTAAAGGTCATTCAAGGGGGAGTATTGTAATTAATGTATAAATGACCTTTATGCCCCCTAAACCCTAATGGTGTACCTATAAATATAGGCCTTTGGCCTTCATAATATTACACACCATTCTTCTTCTTCTTCACTTTCTTCTCTTTTCTCTCAAGTTCATAACATATATATATATATATATATATATATATATATATATATATACTCCATTATTTTATTATTGCAACGTGTTGACTATTACACTGTTCACATACTCTCTTTTGACCATCTTTTGTGATTTATACATATAAAAAAATATAGTCATGTGTGATTTTATTAGATTCGTCTCGAAATATACTTTCAAAATATCAATTTCTTATAATTTTTAAAAGTAAAGAATTGAAAATATTAATAATCAAAATTGTGCATTGACAAACGTGAAAGTCCAGATGTTGCAGTTATAAGAGAATAGAGTTAGTGTATATATATATAGGTGGGTTATGGTGAGAAATCCCTTAGTGTAGGAATATAGGAAAAGATATGTCCGTGTAGCACATCTTTCATATGTGTGTAGAACAGTCAGAATTATTATGCTGCACAGATTCTAAATATGTGAGTTTAGCACATATTTTATTATTTCGTAGCGCATATTTTAAATAGGTTAAGTCTAGCACATTTTTCATCGCATCGTAGCACAAACAACACAAACACGCAGCACAACCTCACTTAATTTACATATTTCAGTTCGCGTAGCACACACAGCACAAACACATAGCACAACTGAGTATAAATCTCAACCATTGTCTAACTCAATCAAAGACCCAAATTCATTCTTATTTCTTACGAAATTTAACTTTTCTACATGAACCAATCCCTACACACACACACACACACACACACACACATATATATATATATATATATATATATATATATATATATGAGTTCAGGTGAGAATGCAATTTAAGTTAAAAAATAAGAATAAATTTCATCCATATATCTTGATAAATGGATGACCTACATTTATTCTCACAAAAATTTGACGCATATAATGTAATATTTTAATGTATCGATATTTTGATGCATATAATATATATTTTAATACATTGTAATTTTGATGCACGAAATACATATATTTCGTGCATAATTAGTACAAAACTCATGTGTATTCGCAATTTGCATAGAACCATGTTTCCCGAAAAGAAAAGGTGTTAAAAATATAATAGTACCGTGTGTTGGCAAACAGGAATCATTTCATTCTGTCTCTGCTCACCAGTCGCCAGTCACCAGTCACCAACTTAGGGTGGCCAATGCCCATCATGCCTGCCAGGTTTCAAATTCCGTGTCCGCTTGCGCTGTTTTGGAGTATATTCTATGGGTTTATAGGAACGGTAGAAAGAAATTCAATAATATTTCAAAAAATAATTTGAAATGAAAATTTTGAAATATTTAAAATCTATATTGAATTATAAATATTTGAAAAGCGTATTATTTGTATAGGAGCCCACTTATATCTAAAAAATGCAATATTTGGGTAAAAAAATATCCTCTAAAAGTGCAATATTTCATTAAATATCTTATTTTTTTTACTTTTTTTTTTATTTTCATCACACATTTACTATCAATACATTTTGCCGTTTAATCTACACCATACAATGACCATAAATACTTACGAAACTTACATAGCTATCACATCCAACTTTTCTCCTAATATACACCAATTCTACTCAAAATATTGAACTTCGGCTGGGATATAGGGAGTAATATACTATCAAGACTTAATACATCATTTAATGGTCAACATTGAAAAGGTATTGAAGACTTCAACGCACTTTGCAAGAAAAAATATATTTTTGTTTATATGATTCTCTGCATTAATGATGCACTCATTTTGTGTTGAAATAAGATCAGTCACCCACTAGATCTGAAAAAATTGTGTGTTATAATAGAAGAATGAAGTTCTCACAATTATTTGCATAAAAACAATGTGGCGCTTGTGGTTCACATGAATAATGATATATCATAAGAGATATGACGCAACATACTATACTCGAGTTTTTTTCCACTCATGATCTACAAATGAAATATCCAAGTGACGTCTAGATCAAGGGGAGAACCGATACAAAATGATGTTGTCCGACCTTGGATTTTTATAATGGATTTGCAATTGTAGCAGCCTAAGTCGAGATTTAAACTTATTGGGACTCCTGAAAAGCTCAATAAAACTGTCATTGAAATTCTGTGAAGTAAATCTTAGTTGTAATATCCACATTTTTTCTTTCCCTTGTAATTGTATTTCCAGTGTAATTCTCGATTGTAGTGACCCTCGTGTGTCCTTCAATGTAACTTTTCCGTCATCTTTTGATCTGATTCTCGAAATTGATGTGCGGAACCGCCGTTTCGGGGTTGCCGTGGATCTATTCTACGCTATGATGCGTTTTGAGGTGTTCCGTTTGATGTTTCGTTCGTATTCTGGTGTGGTGGACCGTTTATGTTCTGTACCTAGCGCACGCTAATTTTTCTGCATAGCGCGTGCTAGAAGTCTCTTTGTAGCGCACGCTACGTTTACTTCGTAGCGCGTGCTAGCGAGTGAACCCTGGGGGTGGCAGTTCAACTCCCAGGCCTCTGGACTATCGGATTAGCGCACGCTATCTTGTCTAGCGCACGCTAATGTCGGGAGACTAGCGCACGTTAAGTTGTTGATGGCAGCGGCGCTAGCGTGCATCGATCTTGGGCCGATTTACTACCGAACTCGATCAGGTGCTAGTTAGCGCACGCTACGCTTGTATGGTAGCGCACGCTAACGGATCAGTGGGTTACGGGCAGGTTTGTCATGGACTCGGCCCGATGTCCAGGTAGCGCACGCTATTGGTCGATAGCGCACGCTACCGAGAAGTTATTAGCGCACGCTACGTATCGAGTAGCGCACGCTAACGGCTAATTACCTGGCTACTGGACTGGGACGCTAACGGTAGGGTTTGGAATCTTATCCCGTTAGTGTAATATCCGTAATTTTTCCATTTTTAGCGGTTTCCATTTTTGGGGTATGTCTATTTTTATCGACTCGCTTGTAACCGTTTCGATATTTTGAATCTATTTTGTTCTTGGAGTTTTTCCATTTGGACGAGTTTTGATGATATTTTCACGTAATTTCATTTTATGACATGTTTTGCCGTATGAACGTTCGATTCTTGTAAAACTCGTTCGTTTCCGTTGTTTCTTGGTTTGTACAAGTTCGTATGGTTGAGTTGGTCATGTGGAGACTTTCGGTTTGTAAATCCGACGTCGTTTCGTGATTTTCGGGCACTTGGGCCATTTTTGTAATTTTATAATAGTTTAGGGAATCTTGTTTTCGTTGTCGCATTACGGACCCTTCGGTGGTCGGAATTGTATTTCTCTTTCAGCGCTTAGCTCCGTCGTCTTGTATGCTTCGCGTCTATGTTCCTGGATTACGGTTTGAAGTGCGTTTCGTGTTTTGTACCTTCGCCAGATCGGCTGATATGAGCGGCAGATCTGAATCTTTGCGTAGGTAGCGACGCTACCTGTTGCCTTGCGTGCGCTACCAATGTGCGATTAGCGTGCGCTAACTCGTTATTGTTAGCGTGCGCTAGCGATGGCGGCAGTAGCTATCGGACGGTCTCGGCCCGTTAGCGTGCGCTATACATGCTAGTTAGCGTGCGCTAACTTCACATTTTTAAAGATTAGGGCAGTTTAGTTTCGACATTATTTTTCATTCTTTTCCTTTCCTTCCCTTCCTACGGGCGATTTTGGCGATTCAGAGCAGATTGTGGAGAGTAATCGGCGAGTTCCCTTCCACCAATTCTTGTGTCTCGAGCATAACACACCACCATCTAAACCCATCTCCATCGTCCGAATTCAAGGTAATTCCTCAGGAACCCTAATTTTGACGTTTTTGGGGGATTTCGGGATTTTAGGGTTTAGTTCCGAATTGTTCATCTATATTACGATATTCTTCACCGATTGTGATTATTGAATGATTCCAAATCCAGCTTTCCTTGATTTTAATCCGCGAATTATCAATACAGGGAGATTTTGCGTAAACCCTCACCCGTATTGATTGAACGTCTTTTGTCGTTAATTGTAATCGGAGTTTTGGGAGTATTCCTTTCGATTATTGATGTCCGTTGGGACTGAGTTATGCTAATTCTTCGTTTAGGAACCGCTGCTTTTCCATTCGGATCATCCGTAGTCATTTTTCACTTCCGATTCTTGAAGAATGTCTCAAAGGCAAGTACTTTACATTTGTTTACATGTTCTAGTATTTGAATTATGGTCAGATCGTGGTTGTTGTGGATGGTTATGTGTATGTTCACCTAGGGACGGTCAAGCGGGGCCCTCTAGGGATACGTATTGCCGTGAGTGTGCGTATCGTGAACTGTGGTTAGCCACCCAGGGATGTCCGACGGGACTCTGCGGGGTACGGTGGCCGTGAGTCTCGTACCAACGGTTAACTTTGAATTGTGATTTGTTGGAGATAATGTGTTTTGTGATTGTAAATATTAGGAATATAAAATGTTTTCTAAAATGACTTTTGGCGCATATATTCATCCGATTAGAATGTAGAACAAATGGATTTTACTTGCACTAGCATTGCCGCTAACCCTTAAATGGGGAAATACTTTTGTATTTCGTATTGATCGTGGGGATAAACGAGCACTCGGGACGTAGGAGGATGATGGGCAAGCATGATATTGTCCAGATTTGATTTTCGATGTTATGTCCGCTTGGTTACTATTGATGTCTGATTTTGGGATTTATGTATTATAAAATTGGTTTAAGTACTCGAGTACTTCCTGTTTGAAATTGTTAATGTTGTGTTCCCGTTTTGGGAAATGGATTTGATGTCAGAATTTAATTGTCGGTTTGTAGTCTTTTATTTGAATTGTCGTTTTATTAATGATAGCTTTTCGTTGTCGAATGTCTTGTTGGTATGTTAGCCTGGTGGATTCCACAGTGTGGGGTCCACGGCGCTGTAATATGCCCTGAACGTCTTGGGGGTGTTACAGAATATGGTATCAGAGCTTAGGTTTATGGATACCTAGGCTGTCGGTCATTTGGGTCTAGTTAAGTGTCATTTTTGGGACAGTATCACTGCTATGCCATCATCTCAGTACGCCGGTGCTCGTAAGTTTTCCTAACTTGACTCGTTTCACCGTTCTGTTCTATTCCTGTCTTAGTATCTTTTGCGTTTGAATTGTACTTACCCGTTGCTTCTTCAGAATTCCTGCTGGTAGAGGACGCGGACGCGGTCGCGGACGCGGTAGGGGACGTGGCGCAGCCGGTGGGGCGGCCATGTCCGATCACTCGGGAACTGGTTCGGCGACGCCTTCTTTGTCGAGCAAGATTCCCCGATTCGGAGGTCACAGGACTACCTGCTAGCTCCGTAATGCTCATGAGAATGTTGGAGTGGCCAACATATTGCAAAAGTAGCGAACCAGATGACGCCATCGGCTCAGCCGTTCAGTCGGCCATGCTAATGCTAACCCGGTTCCGCCTACTGGATCCGATAATGATAAGCTACTTCAAGACGTGATTCGTATGCGTCCTCCGCAGTTTGATGGTGCTTCCGACCCTTCTGGTTGGGAGAATTGGCTATTTGAGATGGAGAAAGTGTTTGAGGCTGCTAATTGTTCCGAGGAGAGGAAAGTACCCATTGCTCAGTACTTCCTCGCCAAGGAGGCAGCGACATGGTGGCAAGCGGTGAAACCGCGCGACCGGGCGGCTACGTGGGCGAGTTCGGGAGCTGATGGAAGACGAATTTTGTCCGTGGCCAGTGAAAGAGGGGAGGATCCGAGCCTTCTTTGAGGCTAAGCCCCAAGATGTTCCTATTTCTCAAGCTATCAAGGACTACAATCAACAGCTGCACTATGTGAGAAACCAAGTCCGAGATGAGCTTGATAAGATCCGCCACTTTGATATGCGGATGAAGCCGAGGGTGCGCCACTACATGTCCAGTGCAGGGTGCACGACTTTGAAAGATTATCGAATAAAGCGATGGCTTACGAGATGTCGTTTTCATGGCAGAGACGGCAGAAGGAAAGAAGCGAGAAGACCTCGGTCGTTTCGGAGGCAAGTCGGAGGGTATCCGAAGGCTCACCTGTTTCGCGAGTCTTGAGTCGGGCCATCGGTTGGTCGAGGGAACGGTTCTAGGTGCGCTCCCGCTGGTTCCGTTCGTGGTCCTACATGCTTCAACTGCATCGTCCCGGCCACATGATGAGTGAGTGTGATAGGCCTCCGATTCGATGTCTTGCTTGTGGTCGTATGGGTCACCGTGCTAAGTTTTGTACGGATGCGGCTGGCTCAGATTACTCGAGATATCTGCTCCAGTGCAGGAGAGCCGAGTGTGAATCGGCGACGCAGGTTCCTCGGCCGCAGCAGAGTTTTGGTAGAGGTCGAGGTCGTGAGTCGCCTTCTAGAGGGGAGCTTCTAGTGCGGGTCCATTCCGCCCCGTGTGTATGAGATGAGGCGAGCCGAGATCCCGACGCGACGGTGGCTACAGTGTACCGTCCACATCCTTGACCATCCTGTTCCGTATTGTTCGATTAAGTGCTACGCATTCTTTTATATCTATGGATTGTGTGCGTAAATGCATGTTGATTGCCTTGTTGCTTGTGAGCCTTTTGTTGTTAGACTTCCTAGCGGGGATAGCATCGTAGGGGACCGTGAGATTAGAGATTTTCCGTGAGTATCGCGGGGAGGGATTGACCTTCTAATCGATTACGGTAGATATTAGAGATGAGGATTTGATTACGGGTGAGGATTGGATGGACCGTCATGGGGCGATCATGAATTATAGAACGAGGCTGTTTCGATGTTAGCCTCGATGGTACCGAGCATTCTTTTGTGGGCGAAGCGGGGTAGCAGATGCGATCGGCGCTTTGAGGCGGTGAGACTTCTTCGGGGGAGGTTGCACGGGCTATTGGTGTTACGCTTTGAGATCGGAAGAAGGGGAGTCGAGCTCTCGTCTATTCCGGTAGTATGTGAGTATCCCGACGTTTTCCAGATGAGTTGCCGGGTTTGCCGCCGGCCGAGAGGTTGAGTTTACCGTCGATCTAGAGCCGGGTCGGCAAGACCTATCTCTAAGACGCCATACCGTATGGCGCCCGCCGAGATGCTTGAGTTGAAGAAACAATTGGGAGAGTTGCTAGACATGGGGTATATTCGACCGAGTGCTTCGCCTTGGGGCGCACCGGTCCTATTTGTAAAGAAGAAGGATGGGTCACTTCGTTTGTGCATCGACTACCGAGAGTTGAACAAAGTGACCATCAAAAACAAATATCCACTCCCGAGGATTGATGACTTGTTTGATCGATTGCAAGGAGCGACCGTGTTTTCGAAGATTGATTTGAGATCGGGTATTATCACCCGAGTGAAGGATACCGATATTAGAAGACGGCCTTTGGACGAGATACGGTCACTACGAGTTTGTGGTTATGCCTTTTGGGCTAACCAACGCACTGGCCGTGTTCATGCGGCTTATGAACAAAGTCTTTATCGAGTACCTCGATAAGTGTGTAGTCGTTTTTATCGATGACATCTGATTTACTCGAGGAGCGAGGAGGAGCACGCCGTCATTTGCATATTGTGTTAGATATTTTGAGAACTCGCATCTTTTGCGAAGTTCTCAAAGTGCGAGTTTTGGTTACGGGAAGTTATGTTTCTCGGTCATGTGATCTCGGCCGAGGGTGTTCGTGTGGACCCACATAAGGTAGAGGCGGTTGGATTGGGCGCCGCCAAGAACGTGAAAGAGGTCCGTAGTTTTCTCGGGATTAGCCGGGTATTATCGTAGATTCGTCGAGGGGTTCTCTAAACTCGCTCGACCATTGACTCGATTATTCTGAAGTCGAGAAGTTTGTGTGGACCGATGAGAGGCGTAATAGTTTTGAGGAGTTGAAGAAGCGGTTGACGACCGCTCCTGTTTTGCCTTACCGAGTGGTAATGATGGTTTCTCTTATAGTGATGCTTGGGCCAAGGGCTCGGATGCGTACTTATGCAAAGACGGGAGGACGATTGCTTATGCTTCCGTCGTTGAAACCATATGAATTGAATTACCCTACGCACGATCTTGAGTTGGCCGCAGATTGTTTTTGCGTTGAAGATTTGGCGTCATTACTTGTATGGCTCGTCGTGTCGATTTTCACCGATCACAAGAGCACGAAGTACATTTTCACGCAGAAAGAGCTTAATATGAGGCGAGGAGGTGGTTGGAATTGATTAAGGATTACGATCTCGAGATCCTTTATCATCCGGCAAGGCTAATGTGGTAGCAGACGCCTTGAGCCGGAAATCGACGCTTCGAGCGCTTGAATTGCTTACGGCCCGATCGGGACTTCGTGATTTTATGAAGTTGAGCATTGAGATTATCGCCAGAGAGTTCCGGCGATGCGTACTCTTGAGATTTCTTCGTCTCGGTCGAGTACATAAAATCGTGACAGTTGGAGGACCCTATGTTTAATCACCTTCGGGAGAGTGTAGAGAAGGCGAAAGCCGGGATTTGTTATTCATGAGGACGGAGTGTTGAGATTCCGAGGTCGGTTGTGTGTTCCGAACGACTCGGAATTGAGACGAATATCATGCGAGAGGCTCATGCGTCACCTTACTCACCCATCCGGCTCGAGTAAAATGTATAAAGATCCGAGGAAGAATTTACGTGGAACGATATGAAGAAAGAGGTAGTTCGGTTTGTGGCTAAGTGTTTGACTTGTGAGCAAGTCAAGATTGAGCATCGTGACCGAGGATTATTGAAACCACTTCCGTTCGGAATGGAAGTGGGAGGACATCTCTATGGATTTTGTCACGAGTTTACCGAGAACGAAGACTAGTATGAATATGGTGTGGGTGATTGTAGACCGATCGATTGACTAAGTCGGCACATTTTCCGGGCATCAAGGATACTTGGGGTCCGTAAAAGTTGGCTCGTATTTTTATTGCATGAGATAGTGAGGCTTCATGGTACGCCGAGGACCATTATTTCGTATAGAGATGGCGGTTTGTATCGCACTTTGGCAAAGCGGTACATAAGGCAATGGGGACTGATTACGTTTGAGCACTTCGTTCCATCCCTGCATCGATGGCGATCGAACGTACCATCCAGACGTTCGAGGATTTGTTGCGCGCGTGTGCGTTAGACTGGAGTAGTAACTGGGAGGATCATTTGGCCTTAATTGAGTTTACTTATAATAATAGCTGGCACGCGTCGATTAAGATGGCACCATATGAGGCACTTTATGGCCGACGTTGCCGATCACCGATATGTTGGGATGAACCGTCCGATTTGGTTGGCACTGAGCCGGACCTTGTGTTGGAGACGAGAGAGAAAGTTGAATTGATTAGAAAGAGGATGTTGGCTGCTCAGAGTCGACAGAAATCTTATGCGGATGTTAGGCGTAGACCCTTGGAGTTTGAGGTGGGAGATCACGTTCTGTTGAGAGTATCTCCGACGAAAGGAGTTTTCCGCTTTGGGAAGAAGGGGAAACTCAGCCCGAGATATATTGGACCCTTCGAGGTATTGGAAAGAGTCGGCGAGTTGGCATACCGTTTGGCCTTACCTCCGTCGCTGAGTCATGTACATAGTGTATTTCACGTTTCCCGATTGAGGAAGTACGTTAGGACCCGTCCCACATTATTGACTTTGGGGACGTGGAGATCGAGAAGGATATTACGTTTGAGGATAGGCCCGTCAGAATTTTGGAACGTCGTGACAAACAGTTAAGGCACAAAACCATTCCTTTGGTTAAGGTGCAATGGTCGAGGCACGGAGTAGAAGAAGCGACGTGGGAGCTAGAGGAGGATATGCGTTCGAGATACCCCGAGCTTTTTGATTCTTAAGTTTCGGGACGAAACTTTATTTTAGAGGGGGAGAATGTAATATCCGTAATTTTTCCATTTTTATCGGTTTCCATTTTTGGGGTATGTCTATTTTTATCGACTCGCTTGTAACCGTTTCGACATTTTGAATCTATTTTGTTCTTGGAGTTTTTCCATTTGGAAGAGTTTTGATGATATTTTCACGTAATTTCATTTTATGACATGTTTTGCCGTATGAACGTTCGATTCTTGTAAAACTCGTTCGTTTCCGTTGTTTCTTGGTTTGTACAAGTTCGTATGGTTGAGTTGGTCATGTGGAGACTTTCGGTTTGTAAATCCGATGTCGTTTCGTGATTTTCGGGCACTTGGGCCATTTTTGTAATTTCCTAATAGTTTAGGGAATCTTGTTTTCGTTGTCGCATTACGGACCCTTCGGTGGTCGGAATTGTATTTCTCTTTCAGCGCTTAGCTCCGTCGTCTTGTATGCTTCGCGTCTATGTTCTGGATTACGGTTTGAAGTGCGTTTCGTGTTTTGTACCTTCGACGTCTGCCGATATGAGCAAAGCGATCGGCTGCTGCGTAGGTAGCGACGCTACCCTGTTGCCTTGCGTGCGCTACCAATGTGCGATTAGCGTGCGCTAACTCGTTATTGTTAGCGTGCGCTAGCGATTGGCGGCAGAGCTACCGGACCGTCTCGGCCGTTAGCGTGCGCTATACATGCTAGTTAACGTGCGCTAACTTCACATTTTTAAAGATTAGGGGCTTTAGTTTCAGCATTATTTTTCATTCTTTTCCTTTCCTTCCCTTCCTACGGGCGATTTTGGCGATTCAGAGCGGATTGTGGAGAGTAATCGGCGGAGTTCCCTTCCATCCAATTCTTGTGTCTCGAGCATAACACACCACCATCTAAACCCATCTCCATCGTCCGAATTCAAGGTAATTCCTCAGGAACCCTAATTTTGACGTTTTTGGGGGATTTCGGGATTTTAGGGTTTAGTTCAATTGTTCATCTATATTACGATATTCTTCACCGATTGTGATTATTGAATGATTCCAAATCCAGCTTTCCTTGATTTTAATCCGCGAATTATCAATACGGGAGATTTTGCGTAAACCCTCACCCGTATTGATTGAACGTATTTTGTCGTTTATTGTTATAGGGGTTTTGGTATTATTACTTTCGATTTTTGATGTCCGTGGGATCGAGTTATGCTAATTCTTCGTTTAGGAACCGCTGCTTTCCATTCGGATCATCCGTAGTCATTTTTCACTTCCGATTCTTGAAGAATGTCTCAAAGGCAAGTACTTTACATTTGTTTACATGTTCTAGTATTTGAATTATGGGTATCGTGGTTGTTGTGGATGGTTATGTGTATGTTCACCTAGGGACGGTCCGACAGGGCCTCTAGGGATACGTATTGCCGTGAGTGTGCGTATCGTGAATCGTGGTTAGCCATCCGTGGATGTCCGACGGGACTCTGGGTACGGTGTACGTGAGTCTCTTACCTACGGTTAACTTTGAATTGTGATTTGTTGGAGCTTATGTGTTTTGTGATTGTAAATATTCCTAATATAAAATGTTTTCTAAAATGACTTTTTGGCGCATATATTCATCCGATTAGAATGTAGTTCAAATGGATTGTACTTGCACTAGCGATTGTCGCTAACCCTTAAATGGGGAAATACTTTTGTATTTCGTATTGATCGTGGGGATAAACGAGCACTCGGGACGTATGAGGATGATGGGCAAGCATGATATTGTCCAAGATTTGATTTTCGATGTTATATGCATCGGTTACTATTGATGTCTGATTTTGGGATTTATGTATTATAAAATTGGTTTAAGTACTCGAGTACTTCCTGTTTGAAATTGTTAATGTTGTGTTCCCGTTTTGGGAAATGGATTTGATGTCAGAATTTAATTGTCGGTTTGTAGTCTTTTATTTGAATTGTCGTTTTATTAATGATAGCTTTTCGTTGTCGAATGTCTTGTTGGTATGTTAGCCTGGTGGATTCCACAGTGTGGGGTCCACGGCGCTGTAATATGCCCTGAACGTCTTGGGGGTGTTACAGTTAGCGCACGCTAACCTTGAGGTTTTAGCGTGCGCTAACACTCCCTGGCTATATAAACCAGGGAGTTGACCGAGATAATCATAATTCCTCTTTTCTTCCTCTCCCCGCGGCGAAGGCGATTCCGAGGCGTTTTCTTGGCGATTTCTTCCTCCAATCATCTCATCCATCATCCTTCTTGAGTTCTTGGAGTATTATATCAACATCAACACGAATCTTTCGTCCTAATCCACGGTAAATCTCTTAGAACCCTACTTTTGGATAATTTGGGGGTTTTTGGGATTTTCTTCCGATTCGTTCCGTTTTGTTGGTGGATTCATGATGAATATGATTAATCTTGTTGATATCATTAGTTTTCCTACGGATTCATGGCATATTTTCATAGCTTTGCGAAATCGAGAGGGTTTGGTTGTGGTCCGCCCTCGTTGTTATTTTTATTCGATTATACATGAATCGTAGGCGGGTTTCCGGGTGTATTCCATTTCCATAATCGTTTAGAAGTGGTTGTGATTGTGCTATTCAAATCGTTAGGTTCATTTTCGTCGGTTCCTCGCGGTCGTGCTTGATTCTCCGTTTCGTTCGTGTCATCGTCTATTTAATCGAGGCAAGTATCCTTATGAACTTACAATCTTGACATAGTAGTATTGTATGAGAAATGGTGTGTGTGTGTATGCTCACTACGGGTTAGATCCGACGGGGTCTCGGTAGGGGTCCACAGAGACGTGGATCGACGAGCTTGCTTTTAACCACTACGGGTTAGATCCGACGGGGTCTCGGTAGGGGTCCACAGAGACGTGGATCGACGGTTAATTGTGGTGCATTTTACAAATGTGATTTTGATATTGGCATTTAGGAAATGAGTGCTTTGAACGGTTTTCTTTATTGCATGCATTTACTATATGTGTAAGATGTAAGTTGTTCATCCGGTTACTTGTACTAGCGTAATTGCTAACCCCTCTGGGACCCGTTTTGGGGAAATTCGCTTTATGAATTTCAGGTCAGGTTCATCGAGACGAACGGTATTTGGACCAAGATGCGGATGATGGCCGAGCGTGATGATTGTGCACGAGTGATGTCTTAGTGTCTTCTACCTTTTCATATTTTGTGGTTTTGTTTGAACTAATAGAAGTACTCGAGTACTTAAGGACTTTTACTCGTCTGGATTGTATTGTTGTTTATCGTGTTTGTGTCGAATGATGATGTTATGTTGACCGGGTGAACCGGGTGGATTATTCTGTTTTGCGTCTTTATGACGTGGTGTTATGTTGTTGTTTCTGTGAGTCGATGAGTATGATGCTGTTCAGCCTGGTGGGTCCCATATAGGGATTCACGACGCTGTAATATACCTCGAATATCTTGAGGGTGTTACATTAGTGGCCATGTCTTTCAATCACTTTGAAATTATTGCAAAACATGAAGCAAGTTGAGAAGGTGTATGGTGGGTGAGTTTAACCAAAACTAATATGAAATCTCTAGAAGAGATACCAAGATGTATCGCAAAAATATGAGTTCAAGAGTGCAACTTGCACTGATACCCATGCTAATTCATCGAAGTTTTCAAAATTCCCGAAGCATATTTATATGAAAATATGTATTCTGTGTTTTTTTCCTTGATTGAGATTTTATCCAGTTGGATTTCTTACAGCAAGGTTTTTAACGAGGCAACTAGGATGGTGTATTAACATTAATATTATACTCTTTTTTCTTCTTTAGGATTTTTTCCATCAGTTTTTTTCTGATAAGGTTTTGACGAGGTATATTCATGAAATAATAAGGATATTACAAAGATGAATTATTCCTCAAGATTTGAAATAAGGAGCTGTACTTTTTTTCTTCGATCAAGTCTTTTACACAGGGTTTTCTTTACAAGGTTTTAATGAGGCAGCCATTGATACTTCTATAAGAATTATCTATATATGAAGAAACTTATATTCATGTGATCACTCAGTTTTTGTCCCACGAGTTTTTACTGAGTCGGTACACGAAAACTAATACAAGAATAATTGGGATGAGGAGGAGCAAATTCATGATTACACATTGCCCAGAATTTTTCCGAACAACCATATGATGCAATAAGCTACACAACAAGCTTCCATAGAATTCTTCTTCAAACTAGTTCAATAGACGTTTGTGTAAGTAGTCATTCAAGGGGGAGTGTTGTAAATAATTCATGTATTTACTGAATGACGAATAAGCTACTAAACTCTAGATTTGTACTTATAAGCAAAGGCATATCGTCTTTACAATGAGTACACAATTTCATTGGTTTCTCTACCATTCTCTATTCCATATTTCTCTCCATGTTTATAACAATCATATATATAGAAAGATTAAGTCCTAAAAATCATTGCGGAGTATTAATGACACCTATTTTGTAAGGAGCATTAATGACACAGTTTTTTTGAAGTGAAAAATGAATCCATGCGATAATCAATCTGATTGATGAGATTAATGCCAGGTCCATGTGGAGTGTCCATGTAGTTATTGAGATACAAATGTGAGTGTCCATGTAGTTATTGAGATACAAATGCATGTATTCATTCAGTCACTTAATGATTGTAGATGTTATTTGGGAGATGAATATCGATCATCGTGTACTAATTACAGCAATTAAGAAAAAGGCACTTGGAGAGTCTATTTTAATTATTAGAGTATGCATTAGGAAAATTAACTGGGTAACTCTTTCAACTTCTTCTTTTAAGTATAAATAAATAGCACAATGCATCAACCCCACAACAAATTATTCCACCGCCACATCCGCCGGAACCGACCAACAACATCGTAATCTTATTTTATTATCTTTATCGTTACTATTTTTTTTTTGTTTAACAGAATCTCATCTTTATGTTCCTCCATAGTATAAGTTTATTTACTTTTTTTTATACTCTTTCTTCACCACCATCTTCTATTTCTATCCTAATCCATAATCAACCACAAACAAAAACCAAAAGAAAAAAAATGAAAAAACGAAGAAAAAAATAATAATTACAATGATCTGAGTTAATCTTCATAGATCTTATTTTTTTGTAATCCTTTAATCACACTGGCACAACATCAAAAACCTTCAACAACAAATTCAAAAATGTCCTACCTCATCTCCACACAATACATAACCGAAAGAAACACAAATCACCATTGATGTATATAAGAGAAGAACCTACCCGAGACCCTCCATGTAACACCCCCAATCCGCTCAGGGATATTACACGCCACAGAACCTTTCCTCAAGGTTCTACCAGGCTGGTAACAAAACCGAACAACTCAACAATGCCTTTAAGGCTAAAATGACTCAGTAGACCGATTTGGTCTTTCAATAATTACATACAACTCAATTACAATACATGCCCACGCAGGGGTCGAATACAACACACTCTCGTACAACGGGGAAAGAATACTGCAGCGGAAATAAAATACAACTAGACCAATACGACATCAACGGATCCTCGTGTGATTAGTATCGTTCATCTTTCATCATCCTTCGTGCCGACCCTGTGTTATGCTCCCAAACCTGAATGCAAAAACAGACATCCACCCCCCGAATACTCGGGGGTTAGCAAAACTCCACTGTTTTGCTAGTGCAAGAACAAAGTGCAAATATGAGCCATACAATTCACATTCCACGAAAAACAATAACCAGGAATCCTCAAAAATCCAAACGTGACGAAAAGTACTTCCCGAGGCAGGAGTTTGGTAAAATATTCTAAAACCGAAAGGTCACACATCAAGGGAAAACAATTTATAAAACAGTTTAAAATGCCATCGAGAGTTTTAATAGAAAACAATTTAGGATTATTGAATCCTTAACTTGCCAAAAATCAACAAGGGTCACAGCCCAAAGGTTTGTTTTCGCAAATAGAAAACCGACAACAATACACAGGGTTCAAAACCCACGTCACGCGTCCTCGACGGACATAAAATCAATACCAACTCGTGAAGTTTCACTCGTGAACCCAGGTCGAAGCCATTGGAATTCCCTCCGTGGTCCCGTCGAACCCTCCCGAGGTGAGCAAACACATTCACAAAACATAAGCAACCGCACTCGTGAATCCAGGGTTATACCATTGGACTCCCTCCGTGATCCCATCGGACCCTCCCGAGGTGAGCGAAAACAATCACAAAATATACACACGTAGCGGTGAAGTTTCACTCGTGAACCCAGGTCGAAGCCATTGGAATTCCCTCCGTGGTCCCGTCGAACCCTCCCGAGGTGAGCAAACACGTTCACAAAACATGTACTCGCATCGCCTAGGACCGGGACGAAGCCACAAATCCCACTCCGTGATCCCGTCGGACCCTCCCGAGCTGGCTAGCGAAATACTCAAGCACCACACGTCGCCTAGGACAGGGACGAAGCCACGAATCCCACTTCGTGATCCCATCGGACCCTCCCGAGCTGGCTAGCGAATCAATCGTGCACAAATAACATATCACACCAAGGATATCCAAACAATTCACCCAAAGGCATCAAACACTTAGCAAAACACCACGTCAAACCACAATGCACCGAAATGAAACAATATACATCCACACGCAACACGAAGTGCATCATCAACACCAAACACATCCACAGGAGTCACATACTCGTTCATGAAACACACCAATCACAAAACACAAGCGGTTTTGAAAGAGGGCCTTTAACAAGGCTAACCAAATCTTTTGAAAACTCGTTTCAAACAATCAAACAAACATATAAAGACAATCACCAATTATCATATTCACAAAAAAAGAATTGTATGGACAAGGTACTTGTCTCGAAACCACAATCGCAACAAGACGATGGATGAAATACGGTCGAACGGCCCCGAACTCCCGAACACTATCAAGGACGCGATAACACCGCAATTACTACGTGAATAACACCACACGAATCATCAATCACCAACGAGATTCAACATCGGAATCCTCGAACACCTATAAACCTCCGTAAGGAACAATAACACATGGTTACGACGAGAATCAAGGCCAAAACAACGGAAATCCCAACAAACTATCGAAGGGAAACTCATTGGGACATTTAATCGAACACTCAATGTTCGATAACTCCCAAGAACACTCGAATCACTAATCGAGTTGAACAAACTTGAAATATGGATATACAACTTATAGAACACGATTAATAAGGTTCAATAACATCAACCAAATCATCGAAATCGGACGAACAACAAAGATTAAAAGGCAATCTCGAAAGTCAACCCTAGGAGATTTCAAGAGATTACCTCGATTCGGCGAAGAACACGGATTAGATGTTGATATAATCAACAAGGATCTTCTAAAATGCTTTGTAAATGAGTAGAATCGGCCAAGAACACCTCCTACCGGTCACTCCCATCCGCCGCCGCACAAAAACGAGAAAAAAATGAAAAAAACGAAGTCTAGCCGAGCCCAGGCTATATATAGCCGACAGAGTTACGGCCGTAACCGGCAGTGCCTTACGGCCGTAACTCGGCCCTTACGGCTGTACTCGGCAGGCCTTACGGCCGTAACCGGCATTCGTCAAAAATCGCCCGGCAAGCGCCGGACACTTACGGTGAATCGCACACATTACGGCCGTAACCGGCCTTCGTCCGGAAGATGCCCAGCGCCCGTACGGCCGTACCCGATCACGCCTTACGGCCGTAACTGGCACACATTACGGCCGTAACTCGGCCAGGCCAGGCCCTGCTCCGGCCGTGACTCGGCCGTGGCCACTCCGACGGCCCGGACGACCCCGAAACCCGAACCTGAGTAAGAATCGAAGATAAGGTTACGACGTACTCGCAAAGACGAATCTAAGAGCTAAGAGAACACACAATTCCGACCACCCGAAGGCTCGGAATTCGACAACGGAAGTAATTACCCAAAACTTTAGGAAATTACGAAAATGGCCCAAAACGTCCGAAAATCACGATACGTGATCGAATAACCAAACCGAAGTTCATAACACGTCTAACAAAGTTAAAACGGACTTACGGGAAACTTGAAACAGCAGTTTCGAACGAGATTCGCAAGAATCGAACTCAAGTGCGGAAAAGTCGCTAAAAAGCTCGGAACTCAACAAAACGATACCGAAACGAACTCGGATGACAAAAAGTGCAGAATTAATCATTCTCAGAATGACGAAACGGTCATGGGCGAGTCGTCAAAATGGACTTCCGCCGAAAAAAAGAAATTACCGGAAATCGAAATTACGGGTATTACTCTACCCTCCTTAAAAGAAGTTTCGTCCCGAAACTTAAAACAAGTAGGGAGAAGCAATATCTCCGCCAGGAAAACTCGACGAGATACACAAAAACCGAAAACTCGCGCCCGACGGCGAAACGTTACAAGCAACGCAAAGGAATATACGGCGTGAAAACGCGCTCCACGACGACCAACACAACGCCACCGATAGAGACAGAATAATATCAACAAGTGACAAGCGTCATCAAACAGACAATACAATCGAGTCGATTATCCGAACAATCACAAAACACAACGAACGAAAATCAATACGATTGACCAACCCAATGGTTCATCAATCAAAACGCGAGCCAAACGTTGAACAAATACGAAATTCCACCGCCCAAGGGTTGGAAGATCGAAACGAGACTAATTTCCCGAAGGAGTCTGAACGCTCAGCAATCACGAGACGAGATCAACAAAAACTGAACAATCAAACGGTCGAGACAACAAAAAGCGAACAATCATGTTCGAATCACGAAGAACAATAAAATTCAAACAACAAGGTTCACAAGAATCAAACCGAACTCGGAAAAGTCACAGCGATAACCAAATCGACTCAAAACAAGATCACAGCTCGTCCGAACGATGAAACCGAAATACAGAACAAGTTCAGAAAGTATCAACGAACATGAGCAAGTCGATAGATTTGATAGAGAGAAAATGCAGAAGTCAAAACGATACGGGCATTACATTCGACCTCTTATAAAAGAAATGTCGTCCCCGCAACCCACAACAACGGGAACAAGGTAGCAACACAAAAAGCAACCGACAGAAAAATCTCCCATGGGCCTCTAAGAGCCGATTCTGGTATCTGTGCTGAAGCGCGAACTCCGAAAGTCTCAGTAACCAATTGTCAAAACTGAATTATGTGTCCCTCAAGTCCGCACTTGAAATGCGTTACTGACGAGGAAGACAATTTGCACGTGCATGCCCCGACGCATCACGGTTGAAACGCCTCGGCTCGGCATACCGAAAATACAAATGCTAGATACAATGGAACATAACATCACAAAACAACAAACTGGAGATGCCAACTCAGCACAACAAGGAATCAGAACACATATCATATACAACGATTACCATCATAAAGTAATACACACACAAACACTACAGCAACGACGGTATCGTTCGGCGACCTCAACGGCCCGAACAACAACCAGCACATAATTACAAACATCATGAAATAATCACACATGTACACAAACGTACAGACCCAAGCTTTAACAGCTCACACAGGTGCGATAACACGCAAGCCACCGTGAAATGACAACATTAAAGATCGTTATCACCCCTCCCACAAAGGGCTAACAAAACATATGCGTGGCGAACGACTCAACGTTCACACCACCAATTCAATTACAATTCGGAAGCAAACATCATAATGACAACGCGAACATCATACATACATACCCAGCCTTCAAACGGGCCTGGATAGGTTTTAAAAACGAAAACCTCATTTGGAAAATGATTTAGAAAAACACCGGTTGATCTTGAGTATCACCTTTCAAAAAAATACAAACGTGAAACATTGTTATCGAGACTTTGGAAAACCATTTCACATTTGATAAAAATGAGGACACTTTCTCTTAGTGAAAAACTTTCAGAATATTCGACCCTAGGGTCTAAGTAAAAGTGTTTCTAAAACATTAAAACATCTCAAAATATTTTGGTCCTCGAGGTAGAAGAATTTTGAAACAGATAGTTGCGCTAGTAGGCGCCTTGAAAATACGATCCATTTAAAAGTACGTCTCGAATTTTATTTTCTAAGATACTCAAGGTTTTCAAAGATAATTCAATGGGCTAGAATGCCCAAAATTTTCAGGTAATTACACGAAACATTATAGCGCCGTGGGTCCCGCGCCGGAACCCACCAGGCTAAAAACCATTTACAAAAACGTCAAAAAGGCCGATAACGGTAATATTTCAAAAACTTACAAAAGCCATTTACAAAGTACTAAATACCGTCGTAAGAATTTCGCCAAAACGATCAAGGCCATAATGCCAAAAACTCGGTTAATGGAATTGATTTTCGAAATAAAACTCAGTCGGTAAAATACCGAAAGCCATTACAAAAGAACTCACGCAGCGGATAAAAGAAATAAAGTCAAACATGCACAATCCAGCAACACTACTCCTCATATGAACGAAATATGAGGGTCAAATAACCACATATCAAGAAATCAAAATCCATAAGAGGACTCCGTCACTGAACAAATAATCATAAAAATAGCTCGTGTCACACGAGGCACAACACAAAGAAGGGAGACTTACATCCACAGGTCGCACGAAGATGATGATCGCCCACGATACTAATCACGACCAACAAACTCAGACGACGCGTCGCGACACGACTCAGTCACACAAAATCCGACGAGACAAAACACATCAGACACCACTGACCCGGCAGCCTATGTTTCCACAACCTAAGCTCCGATACCATTTATATAACACCCCCAATCCGCTCAGGGATATTAGACGCCGTAGAACCTTTCCTCAAGGTTCTACCAGGCTGGTAACAAAACCGAACAACTCAACAACGCCTTTAAGGCTAAAATGACTCAATAGACCGATTTGGTCTTTCAATAAATACATACAACTCAATTACAATACATGCCCACGCAGGGGTCGAATACAACACACTCCCGTACAACGGGGAAAGAATACTGCAGCGGAAATAAAATACAACTAGACCAATACGACATCAACGGATCCTCGTGTGATTAGTATCGTTCATCTTTCATCATCTTTCGTGCCAACCCTGTGTTATGCACCCAAACCTGAATGCAAAAACAGACATCCACCCCCCGAATACTCGGGGGTTAGCAAAACTCCACTGCTTTGCTAGTGCAAGAACAAAGTGCAAATACGAGCCATACAATTCACATTCCACGAAAAACAATAACGAGGAATCCTCAAAAATCGAAACGTGACGAAAAGTACTTCCCGAGGCAGGAGTTTGGTAAAACATTCTAAAACCGAAAGGTCACACATCAAGGGAAAACAATTTATAAAACAGTTTAAAATGCCATCGAGAGTTTTAATAGAAAACAATTTAGGATTATCGAATCCTTAACTTGCCAAAAATCAACAAGGGTCACAACCCAAAGGTTTGTTTTCGCAAATAGAAAACCGACAACAATACACAGGGTTCAAAACCCACGTCACGCGTCCTCGACGGACATAAAATCAATACCAACTCGTGAAGTTTCACTCGTGAACCCAGGTCGAAGCCATTGGAATTCCCTCCGTGGTCCCGTCGAACCCTCCCGAGGTGAGCAAACACATTCACAAAACATAAGCAACCGCACTCGTGAATCCAGGGTTATACCATTGGACTCCCTCCGTGATCCCATCGGACCCTCCCGAGGTGAGCGAAAACAATCACAAAATATACACACGTAGCGGTGAAGTTTCACTCGTGAACCCAGGTTGAAGCCATTGGAATTCCCTCCGTGGTCCCGTCGAACCCTCCCGAGGTGAGCAAACACATTCACAAAACATGTACTCGCATCGCCTAGGACCGGGACGAAGCCACAAATCCCACTCCGTGATCCCGTCAGACCCTCCCGAGCTGGCTAGCGAAATACTCAAGCACCACACGTCGCCTAGGACCGGGACGAAGCCACGAATCCCACTCCGTGATCCCATCGGACCCTCCCGAGCTGGCTAGCGAATCAATCATGCACAAATAACATATCACACCAAGGATATCCAAACAATTCACCCAAAGACATCAAACACTTAGCAAAACACCACGTCAAACCACAATGCACCGAAATGAAACAATATACATCCACACGCAATACGAAGTGCATCATCAACACCAAACACATCCACAGGAGTCACATACTCGTTCATGAAACACACCAATCACAAAACACAAGCGGTTTTGAAAGAGGGCCTTTAACAAGGCTAACCAAATCTTTTGAAAACTCGTTTCAAACAATCAAACAAACATATAAAGACAATCACCAATTATCATATTCACAAAAAAAGAATTGTATGGACAAGGTACTTGTCTCGAAACCACAATCGCAACAAGATGACGGATGAAATACGGTCGAACGGCCCCGAACTCCCGAACACTATCAAGGACGCGATAGCACCGCAATTACTACGTGAATAACACCACACGAATCATCAATCACCAACGAGATTCAACATCGGAATCCTCGAACACCTATAAACCTCCGGAAGGAACAATAACACATGGTTACGACGAGAATCAAGGCCAAAACAACGGAAATCCCAACAAACTATCGAAGGGAAACTCATTGGGACATTTAATCGAACACTCAATGTTCGATAACTCCCAAGAACACTCGAATCACTAATCGAGTTGAACAAACTTGAAATATGGATATAAAACTTATAGAACATGATTAATAAGGTTCAATAACATCAACCAAATCATCGAAATCGGACGAACAACAAAGATTAAAAGGTAATCTCGAAAGTCAACCCTAGGAGATTTCAAGAGATTACCTCGATTCGGCGAAGAACACGGATTAGATGTTGATATAATCAACAAGGATCTTCTAAAATGCTTTGTAAATGAGTAGAATCGGCCAAGAACACCTCCTACCGGTCACTCCCATCCGCAGCCGCACAGAAACGAGAAAAAAATGAAAAAAACGAAGTCTGGCCGAGCCCAGGCTATATATAGCCGGCAGGGTTACGGCCATAACCGGCAGTGCCTTACGGCCGTAACTCGGCCCTTACGGCCGTACTCGGCAGGCCTTACGGCCGTAACCGGCATTGGTCAAAAAATCTGCCCAGCAACTGTCGGACACTTACGGCCGTAACTGGCACACATTACGGCCGTAACCGGCCTTCGTCCGGAAGATGCCCAACGCCCGTACGGCCGTACCCGATCACGCCTTACGGCCGTAACTGGCACACATTATGGCCGTAACTCGGCCAGGCCATGCCCTGCTCCGGCCGTGACTCGGCCGTGGCCACTCCGACGACCCGGACGACCCCGAAACCCGAACCTGAGTAAGAATCGAAGATAAGGTTACGACATACTCGCAAAGACGAATCTAAGAGCTAAGAGAACACACAATTCCAACCACCCGAAAGCTCGGAATTCGACAACGGAACATTACGGCCGTAACCGGCCTTCGTCCGGAAGATGCCCAGCGCCCGTACGGCCGTATCCGATCACGCCTTACGCCGAATCGGCATTACTACGCCGTAGAATCGCACCTTACGGCCGTAACTCGGCCAAAGCCAGCCCCCGCCCGTGTGACTCGGCCGTGGCCACTCCGACGGCCCGGACGACCCCGAAACCCGAACCTGAGTAAGAATCGAAGATACGGTTACGACGTACTCGCAAAGACGAATCTAAGAGCTAATAGAACACACAATTCCGACCACCCGAAGGCTCGAAATTCGACAACGGAAGTAATTACCCAAAACTTTGGGAAATTACGAACATGGCCCAAAACGTCCGAAAATCACGATACGTGATCGAATAACCAAACCTAAGTTCATAACACGTCTAACAAAGTTAAATGGACTTACGGGAAACTCGAAACAGCAGTTTCGAACGAGATTCGCAAGAATCGAACTCAAGTGCAGAAAAGTCGCTAAAAAGCTCGGAACTCAACAAAACGATACCGAAACGAGCTCGGATGACAAAAAGTGCAGAATTAATCATTCTCATAATGACGAAACGGTCATGGGCGAGTCGTCAAAACGGACTTCCGTCGAAAAAAATAAATTACCGGAAATCGAAATTACGGGTATTACACTCCAAAGGATCTTGAAGCTAAAGATTCCCCTAAAACCGTAGACAAAGTTTAAACTAATACTATTTTGTTTTGTTGTTCGATTGAAGGATAATGATTTGAAGTGGGTTTGTGATTCGGATTTTATTGTTCGTTTTTTTTTATTTTTTTTGCTTTTTTTCTTCAGATGAGAGCAAAAGAAATAGGGAAAGAGAGGCGGATGTTACAGGATTAGAGTTGTCTGTATATGAGATACGGGTAGAGTTATTATGTATTTTGGGTTGTAAATTAACTTGGACAGCAATAATCTAACTCATGATCGAAGCAACAATATCTCGAACACTTGGAATTTTGAAGAGAAAACGATAGTAGCAGTATTTGGTTCGAATGATAGAAGAGAAAATCAGCAGGAATTGATGTGTTTTAATTGTATGTTCCGCATGAGTGGGAGGAGATGTACAAAGAAGAAACACGTTATATAAAAAAAACGTATGAGAGGGACCGATTTATCACATTAGGTAACTCTTAAAGGGAACTTAATTGAGTCTTGATTGGACCTTAATTGGGGGGTCGGTTATGATTATTATGATAGCACCGAGATTTAAGGAATAGTTTCTATATTACTTTTTACTTTTTTGTAACAGAAATTTTGGATAATTAAATGCATTCTTTCTATATTAAAAGATATATAAATAATACATAAACAGAAAAGGTATAATGAAGTTTAGGAGCCACGGTTTTTAATTTGATTTTCCTTATGACAATTTTAGAGAAATGATCAATATACTTGATTAAAAAAAACGACACAAAAAATGATAAAAATATATCAATATTTTGTCAAAATATTTATCTTACGAAAATATTTGTGTGCATCACACGGTCTGAAAGAATTTATATATATATGACAATGATGTGCACTATTCGACTTATATTGATATATTTAATTACTTTCCACAAAAAATGTGTTAACATCAAGATTTACGAAAGTATCTATCGTTTACATGAGTTATTTAGTACTAAATGATAAATGTTCCGATATATAAAACTTATATTATAAACATTGACGCAAACTTGATAAAAAATATACAAACATCTGCAGAAATATTACGTAATGACCCAACCAGTGCATCGCACGGGTTCGTAAGGCCTCGTTTTTATATATTCTTAAGTTTTTAATTAGTTATTAGGAGAATTAATTGGAGGAGAGAGATTCTATTATTAAATCTTAACAATATTAAATATATCCTATCCTGAACTTCCACATAAAATTATTACTAATGCGATTACTTCTACTATTACTACTGCTGCTGATCCTACTACTCTGTTGCTGATGCGATTACTCCTATTATTATTTATTACTACTGCTACTATTATGTATATCGTACCCTCAGCTTTCACCTAAAATTATTAAATAAAAATTTGAGATTGATAGGATAATTCATAAATTAGAAGATTTAAAAAAAAATTAACGAGTACGATGTATAAGATAATTCTTGATTATTATTACTATTATTATTAATCATGCATCCCAATTGTAGAAATTGGAAGAGTAGGTCATAAATTATGGAATTTCAGAAAGTTTATTTAGTATAATATATAAAATTATTATTTTTATTATTAAGATTATTACTACCCCTGTTTCAAAAATATGTCCAGTTTTAACTTTTTCAAATATTTAAAGAGTTAATGTTATATTTCAGTTTTACCTCCATTGCTCCATGTAAAAATGGTCAAGTGGACTAATTTTGAAAAATTAAAAAATAGTCAAAGTGGACAATCTTTTTTAAATGAAGAGAGTATTATATTAGATTACATAAAAGAGGTATTATGTTTGTAAAGAGTATTAATTCTTAGTCAAACTTAAAAATTATTGACTATATAAAGTCAAAATGCTCATGTTAGCTGGGACGGAGGGAGTATATATTAGAAATAAATAATTTAGTATAATATTAATGAATAATGATTTTATTTTATCTTTTGATTTGATATAAATAGTTAAAAATCTAATTGTATCAATAATTCAGTGAATGTTGAATGTAATCAATTGGAAATTTATTGTTAAATTTAATAAAGAGAGTAGTACATATAATTAATAATTAATTTGAACCATTAAATATGTTTTAATATTAATATGGTGTTACATCAAAATTAGTGTGATACCAAAGCTAGGGTATTTATATATTAGAAATTGTGATTTTATAATAAATATATAAGATATAAATGTATAAATAATATAAATATGTCCGTGAATCCATCAATCAATACCTTGTATATTACTTCCGAGTCCATATTACATCATAGACTTGAATGTATGATTTCACGAACAAATTACGACCACTAAAAGTCTGATTGAATCGTCCCGCGAGGGCTCAGAATTTGGGATCGGGAAATCCCGAATCCCGATGGGAAACGGGACTCCACGTCCCGAATTTTACGGGACCGGGACCGAGACTTAAGATTTTGGTAATTTCGGGACTCGGGAGTCCCGAGTCCCGATCGGGACTATCCCGAAGTCCCGATTTTTAATTTTTTTCCTGCCAATTTTTTTTGCCAATTTTTATGTCATTTTTTTTTTATTTTCTGATTTCGGATCATTCGGGACATTCAGGACTTATTTTAGGAACATTCGGGACATTCCGGAAAATTATCCTCCGGGATCGGGACCGGGACTTACATTTATCCCATTTCGGGAATCGGGACTCCCGAAGTCCCGACCGGGACTGGGACCGGGACCACCAAATTGGTGATTTTCGGGACCGGGACAATCGAGACTCGGGACCGGGACCTCGGGATGTCCTGATTCTCAGCCCTACGCGACTTGAACTTCGGATTATATCTACCTACAAAAACATGTTGGAAGAGTTTCCAAAGTAGAGATTCAAACATTCAAGTCAGAAATCAAAATCACAAGTGCTCTAAATATTTCAACAGAATAATAATATATTATGAGAGATTTAGTTTAGAAGTTGGTTCTTAGTGTTCCAACAACACAATTTATAAAGAAAATTATAAATTGGACTTTCTAATCCAGTTTAAAAATCATTAACAAATAGAACTGAGAATAACAAAATAAAAAGCGAGGCAGAGGCGAACATCTTCTTCCATAAATTATTTTACATCCGTATAAGAGCAGATAATTCATGCGAATTAGTTCTCAAATTACGATTACTTCTAACATTTCTGAATTAGGTGCTGGTCAAAATTCAAAACTTCGATAAATTTCTTGGGATGCATATGAACAAGGGAGTATGAACTCAATATGCTGGAATGCATATGATGTTATGTTGATATTGATTTGATGAAAGGAGACCACTCATTAAATTCCATAAATCTCCATAAGATGAGAATTATAGTTAATGCATAAAATAGTGAAGCTTTCTTGTCATCTAAATAACTGAAATTTTATGTAATTAAAGTAATCTATATTGCTTAAATATTCTTAAATTAAAATCGTCATTATTTTATTATTACATCTGTTCGATAAGAGTATGCTCACTCTTTATAGGCACGAGTTATAATAAAAATTAGGTAGTGGTGGATTTGAGTGGAGAGAGAGGGTCCCACATTTATTATAGAGGTATGTTAATTATTGTTGTTGATTAGTAAAAAAATAAAGAGTGCATGCTATTCTTGGTATTATTGTAAATAAATTGGAAAGGTGGAGTAAAAATATAAGGGGTATTTTTTAAAAATGGAGTGGACACACTCTCGGGACGGATAAAAATGACAAATTGAGCACATTTTTGTAGGACCGGGACGGGTGAAGTATAATTCATCTTGGTCCTCAGGGTAGTTAATGAAGAGAAATGATATGGCAACACCTTAAACCACACCCTCAAACACACCTGTGTTTTATGGGTGTTGTACCGCGTGCTTTACTATTAATTTTATTATAATATTATTATGAATATTTTATCTGTAAATCATGCGGTACAACACCCATAAAGCACGGGGTGTGTATGGGGGTGTGGTTCAGGGTGTTGCCCTATCATCCCTCAGTTAATGAATGATGAATGATAGGGACACACCTCCTCAACCACACCCCATACACACCCGTACTTTATGGGATTGTAACGTACGCTTTACGGATAAAATAATCATAATACTATTATAATAAATTTTATTTATAAAACATACGGTACAACTCCATAAAGCACGAATGTGTATGGGGTGTGATTGAGGAATCGTGTCCCTATCATCTCTCGTTAATGGATACAACCTTTCTGACCGGAGTCGCATTATTAATGGTCTTTAACTCTTTGCATAAAAAGCATGTCACTTCAAGAGCCAGGTTGGACTCTTCAAGTTTGAATAATCTCCAAACTGGTCTTTAATCTCATTGAGTTAGGATGCAGAACTGTAATAGTTTGAGTCCAAACTCCAAACTTTAAATCCCAAGCACCAAGATCCCAGTAACTAGAGGTGGCCAGACAAGGGTCCGGGTCCGGGCTGGTGGGTCCATGGGTCGGCCGATCAGGACCCGGACCCCACTCGTACATATGAAATGTAGGGATCGGCGGGTTCACAGGTCGGCCACGGGTCCGATCCATAATTTTTTTTTGGAAAAAGTATTTATAAAAGTTTATTAATTATCATTTTATACACGAAAAAACAACTAATGAACAAAGAAAATAATTGGAAAAAATTGTAACACCCCCAAAACCGTATGGGAATATTACACGCCGTAGACCCTTTCCGCAAGGATCTACCAGGCTAAACGTCCATAAACAACCAAATGCTTGCCGTGAGTCAAACAATATAATAATCTGAGGCTAAGGTCACTTACACATAAACACACAGGCCAGGTGAGGTCACTCAACTCTATCAACAGGACTGACTAACAACATTACCCACACAGGGGTCGAAATACAATACAGCGGAAGACTGAATCAACTCTAACAATACAACTAAACTCTACCAACTCTCAACTCTTGATTAGTATCGCAGCTCGTCATCCCAAAGTGCCAATCCTGTGATCGCTCCCGAACTGCATGTACAGGCCAGAGCAGACATCCACCCCGATTACTGGGGTTAGTAAACTCCACTGTTTTACTAGTGCAAGTATAAAACGATACGAAATGCAACAAGTAAATAGCAACTACGTATTTAATACGGAAATAAATTATCAAAATGTTCCCGAGAAGTTTTAGAATTTCGGACGCAAGTAAGAGATATTTGAAAAGGAACACATCATCTCGGTGATTTTTAAAGCAGAAATTCTTTTGGACCTCGAGTCCCAATTGACAAAACCTTTTCGTAAACATTAGGGCCTTAGCCCGATTCTCGTTTCAAAGCACACTAGATAATATATCATTATGAGTCCGAGATCCATATTTAGAATGTTATCCAAACAATCACTACTACACGATCATTGTTCGTACACATCATGTACCGAACTCCGGAGGCCTCGACGGACCTTACCCGGACCACACACACTGTTCGTACACATCATGTACCGAACTCCGGAGGCCTCGACGGACCCTACCCGGCCTCAAACATTGTTCGTACACATCATGTACCGAACTCCAGAGGCCTCGTCAGACCCTACCTGGTTCACACACCTTGTCCGTACACGTCATGTACCGGATTCCAGAGGCCTCGTCAGACCCTACCTGGATCACACACTTTGTTCGTACACATCATGTACCGAACTCCAGAGGCCTCGTCAGACCCTACCTGGAACACACACACACACATCGACACGACACAACTCATAATCATCAAATGTCAAGCCATTCCACATTACACCGAAATGTACAATCAAGTATGTAAACCAAAACAACACAAATATCATGATCATCACCACAACTCGACAATGACCAACCACGCCCGACACAAACTTAAATGATTTGCACATCCAACACAATTCCACGATGTTAACTAAGTGAAGGTATTATCGTTACCATCAATTGTTCGTAATAATCAATTCATACGAAACATATACACGAAAGTAAACCAATGCATCACAATCATAATACGACGTCCCTATTCACAAGACACAATTCGTATAATAAAATACTTGCCTTAATAACCGCTACCGAATACTCCGAAGAACACGATTCGACCGGCAAGCTCGGACCCCGAAGAAGACAACGAACGGAAGGGTTCCGACTCGAGTTCTTCACAAGAATTCGACCCTAAAAACATATAATCAATAAATCATCGATCATACGAGGAAGAATAATCGTAGAACGCCCGAAAACCCCTCTATGACATTTTATCGGACACCTTCAAGGCGTCGATCAAGAACTCGATCAAAACAACAAATCGATACGATCCAACCATGGAATAACAAGGTAAATGATATAATACATCTAAATATTCATCAATCCATCATAATCCTAAGTTAAATCGGATTAATCGGACGAAAACAACCAAAATACCCAAATTCCCCAAAACTAGATTTTTAGAAATCTAACGTTGATTCGGTAGATCGGAAGAGGTTATGGGATGATTGATTGATGATATGAACTCCAAGACTTCATGGATTTATTGTCCAACAACATCTCTCCATGATCAACACAGCCCCAGCCGCGGAAGAGAAGAAAAACGAGTAACAAATGGCTGGAGAAAACGCCCGCTGGCCTTAAATAGACTGACTGCCGGCCGAGTTACGTACGTAACCGGCCAAGGCTTACGTACGTAACCGAGTCACTGCCCCAAATATGCCGGCCTGTTACGTACGTAATCGCCTTACGACGAATCGCCGAGCACTACCGGTGTAACTCGGCTTGATCTTGGGCCCGAACGACCCCGGAACCCGAACCTGAATACGAATTGAAGATACGGTTACGAAGTACTCGCAAAGACGAACTCTAGCACTAAGAGAACACACGATTCCGACCACCCGAAGGCTCGAAATTCGACAACGGAAGTTAATTACCCCAAACTGTGGGAAATTACGAAAATGGCCCAAAACGTCCGAAAATCACGATACGTGATCGAATAACCAAACCGAAGTTTACAACACGTATAACAAAGTTAAACGGACTTACGGGAAACTCGAAACAACAGTTTCGGACGAGATTCACAAGAATCGAACTCAAGTGCGGAAAAGTCGCCAAAAGCACGGAACTCAACAAAACAACACCAAAACGAACTCGGATGACAAAAAGTGCAGAATTAATCATTCTCATAATGACGAAACGGTCATGAGCGAGTCGTCAAAATGGACTTCCGCCGAAAAAAAAGAAATTACCGGAAATCGAAATTACGGGTATTACATTCTACCCTCCTTAAAAGAAGTTTCGTCCCGAAACTTAAAACAAGTAGGGAGAAGCAATATCCACTGTCAGGAGGACTCGACGATATACACAAAAACCGAAAACTCGCGCCCGACGGCGAAACGTTGCAAGAAACGCAAAGGGACATACGGCGTGAAAACACGCTCCACGACGACCAACACGACGCCACCGGTAGAGACATAATAAAATCAACAAGTGACAAGCGTCATCAAACAAATAGTACAATCAAGTCGATTATCCGAACAATCACAAAACACAACGAACGAAAATCAATATGATTGACCACCCCAACGGTATGTCAATCAAAACGCGAGCCAATCGCTGAACAAATACGGGATTCCACCGCCCAAGGGTTGGAAGATCGAAAACGAGACTAATTTCCCGAACTTAAGGGAATTACGAAGGAGCATGAACGCTCAACAATCACGAAACGAGAACAAAAACCGAACAAACAAACGATCGAGACAACAAAAATCGAACAATCATGTCCGAAACACGAAGGATAATAAAATTCAACCAACAACTCCCAGGATGATCTGGTGAGAACAACAAGACATGCATTCCCATAAGATCCACAGGATAGGGAATAGCGATTGAAAAGTCACAACGACAAACGAGTTATTCTGAAACAATACCACCCTCGCTCGATCAACAAAAGCAAGGGATAGGGAAAGTTCAGAAAATGTTAACGAGCATAACGAGTCGACAGAGTCGAAAACACAGGAGTTCCAAATCCGATCCACTTCGAATAAAAGAAATAATAGAACCAAATGATGTCACTTCCGAACAAGGTTCACAAGAATCGAACCGAACTCGAAAAAGTCACAGCAATAACCAGATCGACCCACAACAAGATCACAGTTTGTTCGGACGATGAAACCGAAACACAGAACAAGTTCAAAAAGTATCGACGGACACGTGCAAGTCGATAGAATTTAGAAGGAGAAACTGCAGAAGTCAAATATAGTACGAGTATTACATCCGACCTCTTATAAAAGAAATGTCGTCCCCGCAACTCACAACAACGGAAACAAGGTAACAACACAAAAAGCAACCGATAGGAAAATCTCCCATGGGTCTCTCAGAGCCGATCCTGATATCTGTGCTGAAGCGCGAACTCCGAAAGTCTCGGTAGCCAATTCGCAAAACTGAATTCGGTGTCCCTCGAGTCCGCACTTGAAATGCGTTACTAACGAGAAGGACAATTTACACGTGCATGCCCCGGCACATCACGGTTGAAACACCTCGGTTTGGCATACCGAAAATACAAATGCTAGATACAATGGGGCATAACGTCGCAAAACAATATAGCGGAGATGCCAACTCAGCACAACAAAGAATCATAACACATATCATATACAACGATTACCATCGTAAAGTAATACACACACAAACACTTACAACCACGACGGTATCGTTCGGCGACCTCAATGGCCCGAATGATATCCAGCACATAATTACAAACATTATGTAACATTCACACATGTACACAAACGTACAAACCCAAGATTCAACAGCTCACACTCGTGCGACAACACGCAAATCACCACGAGGCGATAAACAGTAAATACCAGTTCACACCTCTCACAGAGGGTTAGTACAACAAATGCGTGGAAACGCCTCGACGTTTATGCCACCAATTCGATCATACTCGGGAGCAAACATCATAACGACAACGCGAACATCATACATACATACCCAGCCCTCAAACGGAAATGGATAGGTTTTAAAAACGAAAATCTCCTTTTGAAAATAATTTAGAAAAACACCGGTTGATCTTGAGTATCACCTTTCAAAAAAAATACAAATGTGAAACATCGTTATCGAGACTTTGGAGAACCATTTCGCATTTGATAAAAATGAGGACACTTTCTCTTAGTGAAAAACTTTCAGAATAACACAACCAACCAAACATCCCAACGTCAACATAGGACGATAAATAGCAGCACGATAAAACATCAACTCCAAGTCATCACACAAGTGCACGAACTAACACTGTAATTTAAGAACTTCATTCAAAGATAATTCACACCGTCACATCAATAGAGATATTTGTATTTTACCAAATCAAACACAGTCAAAACCACACACGTATCGTAGGGATCAAACACTAGCAACAAAAATAAAATATTTCCGGGGTATTATTCAAATGATAAAATTTTAAAATTCTCAAGTTTGAAAAATTTGGTGAAATGAAATTTTTGAAAACACTTTTAATACCCCGATCGTCCAATCAAAACCATGTATCTCAACATTTAGAAAACACTGAAACATTCTCCGACGAGCACAACAATACCACAAACTTATCACAACCACTTGCCCCAACACGTGGACATATGAAGTTCAAAATTCCGAAAATCAAAAATCGTTCTGCAAAATAAATAAAAAAAATTCCAAAATCCTTTAGTTCATAACCAAGACGACGGCAATATTTTACAATGTCCTAAGTACTTCAAAACACATTTTTCAAATACCGTCTGATTGTGTCATTTGAAAATACACGGCCCATTTGTCAAAGTTTAACATATTTTAAAAATCCATATAAACCGTGGTTTGACCGCACCACCAAAATATTTTCCAAAAATCGATTTTTACAAAAAAAAAAAAAAAAAATTCTCAAACTGTAAAGTCCTTCAGAAAACATTCTCAAACTTACCCATAGCGGACAAAATTTACAACATTCCAAAAACAGTCGAATTTAAAACCACATACTCAAATGGCAACCAGGGTCGCCAATTCAATCAAATGCATCTCGTGGTATCAAGTTTAAACACACATCAAAATCATTTATCGGAGTTTCTCACAAACTCTACCGTAAAACCCATCACGGTTCACAACTTTCACACCATACCAACCCACATGGTGGTTCAAGGGCCAAACATCAATACATCCAGTTCTATACACGTACAGCGTATCCAACTATCGAATACAACTTCATTACACAATACCGTGTAAATAAAATTATGCACCACAAATATCACACATAAATGAAATCATGAACACAGATATTATGCATAAAAGAGGAGACTTACGTCAACAGGCCGCACGGAGATGACGGTCGCCCACGATACTAATCTCATCCGACAACATATCCAATGTGTTGTGACTACGCACAACTCAACTTGTCACCTGACGACTCGAACGACAAGACAACACATTACTCGACAAATCACGACTCGACTCGACCCGACAACCTAGGTTTCCGCAACCTAAGCTCCGATACCATAAATGTAACACCCCCAAAACCGTATGGGAATATTACACGCCGTAGACCCTTTCCGCAAGGATCTACCAGGCTAAACGTCCATAAACAACCAAATGCGTGCCCGGCCAGGGTCAAACAATATAATAATACAGACCGTTAAGGTCACTTACACATAAACACACAGACCGATGAGGTCACACAACTCTATCAACAGGACTGACTAACAACATTACCCACACAGGGGTCGAAATACAATACAGCGGAAGACTGAATCAACTCTAACAATACAACTAAACTCTACCAACTCTCATCTCTTGATTAGTATCGCAGCTCGTCATCCCAAAGTGCCAATCCTGTGACTGCTCCCCTGAACCTGCATGTACCTGGACGCAGAACAGACATCCACCCCCGATTACTCGGGGGTTAGTAAAACTCCACTGTTTTACTAGTGCAAGTATAAAACGATACGAAATACAACAAGTAAATAGCAACTACGTATTTAATACGGAAATAAATTATCAAAATGTTCCCGAGAAGTTTTAGAATTTCGGACGCAAGTAAGAGATATTTGAAAAGGAACACATCATCTCGGGGATTTTTAAAGCAGAAATTCTGTTGGACCTCGAGTCCCAATTTACAAAACCTTTTCGTAAACATTAGGGCCTTAGCCCGATTCTCGTTTCAAAGCACACTAGATAATATATCATTATGTGTCCGAGATCCATATTTAGAATGTTATCCAAACAATCACTGCTACACGATCATTGTTCATACACATCATGTACCGAACTCCGGAGGCCTCGACGGACCTTACCCGGACCACACACACTGTTCGTACACATCATGTACCGAACTCCGGAGGCCTCGACGGACCCTACCCGGCCTCAAACATTGTTCGTACACATCATGTACCGAACTCCAGAGGCCTCGTCAGACCCTACCTGGTTCACACACCTTGTCCGTACACGTCATGTACCGGATCCCAGAGGCCCCGTCAGACCCTACCTAGATCACACACTTTGTTCGTACACATCATGTACCGAACTCCAGAGGCCTCGTCAGACCCTACCTGGAACACACACATACACACATCGACACGACACAACTCATAATCATCAAATGTCAAGCCATTCCACATTACACCGAAATGTACAATCAAGTATGTAAACCAAAACAACACAAATATCATGATCATCACCACAACTCGACAATGACCAACCATGCCCGACACAAACTTAAATGATTTGCACATCCAACACAATTCCACGATGTTAACTAAGTGAAGGTATTATCGTTACCATCAATTGTTCGTAATAATCAATTCATACGAAACATATACACGAAAGTAAACCAATGCATCACAATCATAATACGACGTCCCTATTCACAAGACACAATTCGTATAGTAAACTACTTGCCTTAATAACCGCTACCGAATACTCCGAAGAACACGATTCGACCGGCAAGCTCGGACCCCGAAGAAGACAACGAACGGAAGGGTTCCGACTCGAGTTTTTCACAAGAATTCGACCCTAAAAATATATAATCAATAAATCATCGATCATATGAGGAAGAATAATCGTAGAACGCCCGAAATCCCCTATATGACATTTTATCGGACACCTTCAAGACGTCGATCAAGAAGTCGATCAAAACAACGAATCGATACGATCCAACCATGTAATAACAAGGTAAATGATATAATACATCTAAATATTCATCAATACATCATAATACTAAGTTAAATCGGATTAATCGGACGAAAACAACCAAAATACCCAAATTCCCCAAGACTAGATTTTTAGAAATCTAACCTTGGTTCGGTAGATCGGAAGAGGTTATGGGATGATTGATTGATGATATGAACTCCAAGACTTCATGGATTTATTTTCCAACAACATCTCTCCATGATCAACACACCCTCAGCCGCGGAAGAGAAGAAAAACGAGTGACAAATGGCTGGAGAAAACGCCCGCTGGCCTTAAATAGACTGACTGCCGGCCGAGTTACGTACGTAACCGGCCAAGGCTTACGTACGTAACCGAGTCACTGCCCCAAATCTGCCGGCCCGTTACGTACGTAACCGGCCAGGGCCTTACGTACGTAACTGCCGAGCACTACCGGCCGTAACTCGGCCAGTGCCGGCCTGGGCCCGAACGACGGCCCGAACGACCCCGGAACCCGAACCTGAATATGAATCGAAGATACGGTTACGAAGTACTCGCAAAGACGAACTCGAGCACTAAGAGAACACACGATTCCGACCACCCGAAGGCTCGAAATTCGACAACAGAAGGTAATTACCCCAAACTGTGGGAAATTACGAAAATGGCCCAAAACGTCCGAAAATCACGATACGTGATCGAATAACCAAACCGAAGTTTACAACACGTCTAACAAAGTTAAACGGACTTACGGGAAACTCGAAACAACAGTTTCGAACGAGATTCGCAAGAATCGAACTCAAGTGCGGAAAAGTCGCCAAAAGCACGGAACTCAACAAAACAACACCAAAACGAAGTCGGATGACAAAAAGTGCAGAATTAATCATTCTCAGAATGACGAAACGGTCATGAGCGAGTCGTCAAAATGGACTTCTGCCGAAAAAAGAAATTATCAGAAATCAAAATTACGGGTATTACAAAAATGAGATTGTATTTAATTTTAAGTTTTAACTTAAAATTAAATTGCCTAAGTATCATCGTGAGGAATCAAATCTCTACGTAGTTCTTTTACTTAAAAAATAATTAAAAAACGGGCTTGTATTTAATTTTAAGTTTTCGCTTGAAATTAAATTGCCTACATATCCTCGTGAGGAATTAAAGCCCTACGTACTTCTTTTACTTACCTGACTTACCTTACTTACCTTTAGTCGAATTCGATGTCGTCGTCGTCTTGATCGTCGATTTAACTCAGTTGACTAGACTCTCCTTCAGTAGTGCCTTCTTGATAGGCATCTTGATCCGCTAATAGGTCATCCCACTTATTTTCTTGATCTCGTATATCGGCTTTTGTTGCGTCTTTAAGCATCATTTGAGCCTCGAGATTTTTTGGCGTCATTCGGGATCTCCGCTCGTCCAACATATAGCCTCCTTCACTGAGGGGACTGTGGATGCGGGCACTCCATAATGAAAAGTATAATAAATTCGGTCCCCCTTCTTCCACCAATCCAACAGATCAAGTGTACCTGCATTGTTATCCTCGGCCACAAAACTAGTTGCAAAATTTGGGTTGTATTGGTTTTGATTTTAAAAATGTAATCCATTGTCTTATAACTTAGTACGATTATGTAAAAACAAGACACATTTTCTATTTGGTTCTATTGCCTCGTCCACAAATTTCAATGCATATTGTACACACAAATTTAGAATATGACATATACATAGGGGTGAGCAAAACCGAACCGGGAAACCGAGAAACCGGAAAAATCCGACGAAACCGAAACCGAAAAACCGAAACCAAATCAAAACCATCGGTTTGGGTTTAGAATTTTTAAAAACCGAAAACTCGGTTTCGGTTTCGGTTTATACACTAGAAACCGAACCGAACCGATATCATTTAATATATATTTCTTAAATTTTATATGTTTATATGCATTATAAAAAATAGACAAAACAGTATCCTGGTCTGGTGGTTAGGATGTTGGTAGTCCGCGCATTGGTCCCGGGTTCGATTCCTATACAATGCACATTTTAAGTTTTTTTTGCTTGTTAAATCCAAAAATCGGATTGGTTGGGTTTAAACCCGAAACCAACCCGTAAAAACCGAAAAACCGAGAAACCGAACCCATTGGGTTGGTTTCGGTTTCGGTTTGATTTTTTGAAAACTGAAGCTTGTCGGTTTGGGTTCGATTTTAGCCTAAAACCGACTCAAACCGACCCATGCTCACCCTACACATACATCTAGTATGAAATAACCGACATTATAAAACAGGATCCTAAGCTTGTATTAAAGCTGGTACAGTAGCAGTATTAGAATTAGCATTATCAAAACTAATTGTGAAGATTCTCTTTTAAGCAATAAAAAGTTAAAATTGTAATAATTGCTCTAGCTCTATTATCTCCATTGTGTGTGCAATTAATTATTTTAAAGGCAAGTAATCTTTTCTTTAAGTTCCATTTTCCATCAATCAAGTGTATAGTTAGACTTCGTTTTTCAGAATGAATCAATCAATCGAATCAATCGAATCGAATGGATTCGATTCAATCGAATGGATTCGAATCGATTCGAATCGAATCGAATCGAATGGACCTAAATCGAATCGAATCAATTGAATCAATATATATATATATATATATTAAGGGTAAATAATAATAATAATAATAATAATAATAATAATGGTAAATAGTAATAATAATAGTAATCAACAACAACAACGATAATAGTAATATTATTAGTAATAATAACAATAATAATAATTAAGATTAATAATAATAATAATAAGAAGAAGAAGAATCGAATCGAATCGAATGGACTGAATCAAATGAACTTAATCGAATGGACTTGAATCGAATCGAATCAATCAAAATCGAAAAATAAGTCCAAAAGAACAGGGCCTTATTCCTTTATAATTATTTTTTTGTTTAAAATATAGGGCTGAGAATCGGGAAATCCCGATGTCCTAGTCCCGAGTCCCGATTGTCCCGGTCCCAAAAATCATCAATTTGGTGGTCCCGGTCCCGGTCCCGTTCAGGACTTCGGGAGTCCCGATTCCCGAAATTGGATAAATGTAAGTCCCGATCCCGGTCCCGGAGGACAATTTCCCGGAACGTCCCGAATGTCCCGATCGGGACAAAAATACCCGAAATCAGAAAAGAAAAACAAAATTGGCGGAAAATCATGATGAGGTTTTCTTTGTCAAGAAGAAGATCATGATGAGGTTTTCATCTTCATCTTCGTCGGACATTATCGTTGGTGAGATGTATTTTTCATCTTGGTCGGACATTGTATTAGACCGTGTCTTCAGAAATGAATCGCCCGTCTTCTTGTTCTTCTGTTCTCGGTGGGTTTTTTTTCCGGCTACCTTCTTCTTCACCGCGGCCGATGGGAGATAAGAACAAAACAACCCCAAGTCTTCTTCTTCAGAGATGAATCGTCCGCCGTCCCAGCGTCTAATACAATGTCCAACATTTTTTTTTTTCGTTCATTAGGTATTGTCTTTCTCTTTATTTTTATTACAATCCAGTCCCTTTTTTTCTCGCTTTTATTAAAAAGTACCCAGCTGATTTAGCGTGCGAAATCGACCTCTTGATGTGCCACACCAGCGCCATGTAGGCGCTGGTATTAGAAATCCCTTCGAGATGCTGGGACCGAAAGGGGGCCGCACTTATAGTGGTAGAAATCAAAATCAAAGAAGAAAATGCATAAAAGTAAACAAGTTCACGGGGGGGAGGGAGGGAGAGAGAGAGAGAGAGAGAGAGAGAGAGAGAGAGAGAGAGAGAGAGAGAGAGAGAGAGAGAGAGAGTAAATGAAACTTACTTGTCGGCAATGAAATTGAAGGCGAAAAAAAAAACTCAATTTGAATTAAACTTGATTCCTCAGGTATTGTATCGAGCTTTTTCGAATCATATGCTTTCCTTTGTACTTATCACGCAATTTTCTGATGTGCACTAAGCTGGGGGTCTTCACGGAAACAGCCTCCCTACCGTAATAAGTAGGGGCATGGTCTGCGTACATCTTACCCTCCCCAGACCCTGCTCTAAGCGGGATATACTAAGTATGTTTTGTTTGGTTTGGTTTGGTTTTGATTCCTTATTAGAAAAGTGCAACTACAACTAATTGAAGTTTGAAACTAAAAGACAATTGCAAAGTAAATGTAAAATTCTAATTTAGAATAATGAGGAAAGATAGAAAAATTGGAGAACTAATATTTCCCTAAAATGAAATTTAAGAAAAATAAGCAAAAATCCCAAAACAAGTGGATAAAACATATACTTATAAATATTGACCAATACTAAAAAATCGCATCCATCGGTGATTGTGTCAATACCGCGAGCTCTGGTGTGATGCGGTTTAGAATCTATCATTCCTCTAACTAGCGGCATAGTTTTTCCTGCTCCTCTTCTCATCTCCATTTAGCATAATACAACTAATGAGTAATTATAATAATACAAACAATAACAAGACACTAATTATTAATTAAAATAATAATTATAATTATCTAAATAATAATTATTTTATTTTATAATATTTATTTATTATAATATGTATAATAATTATAATTATGTGTAATTTATAATTGATTAGAATAATAATGTTATCAAAATCATAATTATAATGATTATTTATTATTTATTATAAATATTGAAAAAATGGCGGGCGTCTACAAATTCCGCTTGCGCCACGGTCAAATCGTCCACGTCGGATGCCCAGAACATGGAGAGGCGTCTGCGGATTCCGCCCAACCAAGGACTGGGTCCGACAGTTTCGCCCCAACCACTGAATGAGCATCCGACGATCTCGGCCCAGTCGTAGGCGAGGCGTCTGGCCTAGATGCCTAAACCGTGGCTAGGTGTAAACTTCAGACGTCCGCCCATGGTTTAGGGGGGTTTTGTGGTTGATTGGGACAGAAAAATTACGGATTACTTACGAGTGTTTTTCTTTTGCCCGACATTGTTCTGCGGCGGTGGCGGCGATGGCAGTGAGAGAGTAGTGAGAGATAGAAGTGAGGTAGAGAGAGTAGTGAGGTATAAAGAGAGAGTGAGATTTTATTAAAAGGGCAAAATTATAATTTTTGGGGGTAGTTAGTAATTAAGGCGATATTTAGTAATCCAGTAAAAGAAACTACTGATGGGTGGAGAGGTCACACTGATCGGTGGCGATATGGCGAGAAGATACAAGGTGTTGGTTTTGTGTGGGTTCAATAAGAAGTTTTCATATTGTTATGGCGATGAAATTTTTTAAATAAGACTTCGGAACTAAGAAATGGAATATTGAAAGTTTTATGAAGTTACAAAAACTATGTGGATATAAACTAAAAAAGAGATATCGAAGTAGTTCGGATTATTCAATAAATATTCTTACTCAAATTAGAAGTTATTAGTTACTCCGACTAATGATACTATTGATAAATTAATTAAATCATAATTCATTGATGGATTATATCATTAACCATTTTTTTTGTTGGTACGAAGAATTTAGGATGAATCTCCTGATTTCTTCGGGTCTGCACAGGCAAAAAAAAAAAAAATAGTTTGAGAGTCTACAAGTATTCTTTTATGTTTGAAATTTCGCTAGAATTTAATTAGACATATCATTTAAATTATAGCAAGCAATTATCCTTTAATCGCTTTGATTGAGTGATTAAGATTGTTCCTGATAAATTGATGTTTCATACCAATTGGAATTTGAATTTCACAACCACATTTTTTATTTACTGTTTAATTATTTATGAGTTAGTTAATGCATGCGAGGCCTATAAATAAAGGGATTTCTCCTTTTTAGTACCAAATCATAAAAGTAATAAGTTATATATCCTCATTCATAAAACTATAAGTTTTTGATACCAAAATGTGTTAAAAGACTTTATTACACTTAAAGTCTACCACTAAAAGATAAAAAAAAAACATAAAAAATAGAAGATTATTAAAAGCAAACAACAATAAAAAATAGAAAATTATTAAAAGCAAACAACAATAATCTAAATGGTCCCACAACTCAATATTTTCCTCTGCAAAAAAACTCTCCGTATCTCTCTGCAAAAAACTCTCCCGTCGTGAAACCCTTTCGCCGGCCAGAAAATGTCGAACTCCGACTACCACATAGAATCTGAAGACGCCAGAAGTTCCTCACATGCTAGTGACACTCCATCTGAAGAGGAATTCGTCAATGAGCCGCCGGTTAGTGTATTTTCATTCACACACGATCGTGCCACGACGGTTGTTCATCGTCCCACGATGGTGCTGAAGAAGATGACACCATCGTGTACACGATGGTCTTTCGTGGGCACGATGGTTTACATACGACGGTCGTCGATCGTGTGTGTGTCGTCGTGTGCTAGAAGATCAAAGGCTCCTGCCCTGCACACGATCGACGCCCGTCGTGTGAGCCGTCGTATGGCACACGATGGTCTTCACACGACGGGCATCAATCGTGTGCCTGCCATAGTGTGCAAGGCAGAATTTTTTTTTTCGTTCTCTTAAGCATTCTATCATATTCTTATTAGTTGTATGTCTATATTGCAGACTGGTTGCGTATGGAAGAGACCTACATTGCGCTTTGTTACACGTCAAGTGAATCTTTACATACGGGAGGCGGTATTTAAAGAGATCATTGAGACACTAAGAAGTATGGGCCGCAATTCCGCAGTTGCTGATCGAGCTATCGAGAGCTTGACCGAGGGGGTCCTGGGGCACTTGATTAAAGTTAGGAGAAATGGGAGTTCAAATACTGCCCTACATCACTTGATTGTCCGTCAATTGGAGGGTGATCAAATCCCCCCGGATGAGTCGTGGTTCCAGGTTTACGGGAGGACCATTCGTTTTACGGCCCGTGATTTTGCCATGATCACTGGACTGCATTTTGGAAACTCTACCTTCCATCCACAGGACGACCATTTCCTTCAGTCTGACGGTATTTTCCACAGAATACTCCATGGCAAAAATATTAAGGTTAGTGTTCTGCGGAAGAGGTTCAATGCTCGAGATTTTGGTAGAGACATAAGAGATTATGTGAAGGTTGCCAATTTGCTTATATAGTACTACTTTATCCTATGCCGTGACGACATGATGGTCGAGACATGGGCATGGGCATTGGTTGAGGATTTCGAGCAGTGGGATATGTTTCCTTGGGGTTCTTATGCCTTTGGGGTTTTATCTTACTATATAGGCAATGTTGCCATGAAGGAGGGACAAGAGCACAAGGACTATCACTTCTATGGTCCTGTTTGGGCTTTACAGATATGGTCGTATGAGATGATTCCTTCATTGGGAGCATTGTGTGGTATTCGAGATAAATCTATCCAAGTCCCCTGGTGTTTGATGTGGACTACGAGGAAGATGTTCTGTGATTTCACTCATTTCTTCGACGATAAGGTACATAAATTTGTAAACGTATTTTCTCCTGACTTCATCACTTCAACGTTATGTGATTGCCCATCTAATGGTATGCTTTAATGACTAATTTTGCAGCACAGAGTACTTCCCTCTTTACCGCATCTGGAGGAGGATGAGGCTGAGTACTACTACCTGAGCTTTGAGAATGACTCGCCATATGACGTTAAGTTCATTAAGCCTGTAAGAATAGCTGTGAAGAATAAGGAGGATGAGCCAGCGCCGATCCCGAGAAAGAAAGTAAAACGGTCTACCTTGGACACGACCGATGCACACGATCGTATACTACCGTGTGCAGTGATCGTGTGCAAGTTTCTGGCCATGAACACGATCGCTGCACACGATTGTAGACGATCGTGAACACGTTAGTTGTGCGCACGATGTCAAGGTCGTTGGACACGACCGTTGCACACGATCGTTGCACACGGTGGCTTCCCATCGTGTGCAGCGATCGTGTCCATAAGAACTGGTCGGGAATTTTTTTTCCCAGCGGTCAAATACTGATGCATACCTTCTTTATGAACTCAGAAGCACGACAAATGAAGTCTTATTTGAACGTCAACTTTTCTTTTCGAATAATCTTGTGATTTTTATAAGATTTTTGAGAGACCCTTTGTCAAAAATGGTTGTGTTGTTTTGATGTATATGTTTGTAGTTAAATTTTGGTTGTTGGACATTAATATCGATCGGAGCAGATGAGGAAAGTAAAAAAGTAAAAAGAGAAGAAAAGTAGTTTAAATTAAATTAAATAAAAAAAAGTGAGAAGTCAACATTACAACAAAAGAGATGACATTTTAGTCTTTTTAATCAAAATGGTAGTAAAAACTTATAGTTTTATGAATGAGGATATAAAACTTATCAATTTTATGATTTGGTATTAAAAAATTGATTCCCACATAAATAAACATCTGAAGCACTGAAATAAAATGTCTGAGACACATTATTTTGTGTCATGAATAATATTGTTTATAGATGTGAAAGGTCAAAAATCTTAGGAGACAGGTTCAAGGTATTTCGTAGCTCACTCTTATTTTTTTCAAAAAAAAAAGTAGAAAATATGTCCTTAGAACCTTTTTAATTAATAATTTGAATTATAATAGATATTTTGAAATATTAAATATTATAACTTTATATTATTATTAAGATCATTTTTATTTTAGTAAAATATAATTATTTTACCATTATTTTTCATAATTTTCTTTGAATGGTTAAAATGCTCACCTTATGAAAGAGAAGGAAAAAAATGTTTGTTTTAGAAAATTTTCTTACAACCATAAACAACCCCATTCGCCCTATTTTTTAGCCTAGGGGTGGGGTGGGGTGGGGTGGTAGTTGGGGGTGGGGTGAGGTGGGGTGGGGGGTGTGGGGGTGGAATGATCATATTATTTCCTTACTTTCTTCCCTTTTTTCCTTTCACCACCATAGACAGTTTCTTCCCATCTCCCCAACCCATAGACAAAATTTATCAATCTGATGAATCAACTATGGGATCTCTAATTAATCCATCACTACCCTTCGTCGCCTTAACAATAATAACAACATTAATCTCATGTTGTCCCTTTATTACCGCGGTCGAAGGAGTGATCGGCATAAACTGGGGTAGACAAACAACGCATAGGTTGATCCCATCCATGGTGGTCGATTTGTTATTACAGAATAACATTCGTCATTTGAAGCTCTTTAGCCCTAGCGATAATGTCCTAAGGGCCTTTGCCTCGTCGGGAATTACTATCACAATGACATTGCCCAACGAGAGCCTTAAGGACATTAAATATCCCGGCATGGCCGCGTATTGGTTGCAGCAAAGAATTCGGAAGTTCCAGAATCAAGGTGTTGACATAAGGTACGTAAATGTGACTTTATCAGACATTTAATTTTATAATTCGTCTATAGCGGTTAGTAATTATTTAAATTTGAATATTTCTGTCCACTATGTCAAACTATGCATGCCCTCGTGCGGAATTCGATAGGTACCTACACGTAGGAAGTGAACCATTCTCAACATATTATCGTAACCAAACGTACAATGCGACTGGTGTTACATTGAGATTGATTCAAGATGCCATTATCTCGAATGGGTATGATACCCTCGTAGCGACCACCCCACACTTCACCGACGTGTTGAGGGCAGATGTAACCAAGCCGTCGGAGGCCGAATTTCGGCCTGATTTGAAGGACAAGATGATCGAAATCATACGTCTTCTCAATCGCACCAACGCCCCCTTCGTCATGAATATGTTCCCCATCTACTCTGTCATTAACCACACCGATTGGGATGCTGAATTCTCATTTATCGACAATAAGTCCAACTTCACGATCGAGGACAACGGCCTGATATACCGAAACGTGTTCGAGTTTGTCTATGATTCTTTTCTTCATGCAATCGCTAAAGTTGGGTCGCCAGGTACGGAGAGATTGAGCTAGGGTTGGCACCTCCGCAACTTCGTATTTTTTTAAAGATTAGTATAAAGTTATATTAAACTTACTAGTATATCTTTACTATGCTTATCAATCTAATATATACTTTCTCTTTCCCAAAATGGTCGACGGGTTTGCCTATTTTATAAATCCCAAAATTTCTGCGTCATGTTTTAGTTAAAATCTGTCGACTGCTTTGTAAAATAACAAACAAGTCAAAACTCCTTAAAGTCTGCTTTTCGTTCGGAAAAGGAAGAAATATATATATATATATAAGATAGAATGGTTCTTATCCTGCAAATTGCAAATATATGTATTTCGTGCATCAAAATTGCAATGCATTAAAATATGCATTATGCATCAAAATATTGATGCATTAAAATATTGCATTATATGCATCAAATTTTTGTGAGAATAAATCGAAGTCATCCATTTATCAAGATCTATGGATGAAATTCATTCTTATTTATTAACGTAAATTGCATTCTCACCTGAACTCACCCATATATATATTTATATATATATATATGGGCTTTATTTTCAGAACTATCTTAATTGCGACAACTGCGAGAACTCCTCTAAATGAATGATATTTTTTAATTCAAAAGGGTATTATAGTAAAATACAATTTTTATTACGGGAGATAACCACTACTGATGATAACCCCTACTATAACAGCCCCTACTGATGATAACCCCTACTATATATATAACCTCTACTATATAGTAGGGGTTATGATCAATAGGGGTTGTATGCATTGACATGATGTACATTATGTATTATTAGGAGTACAAAAGGTGGTTCTCGCAGTTCTCGCACTGTTCTGAAAATAAAGTTACATCGTGTGTGTGTTGATTTTGGAGAAATTGAATCTAACTCAAATGTTATTCAACTTATGGCCACATTCAATTCCTAGCCCAGGCATGCAGCTGGCGGTAGGGAAGATCGGTTGGCCGACGGACGGATATCCAGGGGCCAACGTCACAAATGCCGAGCGATTCTACCGAGAATTTCTACCGTACATCAAGAGCAATAAAGGGACCCCGTTGCGCCCCGGAATTTCCATCGACGTTTTCATTCATTCACTGGCAGACGAAAACATGAACAAGGTGGATATGGCGGCTTTCCAACGGCACTGGGGGGTCTACTGGTCCAACGGGCAGCCGAAATACAAGATCGACTTCACCGGACAGCGTCGGGACATTTTCCCGACCACCGCCAAAGGCGTGATCATGATGCCCAAGAGGTGGTGCATCTTCAACAACCGCACGAAAAACCTGACGAAGGCGAATGAGCAGCTGAGCAATGCCTGTAGACGTGCCGATTGCACGACTCTTTCTCCGGGGGGTTCTTGCAGCCATCTGGACTACAACCAAACCGTTTCGTACGGGTTCAACATGCTCTTCCAGGCCAAGGCCCAATCCGATTTCAGCGGGTCGTCATGCGACTATGATGGGCTAGGTGTTTTGGTGTCGAAAGACCCCTCGTACGGGACGTGTAAGTTCCCGGTCGAGATATTGGCAGCCGAGAAGGCGGATAGAGACGGGCTGACGAGTAAAGGAATTAGGAATGGCTTCCATGGATTTTCTTGTGGATCAACATTGCCTCTGCCATTACTCTTGATATTCTTGTGGGGATTGATTTAGGACTTGGTGAGGCTTATGGGTGGGTTAGTCACACACACGTGATATTATCGGATGTGTTGATATGATTTCCAAAGAGCATTTTGATGGTTAGGGCTGACATTCGGTTCAGTTCTTATTTGTATAGAATCGATTCGGTTATCGGTTCTGGACCATGTATATATTTGGAAACCGAAAAGAATCGAGAATTATGTAAGAATCGATCATAATCGAAGAATCGATAAGGACCCAACTGAAAATATCGAAAAGAATCAAAAATCCGAAAATAACGAATGTTGTAGAATAACTGATACGATCTTAATAGTGTAAAATGACCCATAAGAACCAACAGACACTCTTACACATATATAATCAAATTAATATATTAAATTAATAATCTAAGACAATTATAAAACCTAATTATTACGCACTCATATACGGTTCTAGGGTTCCTAATCGGGTCCGATTCCTAACTGGATCCAGTTTGACACGATTATAGCTATTCTTTCTTATATATCAGGTAACTGAATAACTCCTAGAACCGAACAGATATAATCGGTTCCGGTTTCTGAACGGTTTCTGTAAAAAATAACTAGAACCGAATCGTTACATATAAATGGGTTCCGACTCCGATTTTTAGATTTTTTCTTAGGAGTCAAGCCGATCCTACCCTTAATTATGGTGAATATTTGAAAAAAAAGCTAAACCATTTTTTTACATGAAGAACTAAACATTAAATGGCTTAAAAAGAGCACATTGGTGATTGTACATTATTTTATTGTTTGAAATGTATAATACATGGAATAAGAGTTTGTTACAGTAAAACCTCGATAAATGAATATGCTCGGGATCGGAAAAAATATTCATTTAGCAAAATTATTCATTTGGCGAGGTTATTCGTTTATCGAATATTCATTTATCGAGGTTTAACTGTACAGTTTTTCCAATTTAATCTTTATTTATTAGCTGCGAATATATTTTGCAATATAGAGAATCACATAATTAAGGGCACAAGATGTAAAAAAAAGTAGATATAAGTATTTTTTTTATTGAGATAAAACTACTATTTGAAATTATCTTGTTTAAATGGGACGGAGGGAGTAGTGATTTTAACTGGTATATTTTGGAAAATAACACAATTTATAAGTTGAAAAGATATCGGCTTTGTTTGGCAATCAACGTTTAGTTGTTTGCTTTAGTTGATTGATTTGTTGTTTTGAATAGCTCAATAATCAGATGATTTGAATAGCGTTTTGTATTGACTGTTTGTATACAAAATATTTTGTAAATAAATAATAGCTAATAGCTACTTAATTGTGTAAAATGACCAACAAGAACGTTCTTCCAAATTATTATTTCGATGATTTCTATATTCTCAATACTTTTAATTTATATAACATAAGACAATGATTTGATACTATTGTATAAATCTAATTACATATTTCATTATAATGAAAATTATTTCTTCAACTGGGAAGTTTAGTGGAATAGAAAAAAGTTTATTCAATTCGAACAAAATATAATTAGACTAGAAAAATCAAAATTGTACTTTATTTTTCAGTGACATAAATTTTTTCCTAATAACTATTTTTTTATGTAGTGATGATAAAATATTTAATAATTTATTGTAATAGTACAATTCTATAAAATTGAAATAGAAATGTATTCCCTGAATCATATTCCCTGTTATATTGGTTATTAATTAAAATTTTGGTTTGAGATTTTAAGCTCCTAAAATGAGCTTTTTGAAAATTAGAGGATTGAGCTCAATCATCTAATTTAAAAAATTCCCTACCGAACATCAAAATTGGAGGTTTATAAAGTCAAACCTCGAATTTGTTTCAAACCTCTAAGTTCGGCTCAAAAAATTATTTACCAAACAGGACCATCATCGATCAATTATTTACCAAACACAATGTTCTTTATTCGAAAATGAGTGCAAATATGTATTCCTGTTTCTTTCTTTTTTTTCCCGAAAGCTCAATAACTATAGTTTCCTTACTCAAACTAAAGTTTTATAGTACTTTAACACAGGGATTGACTATGGTGGAAACACCCTTAATGTGAAATCTAGAAATTGTATTATTATGTAATTCATCAAGATATTATATTATTTGTGATCGTTCTGGTCGCTAGTATATGCAACAAATAATGCAATAAAAAAATACATAAATGCATATAATTCTACTCATCTACAGCCGTTAGATCACTAATATCAATGGCCTACAAAAATTTCTAGATTTCACAAGGTAATTAGTTTTCATATGATCTATTTCCACATATTCAAAATAATTTTATTTCAAATATTCTATCAATACATTTGCCTCAAATTTAAATAAAAACAGCGGAACACTTTATACATGTCGATTGTCGACCGACAACAAATAATCGACCGATAACCAACAAGTCGCCGGTCCATTTTTTTCTGCCAGCATTAAAATCACCAACAATTATATCAAAATACAAGCCTTCTAGGGGAAGGGTCGGTGGTCCAGTGGTAGGACGCCTACTCCCAAGACACTCCTTTGGAGATGTCTTGGGTTCTAACCCCACCAAGGAGGTGAAAGAGGAAGTTTTTTTCTTTATGATCCTCTAGCTCCCCGGGGCTAGCTCGAGCGGCCGCTAATCAATGTTTAATCTCGCTTCAAGTGGCAGTGTGGGAGTATTTTCTTGCTGGGAACCCGGAGGTGCTGACCAATCGCTGGTCAGTTTCTCCCGAGAATCGGCTGGAACCCGAGGCTAGAGTCATATCGGACCGGTTGCCTGCACTTTTCTCCAGATTCGGATCCGGTCCGATATGTTACTGGGTATATCCGGTCCGGACCGATAACGGTTCCGGTTCAATTTTTAGAACTCGAATCCGAACTCGTTAGTTTCCGGGTGAGTTTCGGTCCCGGGTATTTCGGTCCGGTTCATGATCGGGTTTCGGGTTCACTCGGACCGCTAACAGCCCTATGTGGGGTGGATCTTTACTAGGAAAATGAAGGAAGAGCAGCAAAATAAATCACATAAATGGGGGTTACATGATTCGAACTCCAGACCTTTTGTTCAAAGGTATAGCGTCTTAACTATTTGACCAGCATGCTATTTGTGTTTAAAACACGCAAAACGTATTAATAATATATGTATAAAATATATAAATTATAAAATACATATAAACTTTTTTTTTAATTTATTACCGGGTTTCTTTTCGGTTTTATCGGTCCGGGTCTTATCGGTTTCGGTTCAATGTTTAGAACTCGAATCCAAAATCGTTAGTTTTCGGGTGAGTTTCGATCCCGAGTATTTCGGTCCGATTCATGACCAGGTTTCGAGTTCACTCGGACCGCTAACAGCCCTACCTGAGACGCTGTTAATCAGTTAAGAGCTTCTTCTTGTGCGCAGAAGTGTACAAAAAAGACATTGGGAACCCTGGAATTGCTCGAGCGACTCGCGATTTACTTCTCTCAATGAGTTAGGAGTGGGTTCATTGAGGGACTAGGATTAGTCCGGCTAAGCTGGGATCACCTAGTTATCCAAAAAATAAAAAATAAAAAAAAATAAAAAAAAATACAAGCCTTCTACACTACTTGGCACCACAAATGGTAAATTATCAATTAGTATTCAATTCAATTACCAACATATCTTATATTATAAAAGATTCAGTCTAAATATTTAATGTTAAGTTTTAATGCTTTATAAAAATTGGTTTTTTAAATGATCAAGTGCAGTATTTCTCTTCAAATCTACGGAAGGTTACAAATAGAGACATTAATCAACATGAAGGTTACAAATAGAGACATTAATCAACCTTAATGAAATAGACTGTTTTACTTATTCATAATCCCATCTGCGTATTTCTCTCTTTTACAAATCATCGGATATTTAATGCTGTCTTAATGCTCTATAAAAATTGGTTATGACTTGATTAGGCATTCGAATGGTTAGAAATTGATAAGGCATGTGAATATGAAGTGTTCTTTCACTTTTAAATATACAAACCATAGAGATTCCTGCAGTTACAACAACTAAATGAAAAACGTTTTTATCAAAAGAAAGAGTCTCCGTAGCTTAATAACAAGCAAGCTCTCGGCATAACTGAAATAAAAAATGAACTCAGACCTATATATACATATGCATTCCTTTAGCATCCCACAAATCCTATTTCTCCTACTTGATAATAAACCCCTGCATAACTGAAACTAAACCCAGGATGTCAATCCAGCCCACACAGTCGACAACTCAGCTTTTCTTGGACGAGCTCGATGTGGGTGTCTCGGGAACAATTGTCGTCATGCTTTGTAGAAAATGGGATGTGAATGTCATATCAAGCGTTTGAGCACTGATTTTATTGTCTCTGATGGGAGGGTAAGTTATAATTTACTTCCCTTCCCCTGCAAGTAAAAGAAAGGGAAAAAATCACAGCTGCAAACAATTTCTATTCCTGCTTTCGGTTGGGCAAAAGGCTTATGCCAACAGAATCACCAACGAAAAATTGAATCTAAATTATTTCACTAAATTAACCCAAACATTCTTTTAGAAAATAGTTATCTGTGTAGAAAGACAGAAAAGGATGAATTAGTTGTACATTTTCTTGGTGATTTTGAATGTAAGTAGTACAAACTTTATTCCTTAAACAACTTCTATTTGCTTTTTGTTTGCACATTCATATCTATATTGACGATGGGCAATTCACTTAAAGTACTAAAACCAGCTTCTCGCAGGGTAATACCATGCATTGTACTGCAAGGTGCAATATATCGCATAATTTTGTTGATAGGTTAAAAGAGGGAATCATTTACTCCATCAAAGACTTTACTGTCCTACCAAACAAAGATGAGTACCGGATTATGAAAGATGATGCTTACATGATTGAATTTGATGGGGCAACAACAGTAAGAAAAGCTTCGGTCAAGGCTGATGGTTTTGTCAGGCATCCGTTCCAGTTGATAGATTTTGACAACCTCGAACCTACCTATAATAATTACTTGATTGGTAAAGTTATATCTATACAATATTTTGTGTAGCATCTCACATTATAGTTATAGTTATAAGTAAATGGGTACCTTGCAGATGTTGTGGGTTATGTCACAAATGTTGGCAGGACGACTCAGCAGAAAACAGGCTCAAGAACACTTGATTTTTACCTCGCCAATCAAAGGTGTCTGTTATTGTGTATAGTTATTACACGTATAAGTAATAGAAAAAGAAACAAGAATGACTAAACCACAGATAATTTTGCATTCCATAAAACAGGGGACAATCAATTAGGGTAACGCTATGGGGAGGCCTGGGCGATGTGTTGATAGAAAGGAAAACCAAGAATGTTGGGGTCTACGCGGCGATCCTAACTTCAGTCAATGCAAAACATTACAACAGTAAGAATCCATGAAAGTTAAAATTTTCCCACATTTTAAAGCATTGAAGGGTTGATTCAGTATTGTTCTTTACCTTCCAGATAAGCTTTATCTGTCAAGCAGCTCATCTACACTCATTCTCGATGATGATGACATTCCCGCACTGAAACAATTTAAAGAGGAAATCAGGTAATCAGACTTAAAATTTTTGCATACACCTATAAATACTTGCATCATGTTTCACATTACCAAGAATCTGCCATGTAGTGGTATGGAGCTTAACAAGGAGGCTTTGCCGGTAGATCACTCTGAACCAAAGGCTGGGACACTCGAGAACCTGCTGATATGGGCCAGAAACAGAAAAAATCATGTACCTATCGTTCTTTTCGATATGCTATTAGTGTAATTTTAGTCCATTGCAACCCATTTACAAACTCTTTCTTTCCAGTCTTCAACCTTCAATTGTAAGGTAAGGATCAACAATGTCAGAACTAGAAAGGGGTGGAACTACCCGTCGTGTGGTGGTGAGAAATGCAAGAAAGGCCTGACCAGAAAGGAAGGAAGATTTTGGTGCGACTCATGTAACAAGGCTGCCGAATATCCGGTTGTAAGGTGATGCTCTTTCTTTAATACAGTCAATGCTTAATAAAAAAATATGGAAGCAATAAGACTATTAAACAATCATGATCATAAAATTATAGCGCCCCAAGGTTCACCCTGTTCATAGTTGTTGCCGCCTTCTTAGCATCATTAGGGTTCTCAAAACTCACAAAGCCAAAGCGTTTGGAAGTTCCATTCATTAAGAAGGCCAAAGCCAAAACTACAAAACTACTTACAAAAATGGAAATATGAAGACCACAAAACATCAATTAGGCCTCTCGAACCTTCGATATAATATTCATTAACATAAAAATTAATTGCACAAGGCCACTAATTACCATGAGTACAATAAAGTTTTCTATGTTCACAAGATTAAACTTAAACAAGTCGTTTGTTGAAATTTAATAAGCAATCAAATGCCCATGTCAACTCTAACGCGCATATATCACATATTGATCTTTAATGAAATTTTCATATAGACATACATATTTCTCAATAAGAATACCTAAACACCAATTGAACATTCAACATGATGTCATTTAACTTGATTGTAGGTTCATATCGTTTACCTTCCCTGTGTAACATTGCCTCGGCAGATTCAGGCTTGAGCTCGATGTTTCTGATGAGACTGCACACACCATCGTTGTGATGTTCGACAAGACTGCAACAGAGTTGATCAAATGCTCAGCCGAGTCACTTTTGGGGAGGAAGATGAGGTACATTTATAACATTACACACCATTGCAATAGTGTTTTTTTTCAACTTACCTTCATGTACAGGCTTCGGAAGAACATTCGGTGTTGCCCCGCACAATAAAAAATTTCATTGGCACTACCCATATTCTGGAGTTAAAGTCGCATACTTACTACGAGCATGGAACATTTGAGAGCTTCACCTGTTGGAAGATTTGTGCAGACCAACCAGTAGAGGAAATTGCAGGTTCTAGCACAGTTGATACAGGTACCAATACTGGAAAACCGCTGTTGAAACGATTGTCAATGGATCCATCAGTCTCTACTCCGTCGAAACCTTATGAGGAAAATAAAAAGAAGAGGTTAGACAACGTTTCCTCCATTCACATCCGGAAACAGTCTAAAATTAACATACTTACATCCAATGTATGCTCTTGACCCACTAACGTGTCATTTATGGTTGAATTATTTTAGGTTTATTGTAGATGATTCAGACACGGAAATAACATGTGTTGTAGGTGAGGAACCAAAAGACGACAACGATGGCGGGCCTTTTGACAAGAAGAAAAAGAAAAGGTCAGGATGCAATACAAACTTTCCCTCTGACTTAATATTATGCCAAATATTAACAAGTGATTTCTTTACCTGATTCTTTTAGATACGTTGTGGAAGACTCTGACTCGGAGTAGGCAACCAAAATTCCAAAACCTGGAAGCGGCAACCATGACATATGACCTGATCAGCGCAACGTTCCATGAATTAGTTAGGAAAATTAAAATAAGTTGGATCCTAATCGTTGGTAGGATTCTGTTGTTTTATGCTTGGTCATGACAATATTCATGTTTAGTTATCGCTTCCTATTATGAATGCACCGAGTTTTTTACCACATAAATGATCTTATGAATCCCAGATTCAGCATCTGCAAATTCAGTTGAACCTAAACATAACTAAAATTATTGTTAAATAAAATTGTTTTGTATGCAAGCTGGAACCTGACGACTTAATACTTTGACTTGCAAACCTTACCTGCAAAGATAGATTCCGTTCCAATTCAAAATGCATATGTATAATTGTCTTCATTGCAGGCTGCTCTTGCTGATAGCTTTAGACATTTCTTCCCATTTTTATTAAGACAAAACCACTGCCAATCAAAATAAAATGAGAAACAGATAGAGGAATAATTACATTTAGAAAGATTTTTAAATTGACAAAAATTAACAATATCGGATATACCTCTCGACTATTATTGCTATGGAAGCATTGGGAAAACATTGTTTAGGGATCCTTCTTCAGTGCCCACTCTGTCCTATCTTTGGACACTTTCTTTATTTCTAAATCCGTTACGGTTTGCATATCCACTTTCTCATCATGTAAGACTTGATTTCCAATCTACGAAATATTAACATATATCGGACATTAATCGCCATGAAGCTAAAGCTTAGATCAACTATAATATGAAGAGTGCGCTGAATATTAATATGTTGGAACAATTTAAATTTTAAAATTAATAGCTTCAATCGTAATTCATTTATAAAAGATTTTAAAATCAGCAGCTTCTACTTCCAATTACGAGTTCCCCAGATCAGATGTTATTTCAAAACCAGTGCAGACACGTATGTCTAAAAAACCCCGTAAAAGAGCAGGGTTCACCTATGAAGGTAATTTTTTATCTTCTTAAAACTCCTTACTGAAGTTCACTTTACCGTCGGGTTTTGTTTAGAAAAAAATATATAACAACAAATTATTTGCGAGTACTATGTAGTTTAAACCTACCCTGCCCGTTTGAAATACGTACAGTAGCATAAGTTCCCTAATTTCAGCACTCCTGAATTCAAATCTGGCAATAAGCATGCATTTTTAATAGCAAAAAAGGTCAAAAATTGAATGTGAGAATCTTAGAAACATACTAGCTAAATGTGAAATGTTAACCGTTCACTATTCCATCGAGTTTTGTTTAACAAAAATAAATATAACAACAAATTATTTGCAAATACTATGTACTTTTGAATATACATCATATGTTGAATATTTCTCTAATTTGAACACTCCTGAATCTAAATGTGGCAACAAGCATGCATTTTTAATAGCAAAAAATGTAAAAAATTGAATGTGAGAATCTTAAAGACATACTAGCTTAATATGAAATGTTAATCGTCCTGCTTTCTGAAAGAAGAACAGCAGCAAAAGATTCAATCCGGATATTTAATGTTAAGTCTTAAAGGTTTAAGTGCTCTATAAAAAATGGTTAGGAACTGATTAGGTATGCGAATGGTTAGGAATTGATTAAGCATGCGAATATGAAATGTTCCTTCAGTTTGAGTATACAAACCATCCTGCAATTATATCCAAAAAGAATATAATGTTCCTGCAGTTACAATAGCACAGGAAAAACGATTTTCAGTTACAAAATGGTTCAAAACCCAACCAACCAAACAGCATAAAACCTGTTAGCAGATCACTCCTGTCGTGATATAAAACAAGAATCACATGAATCCAGGAACTTTTGGGCAATTTTTCATTTATTACCGAAGTAAATGTAGTAGTTGAACCAGGAAATTCCAAAAGACTACCTATTCAATTCTTCTTTCTACATCTTTTCACATCCATATCTCATCTTTGGCAGCTTATATGCAGGAAAACTGAATTACGATTTTGCTGCAACTATGGATGAAGGTATGCTTAAATTAAATAACTTCTCAAGTTTTTAAATCATTCATGCAACTAGAATGAGAGATGTCTTTATGTTACAGATTCGCTTAACGATCCCACCGAGATTTCATCTCTCTCCAGCCTAATCCACAATTCTATAATCATTCATTCAGATATAAATATTAGTCGAGATGGGAAAGTGCAGAGTTACTGTGGTCTGAAACTAAGAGAAATAACTAGCCCACGAGCAGGTAAAAACACACACCTATATTTTTGTTCCATAAGGAATTACTACACCTCTGCTAAAAATTAACGGTATTTACTCAGGAACATCGACACTTCCAGGAGACACCAGAAAAAATCCAAAACATAAATCAGCAGCTGCTGCTTCCGATTACCAGTTACCCAGATCAGATGTTATTTCAGAACCAGTGCAGACACGTATGTCTAAAAAAACCCGTAAAAGAGCAGGGTTCACCTCTGAAGGTAATTTTTTATCTTATTAAAACTCCTTACTGAAGTTCACTTTACCGTCAAGTTTTGTTTTAAAAAAAATATAACAACAAATTGTTTGCGAGTAATGTAGTTTAAACCTACCCTGCCCGATTGAAATACTTACAGTAGCATAAATTGCCTAATTTCAACACTATTGAATCCAAATGTGGCAATAAGCATGCATTTTTAATAGCAAAAAAGGCCAATGTGAGAATCTTATAAACATACTAGCTTAATATGAAATGTTAACTGTCACCTTTCGAAAGCCGTGAAGAAGAAGCAGCAGATGTTTAAAAAACAAAAGAAATTTTAACCAAAGAACAATAAATAATGTCATTTACCATTAATAATATTTTTTTTACAAGGGGTTCCAGTTTCTTACCATAACATTGGTCCTCCATCGTATCAATGCCGTACATGTGACGCAAACATGTGGTATGAAGAGAGAAGTAATAAGGCGAAAAGGGCTAAAAATCCAACATTCTCCCTTTGTTGCCAAGATGGTAAAGTGCTACTCTCCAAATTAAGCGAAACCCCTACGCCATTAAAGAAGCTTCTTGATTATACTGATCCTGCAACATCAAAATTTAGAGACCAAATTAGAGTATACAACAGTATGTTTTGCTTTACGTCTTTTGGAGCCAAAATAGATCAGTCAATTAATACAGGAAGGGGGCCATATACATTTAGAATAAACGGGCAAAACTATCATCTAATTGGGTCTCTGCTTCCTACACAAGGAGAACAACCCAAGTTCGCTCAGCTTTACTTCTTTGACACACAGAATGAAGTTAAGAATCGGATGTCTGCCTTCATTGATAAAGAGACAGGTGAGCAAGTCGATGAAACAATAGTAACAAGCCTTATTGCCATGTTAAATCAGTCAAGCTCAGTTGCCAAAGCATTCCGAATGGCAAGAGATTGGTGTAATTCACATAGTTCAGCTATATTCGAGCTACGACTTCTTGGCCAGAGAACAAGTTCACGGCAGTACAACATGCCAACTGTGTCCGAAGTAGCAGCTCTAATCACAAATGATTTTGGTCAGGGTATTCCTTCAAGAGATATCATTATAAGCATCAGAGAAACGGGGCCAAAAAGAATTTCAGAATTGCATCCGGTTTACATGGCACTACAATATCCGTTATTATTTCCGTATGGAGAAGATGGGTTCCACGAAAAGATACCTTATCATAACAATACAGGCGTAAGAAAAACTAAGCGTGGTTTTGTAACAATTAAGGAATACTACTCTTACATAATTCATCAACGAAATAACCAGGGAACTACTTTGCTAAGAGGAGGGCGACTATTTCAGCAATATTTGGTGGATGCATACACGGCTATTGAAGAACAAAGGCTTAAATGGACGAGAAATAATCAGGACAACCTGCGTGTGGATCTCTATAATAATCTGTATGATGCTGTTACAAGAGGAGACACAAACGCGACGGCAATTGGAAAAAGAATAGTTTTACCCTCGAGTTTTACAGGCAACCCAAGATATATGATGCAAAACTACCAAGATGCGATGGCTCTATGTCGGGCATTTGGGAATCCAGAGCTCTTCATCACTTTCACTTCCAACCCAAAATGGCCCGAAATTGCTGAGATGCTTGCTTATGTTCCTGGCCAGAAATCACACGATCGTCCAGAAGTAGGAACACGAGTTTTTAAAATTAAACTAAATGAGCTGTTGGATGATCTTACAAAAAATCAGATTTTTGGCGAGTGCCGTGCAGGTAATTTGTTAACCAAAGAATCAATGTGTCTATTCTTTTCACTCATCCTGAATAGTAACTGACAGTTTTCAAACATTTGCTTGCAGTTGTGTATGTTATCAAATTCCAAAAACGTGGGCTGCCCCACGCACATATTCTGCTATGGCTCGAAGAACACTCCAAATGCAAGACACCGAGTGAAATAGATGATATAATTTCAGCAGAGATTCCATCTCCAACACATGATCCAGAGGGATACAAAATTGTTACTGAATATATGTTACATGGACCCTGCGGTAAAAATGCAAAATACGCTCCATGCAACATAGAGGGTAAATGTTCAAAACATTTTCCTAAATCATTTTATGCAGAAACAACTGTTGATGAAGATGGCTACCCTGTTTACCGACGAAGAGATACTAAAGTGTATGCTGTAAAAGGTAAATTCACTTTCGACAACAAATATGTCATCCCTTACAATAGATATCTTCAATGAAATACTGTGCACACATTAATGTTGAATGGTGCAATAGATCGAGGGCTATTAAGTACTTATTTAAATACTTAAACAAAGGGCCGACGAGCAACTATTGTTATACAAGAAAACATTAGACTGTGTGATCATGTAGATTCGAAAAGGTTGTTGAGGTTGATGAAATCAAGAATTTCTTAAACTGTCGCTATTTAGCTCCATGTGAAGCGGTGTGGCGTCTCTTTTCTTTTGACATCCATTACTCCTACCCATCAGTCATGAAACTAAATTTCCACTTACCGAATCAGAACTCGATAACATTGCGTGACTCAGAAAATTTGCCAGCACTGCTTGGAAGGGAAGGCATCAACATAACGATGTTTACTGAGTGGTTTGAGCTAAACAAGCGCGATATGGAAGCCAGAGAACTTACCTATGCTGAAATACCGAAAAAGTATGTGTGGCATGAACAAGAGAAACTCTGGAAACCTAGGAAACAAAAAAAATGCATCGGGCGAATTGTTTATTCAAACCCAGCCTCAGGGGAGCGATACTATCTCAGAATGTTACTGAATGTAGTCAGAGGACCTCAATCGTATGATGAACTAATGACGGTTAACAACATATTGTGCGGGACATTTAAAGAGGCATGCTATGCATATGGGTTACTCAATGACGACACGGAATGGACACAAGCTATATCAGAGGCAAGATTGTGGGCATTAGGACCACAACTGCGTGACTTATTTGTTACAATTTTGTTGTTTTGTGAGGTAAGTAGACCACTACAGTTATGGGAAGAAAACTGGGAAGCTTTATCAGAGGATATTCTACATAAAAAACGGAAACATTTCAGGTACCCTGACTTGCAGCTTACAGATGAACAAATTCAGAACTATTGTTTGGTTGAAATACAAGAATTGTTAAACAGAAATGGGAGATCTTTGACAGATTTCCAAGATCTCCCACGACCAAACCCAATGTTGCTAACAAACATGGACAATCGTTTGATTATAGAAGCGCTAGACTTTGATATGAAAAAGAGCAAGATTGAACATGAACAGCTTCATCCGTTGTTAAACCCCGAACAACGTTTAATCTATGAGGAGGTTATTGATTCTGTGCACAATCAACAAGGACGGTTTTTCTTTGTTTATGGACCTGGAGGGACTGGAAAGACATTTTTATACAAGACTATAATCTCAAGAGTAAGATCAGAAAGAATGATAGTACTTGCAGTTGCATCTTCAGGTACATCATTTAATACATGTTTATTAATTGATTAAATATTCGTAGCATGCCCTACAACAATTATGACATTATTTAAAGAATTCATAAATAACTAAAACTTCAAAATTGAACTAGGAATTGCTTCGTTACTTCTACCGGGAGGGAGGACTGGTCATAGCAGATTTGTTATTCCGCTAGAATTAATGGAAAATAGCACATGTGGTATCAAACAAAAAACGCATTTAGCAGAACTAATGCAAGAGGTTAGGCTGATAATTTGGGACGAAGCGCCAATGACACAAAGATATGCTTTTGAGGCATTAGACAAGACGTTGAGGGATATATTGGGGTACCAAAAATTTGAAAATAGAAGCCGCATTTTTGGAGGAATGACGGTGTTGCTGGGAGGTGACTTTAGACAAATTCTACCGGTTATCCCGAAAGGCAAGAGGGCAGACGTGGTTCAAGCTTGCATAAACCGATCATACCTGTGGAAATCTTGCAAGGTTTTCATGCTTACTCGCAGCATGAGAGTCAACGAGTATACTGAAAATGGGGAAATTGATACTCGAAAGCAAGATTTCAATAAGTGGGTTCTAGATGTGGGCGATGGGAATTTGCCAGCAAAAATTAAAGAAGGGGAGGATGAGGCAACCTGGATTCAGATTCCCGAAAATTTCATTATTAAATCATGGAATTCTCCTATTGAATAGATTGTCAAAGAAACATTCCCTGATTTTACAACAAGACAAAATGAGGATGAGTATCTCAAAGAAAGAGCCATTTTGACTCCCAAAAATGATGATGCTGATGCGATTAATGCCTATATGTTTCAAAAGTTAGAAGGTGAGCCTGTAACTTACAATAGTGCAGATGAAATATGTAAGGCATCGACTGATACTCTTGAACAAGACCAACTATACCCCATTGAGTTCTTAAATTCCTTAAATTTTCAAGGGATGCCACCGCATGCCATTTGCTTAAAAAAGGAACTCCCAATAATGCTTTTACGAAATGTTAATCCAAGCCAGGGACTATGCAATGGAACTCGACTGATCATCACTGATCTTGGGCAGTTTGTTATTCGCGCCAAAATCCCATCGGTTCAAATGTAGGGGACACCGTCCTTATACCGAGAATCACGCTAACATCCACGCAATCAAAATGGCCATTCATAATGAAACGGAGACAATTTCCTATCAAACCATGCTACGCAATGACCATTAATAAAAGTCAAGGGCAATCACTTAATTATGTCGGTCTCTATTTGCCAAGTCCTGTGTTCAGTCATGGCCAACTTTATGTGGCACTATCTAGGGTCACATGTAATATCCGCAATTTCGAATTTCGGTAATTTTCTTTTTTCGGAGGAAGTTCGTTTTGACAACTCTATCATGACCGTTTCGTCATTCCGAGAATGATTAATTCTGCGATTTTGTCATCCGAGTTCGTTTCGGTGTCGTTTTGTTGAGTTCTGTGTCCTTAATCGACTTTTTCACGTGGGAGTTCGACTTTGTAAAGTCACCATTAATTCTTGGAAACTCCAAAAATTCTAAATCTTCGCAACATTATAGAGCATCAAGTTAGCTTTCCAATGGTTCAAACGGTGAGTCAATCGGAGTCCAGACGAGGGAGTTATGGTCAAAATAGCTAAAACTACACGATGTGCCTTTTTCGTGTTGGAGTGGGCTGTACCGTGTGCCGCGGCACACTTAAGTTGTGCCGCGGCACTAAGCTGATTCCTGGGTGTTTTTTTTTTTGCCCTGGGCCGCGGCACACTCATCCTATGCTGCGGCACACGGGCTTTTTCTGCGTTTTTTAGCAGATTTTCGAGGAGAAAACTTCATTTTTCTCCTCTCTTCTTCCTCCTTCCATCAAGGGCGATTTGTGGGCGATTTTTGGGCAATTTGAGTGATCCCAAACTTGTAGAGATCATCCACCTCAAGTCTTGTTGTAGATTTTCGACCTCTACTTGAATCATTCATCCAAATCAAGGTATTTTGGCTTGAACCCTTGTTTTTGTAGATTTGGGGATTTTCCTTTTTGATTTCGATTCCAATCCGTTTTTAATCAATTAATTGTTGTATAAACGTTGTTTTGAACTTGTTCTATGGATTGGATACTCGTATCTTTGGTTCGTTCGACCCGAGGGGTGATTTCTTTGTTCTTGAAGGGTCTTGAACATTTAATGTTCGATTAAATGTTCGAATGAGTTCCCTTTGATAGTTTGTTGGGATTTCCGTTGTTTTTGGCCTTGATTCTCGTCGTAATCATGTTTTATTATTCCTTACGGAGGATTATAGGTGCTCGATGATTCCGATGTTGAATTCCGTTGGTGATTGATGATTCATGTGGTGTTTTCCGTAGTAATTTGGTCTATCGCTCTAGATAGTGTTCGGGAATTTGAGGGCTACCCGGCCGTATCCGTTCATTTTTCCATTGCTCGTGATATCGAGGCAAGTATCTTGCCCATACATTTCATATTTCATCGGCATAATTATTGATAAATTATTTTATGCGAAATCCAATGTTTAATGAACGTTAAAAAGGATCGGTATGTCCTCGATAAATATTGTCTTTCAACGATAATTCGAATACTTCGTGAATGGATATGTTCTCGGAATATGTGTGTTAGTTTCGTACGTTGAGAGACGTTATAATCGCATTGAGTGAATATAATAGACCATAATTGTTTGTCGAGGATTGTGTATTGAATTGTATGTTTGTTCGGTGGGTATTCGACATGATGTGATGTTAGTCGTTACTCCTTTGAAAGGAGGTTGTGATGCTTAATGTTGCTTGTCTTGACAATCGACTATTGTTGTGTGCTTGTTGTATGTGATGTGCCTCCGGGTAGGATTGTTGAATCTTCGGGATCCATACTTGCTAGTATGGGTCGGGCGAAACCGTAGAGTTATCCAATACGGGTATGTCTTGCGGGGACTCCGAGGTTCGGGGCTTGCTAGCCCGATGCCGGGATAACTTGTGGGGTTATCATCGGGTATGTCTTATGGGACTCGGGTTCGTGGCTTGTTAGGGCGATGCCGGGATAACTTATGGTTGTGGTTTGGTTGTGATATTCGTGTCGTGGAGACATGTGATTTGATATGTTTTTCCTATTGGGTTATTCACTCGGGTTTGTTCTTCGGGAGCATCTGAGGTTCGTGGCTTGTTAGCACGGGACACGAATAATCCTTAGGAACATGTGATTTGTGATTTGGGTCACGAACCCCGTGTTTTGTGAAATGGGTTGTGGACCCTGCGTATTGTTACCGGAACTTGAATTTTGGAAAATGACTTGGGTGTGTCCCTAAATGTTTTCGAAAGGTTTTAGAATTCTTATATCCCAAATGTTTTCTAAACTCCCGAGATCGTCAAATGTTTTGTAATATGGACATTGGGTTATTTCCTACCTTTCACGTTTTGAATGGTTTGATCTAGTGAATTTTCTCGGGAAGTATATTCGCGATTATTCTGTTTTTGTGGAGTATGATATGTATGGCTTGTTTTCGTATTTATACTTGCACTAGCAAAACAGTGGAGTTTTGCTAACCCCCGAGTATTCGGGGGGTGGATGTCTATTTTTGCATTCAGGTTTTGGAACATAGCACAGGGTCGGCACGAAGGATGATGAAAGATGAACGATACTAATCACACGAGGATCTGTTGATGTCATTTTGGTCTAGTTGTATTTTCTTTTCCGCTGCAGTATCTTTTCCCCGTTGTACGGGAGTTTATTGTATTTTGACCCCTGCGTGGGTATGTGTTTGGAATTGAGTTGTATGTTATTATTGAAGGACCAAGTCGGTCTACTGAGTCATTTTAGCCTTAAAGGCGAGGTTTAGATATTTGATTTTAGTTATCAGCCTGGTAGATCCTCGAGGAGAGGGTCTACGGCGTGTAATATCCCTGAGCGGATTGGGGGTATTTTATAAATGGTATCGGAGCTTTGGTTGTGGAAACCTAGGCTGTCGGGTCAGTGGTGTCTGTTGAGTTTTGTCTTGTCGGATTATGTCTGACTAAGTCGTGTCGCGACGCGTCGTCTGAGTTTGTTGGTCGTGATTAGTATCGTGGGCGATCATCATCTTCGTGCGACCTGTGAATCTAAGTCTCCATTCTTTGTGTTGTGCCTCGTGTGACACGAGCTATTTTTATGATTATTTGTTAAGTGACGGAATCCTCTTATGGATTTTGATTTCGTGATATGTGGTTATTTGACTCTCATATTTCGTTCGTATGAGGAGTAGTGTTGTTGGATTGTGCATGTTGAACTGTATTTCTTTTATCCGCTGCGTGAGTTCTTTTGTAATGACTTTCGGTATTTTACCGACCGAGTTTTATTTCGAAAACTGATTCCCTTAACCGAGTTTTTGGCATTATGGCCTTGACCGCTTTGACGAAATTCTTATGACGGTATTTAGTATTTTATAAATGGCTTTCGTGAGTTTTTGAAATATTACCGTCATCGGCCTTTTTGGCGTTTTTGTAAATAGTTTTTAGCCTGGTGAGTTCCGGCGCGGGACCCACGGCGCGATAATGTTTTGTGTAATTACCAGAAATTTTTGGGCATTCTAGCCCATTGAATTATCTTTGAAAAACTTGAGTATCTTAGAAAATAAATTTCGAGACGTACTTTCAAAATGAATTATTTTCTCGTGGTACATCCAAGATGCCACGATATGTTTCAAAATTCTTCTACCGCGAGGACCCAAAATGTTTTGAGATATTTCCAATATTTTATAAACACTTTTACTTAGACCCGAGGGTCGAATATTTCCGAAAGTTTTTCACGAAAAGAAAGTGTTCTCATTTTTATCAAATGCGAGATGGTTCTCCAAAGTCTCGATAACGATGTTTCACGTTTGAACTTTTTCTTGAAAGGTGATACTCAAGATCAACCAGCATTTTTCTAAATTATTTTCAAAAGGATGTTTTCATTTTAAAAAAACCTATCCATTCCCGTTTGAGGGCTGGATATGTAAGTATGATGTTTGCTTTGTCGTTATGATGTTACTCCCGAGTATGATCGAATTGGTGGCATGAATGTCGAGGCGTTGCCACGCATTTGTTGTACTAGCCCTCTGTGAGAGGTGTGAACCGGTGTTTACTGTTTATCACCTCGTGGTGATTTGCGTGTTGTCGCACGAGTGTGGGTTGTTAAAGCTTGGATTTTTGTGCGTTTATGCACATGTGTGATTGTTTCATGATGTTTGTAATTATGTGCTGGTTATCATTCGGGCCGTTGAGGTCGCCGAACGATACCGTCGTTGTTGTAGTGTTTGTGTGTGTATTACTTTACGATGGTAATCGTTATATATGATATGTGTTATGATTCCTTGTTGTGCTGAGTTGGCATCTCCGGTATGTTGTTTTGCGGTGTTATGTTCCATCAGATCTAGCATTTGTATTTTCGGTATGCCGAGCCGAGGCATTTCAACCGTGATGTGCCGGGGAATGTACGTGCAAATTGTCCTTCTCGTCAAGAACACATTTCGAGTGTGGACTCGAGGACACCGAATTCGATTTTGCGAATTGGCTACCGAGACTTTTGGAGTTCGCGCTTCAAAGACATATCGAATCGGCTTTGAGAGGCCTTTGAATGATGTTTCGCCGATTGCACTGTTGTGTCGTCTCCTTGATTTCGTATCGTGAGTAGCGGGGACGACCTTCTTTTATAAGAGGTCGAATGTAATACCCGTATTGTTTTGGACTTCTTCATTTCCTCTTTCTCAAGTCTATCGATTCGCTCGTGTTCGTTGATACCGTCTCGAACTTGTTCTGTATTTCGGTTTCATCGTTCGAACGAGTTGTGATCTTGTTTTGGGTCGCTCTGGTTATCGCTGTGACTTTTCCGAGTTCGGTTCGATTCTTGTGAACCTTGTTCGGAAGTAACATCTTTTGGTTCTACTAGTTCTTTTAATCGAAGTGGATCGGATTTAGAACTTCTGTATTTTCGACTCTGTCGACTCGTTTATGTTCGTTGACATTTTCTGAGCTTGTCCTGCCCCTTGCTTTTGTTGATCGAACGAGCGTGGTATTGTTTCGGAATAACTCGTTTGTCGTTGTGACTTTTCAATTTCTATTCCCTCTCGTGTGGATCTTATGTGAATGCATATGTTGTTGTTTTCACCGGATCATATATTGTCTCGAGTCGAGATGTGAACCTTGGAGTTGTTGTTTGAATTTTTATTGTTCTTCGTGATTCGAACATGATCGTTCGATTTTTGTTGTCTCGATCTTTGTGGTTCGATCGTTTGATTGTTCGGTTTTTGTTGATCTCGTTTCGCGATTGTTGAGCGTTCAGACTCCTTCATAATTCCCTTAAGTTCGGGAAATTAGTCTCGTTTTTGATCTTCCAACCCTTGGGCGGTGGAATTCCGTATTAGTTCAGCGATTGGCTCGCGTTTCGATTGATGTACCGTTGTGTTGGTCGTCGTGGAGCGTGTTTTCACGCCGTATGTCTCTTTGCGTTTCTTGCAGCGTTTCGCCGTTGGGCGAGAGTTTTCTATTTTTGTGTATCTCGTCGAGTTTTCCTGGCGGGTATATTGCTCCCCCCCTACTTGTTTTAAGTTTCGGGACGAAACTTCTTTTAAGGAGGGTAGAATGTAATATCCGCAATTTCGAATTTCGGTAATTTTCTTTTTTTGGAGGAAGTTCGTTTTGACAACTCTATCATGACCGTTTCGTCATTCCGAGAATGATTAATTCTGCACTTTTTGTCATCCGAGTTCGTTTCGGTGTCGTTTTGTTGAGTTCCGTGTCCTTAATCGACTTTTTCACGTGGGAGTTCGACTTTGTAAAGTCACCATTAATTCTTGGAAACTCCAAAAATTCTGAATCTTTCCAACGTTATATAGCATCAAGTTAGCTTTCCAATGGTTCAAACGGTGAGTCAATCGGAGTCCAGACGAGGGAGTTATGGTCGAAATAGCTAAGACTACACGATGTGCCTTTTTCGTGTTGGAGTGGGCTGTACCGTGTGCCGCGGCACACTTCAGCTATGCCGCAGCACTAAGCTGATTCCTGGGCGCTTTTTTTTGGCCCTGGGCCGCGGCACACTCATCCTGTGCCGCGGCACACGGGCTTTTTCTGCGTTTTTTAGCAGATTTTCGAGGAGAAAACTTCATTTTTCTCCTCTCTTCTTCCTCCTTCCATCAAGGGCGATTTGTGGGCGATTTTTGGGCGATTTGAGTGCTCCCAAACTTGTAGAGATCATCCACCTCAAGTCTTGTTGTAGATTTTCGACCTCTACTTGAATCATTCATCCAAATCAAGGTATTTTGGCTTGAACCCTTGTTTTTGTAGATTTGGGGATTTTCCTTTTTGATTTCGATTCCAATCCGTTTTTAATCAATTAATTGTTGTATAAACGTTGTTTTGAACTTGTTCTACCGATTGGATACTCGTATCTTTGGTTTGTTCGACCCGAGGGGTGATTTCTTTGTTCTTGAAGGGTCTTGAACATTTAATGTTCGATTAAATGTTCGAATGAGTTCCCTTTGATAGTTTGTTGGGATTTCCGTTGTTTTTGGCCTTGATTCTCGTCGTAATCGTGTTTTATTATTCCTTACGGAGGATTATAGGTGCTCGATGATTCCGATGTTGAATTCCGTTGGTGATTGATGATTCATGTGGTGTTTTTCCGTAGTAATTTCGGTGCTATCGCGTTCTAGATAGTGTTCGGGAATTTGAGGGCTACCCGGCTGTATCCGTTCATTTTTCCATTGCTCGTGATATCGAGGCAAGTATCTTGCCCATACATTTCATATTTCATCGGCATAATTATTGATAAATTATTTTATGCGAAATCCAATGTTTAATGAACGTTAAAAAGGATCGGTATGTCCTCGATAAATATTGTCTTTCAACGATAATTCGAATACTTCGTGAATGGATATGTTCTCGGAATATGTGTGTTAGTTTCGTACGTTGAGAGATGTTATAATCGTATTGAGTGAATATAATAGACCATAATTGTTTGTCGAGGATTGTGTATTGAATTGTATGTTTGTTCGGTGGGTATTCGACATGATGTGATGTTAGTCGTTACTCCTTTGAAAGGAGGTTGTGATGCTTAATGTTGCTTGTCTTGACAATCGACTATTGTTGTGTGCTTGTTGTATGTGATGTGCCTCCGGGTAGGATTGTTGAATCTCCGGGATCCATACTTGCTAGCATGGGTCGGGCGAAACCGTAGGGTTATCCAATACGGGTATGTCTTGCGGGGACTCCGAGGTTCGGGGCTTGCTATCCCGATGCCGGGATAACTTGTGAGGTTATCATCGGGTATGTCTTGCGGGGACTCCGAGGTTCGTGGCTTGTTAGGGCGATGCCGGGATAACTTATGGTTGTGGTTTGGTTGTGATATTCGTGTCGTGGAGACATGTGATTTGATATGTTTTTCCTATTGGGTTATTCACTCGGGTTTGTTCTTCGGGAGCATCTGAGGTTCGTGGCTTGTTAGCACGGGACACGAATAATCCTTAGGAACATGTGATTTGTGATTTGGGTCACGAACCCCGTGTTTTGTGAAATGGGTTGTGGACCCTGCGTATTGTTACCGGAACTTGAATTTTGGAAAATGACTTTTGGGCTGTGTCCCTAAATGTTTTCGAAAGGTTTTAGAATTCTTATATCCCAAATGTTTTCTAAACTTCCGAGATCGTCAAATGTTTTGTAATATGGACATTGGGTTATTTCCTACCTTTTACGTTTTGAATGGTTTGATCAAGTGAATTTTCTCGGGAAGTATATTCGCGATTATTCTGTTTTTGTGGAGTATGATATGTATGGCTTGTTTTCGTATTTATACTTGCACTAGCAAAACAGTGGAGTTTTGCTAACCCGAGTATTCGGGGTGGATGTCTATTTTGCATTCGAGTTTTGGAGCATAGCATGGTCGGCACGAAGGATGATGAAAGATGAACGATACTAATCACACGAGGATCTGTTGATGTCGTTTTGGTCTAGTTGTATTTTCTTTTCCGCTGCAGTATCTTTTCCCCGTTGTACGGGAGTTTATTGTATTTTGACCCCTGTGTGGGTATGTGTTTGGAATTGAGTTGTATGTTATTATTGAAGGACCAAGTCGGTCTACTGAGTCATTTTAGCCTTAAAGGCGAGGTTTAGATGTTTGATTTTAGTTATCAGCCTGGTAGATCCTCGAGGAGAGGGTCTACGGCGTGTAATATCCCTGAGCGGATTGGGGGTGTTACATCACAAGCCCTGACGGACTCAAAATTCTAATGATGGAAGACGAAGACAGGGAACTCAAGCACTGCACCCGAAATATTGTTTTCAAGGAGGCTTTCAACAACCTATCTTAACATACCGAGGTACTTTTTTGATAATGATTTAAAACTATTGTCTCTCTATTTTCGTTATAAATAATTAACAACTTTCTCACACATTCAATATTTCGCGTTGCTCTGCAGGATGTATATCCGGCACACAGACCGCTGTCGTTTTCAAAAAAACATGATTCACAGATAATAAAAAACAAATGTTTTGACCCAGTTAGTTCCATTTCGCATTTCCATGTCCAATGTTTTGAAAGGCGCGAGCCGAGTTTGAGGTTTTTGGCCGGACGAGGCGAGGCGTAAGCCTCGAGGCGCTATGAGGCGTAAGCCTCAATTTATTAAAGTAAGTCATAAAAGCTGTGTGGAACTTTCGTATATTGAGAGAAATTACTAAAAAAAAAAAAAATTCACAGATACATCATCAATCCCAAATCATCATACAAAAATAACATCACTACCCCAGCATAAAGTTGTCGGTCATCAAAAATAACCCAGTTTCAGTATTTTATTTTTTGTATTAAAAAATAAAAAATTTTATTAAAAAAAATCAATTCAGTGCAGCGAAAAAGAAAATTGAGAAATTGATGCTCTTTATTTTATTGAGAACTTGATTCTTCAAGTCTGCTAGCAGTATTTCATTTCGCAAAAATTGGTGCTATTTATTTTATCATCACACCTCAATAAAACATAAAAAATAAAGAAATTGTACTTTATTTTTCCCAAATAAAAGCGCTATAGCATAAAAAAAATGAGTGCAAGTAGTATGCGACCGTTCAATAATCAAGTACTGGAAAAAATTATATCAAAAATATTTATTGAGCAGCATAAGTCAATATTTTATTATAAAAATTAAGTGCTGGAAAAATAAAATAAAAAATAAAATAATCTACCCAAAAATTAAAAAAGGAGGATAATGAAAGAGAAGGGTTTGAACGATTCTTCACCATCATATGAAAATGATATCGGTTTTTTGCTAACCACGTGGTTAGCATAACCTCAGTTTATAACCTCAGACCCATTTGGTCGTCCTTGGTCCACTGTAAAGAAACGTAAAAAGAAAAAGGAAAGGAGGAGCTGAAATAAACCATTACCAACAACAAACAACAAGTTTAAACCCTTCAGTGCCAAGAACAAATACTTAACCCATATGAAACACCAACTACATCTATCTTACCAGTTAACCATAATTTTGAGTTCTCTAATATATAACATCTAATATATATTAATATATATATATATATATATAATTATTAAATGTTGAAAATGAAGATGGGAGGGAGGCGTGCCTGAGGCGCGTCCTCGGAGGCGCGCTAGGCGCACAAAGGCGCCCGCCTCCCTCCTCGCGCCCGCCTCGCCTTCCAGGAGGCGCTGCCCTTGGCGCCCCTAGCGCCTCGCGCCTCGGGCGCGCCTCTAACAACTATGACTGTATTATAACACGCCTAACCTGCTGAAGTGTTCTTCACATTTTTCACTCAATACTGCTATCTAGCAAGCAAACTATTATTCCTTACTACAAACTTCTTCAGACTCCAAAACCAAAACCAATGCTCACTCCAAAGTGCAACCCAATAATACCTGTTTTGAAAAATATAGATTAGTATACGCGTTAATAAGCAATTTATTTTCCAAATCTAAATAAGCTGATCAACAAATAGAGTAATTTTAAACTTATCTTTTGGCCTTATGAGGGTGAAAACAGAACGGCAGGCATTTTTATATCAGACCATGGACTACCATCAAAACATCATTTTCCTCTTCTACACTTCACCCAGGATAATCTCTGCACTAAATCCACAACAAACAACACTAACACTTTAACATGCTATTATGCAACAAACGAATAGATAAGTTTCAATATTTCATACATCATTACAGATATAACCCCCAAATGAGGTCAAGCATGTTAGTAATCCCAAAAACAAAGAGGTCAACTCGCCGTAAAATAAAAATAGTATTCTATGTATATTTTCAAGATAAAATAAAATGAAAATAAGAAAATGACATATCCTTGAAGCCTCTGAATTTGGTGGGCCGTGTGTTGATGATAACGCTTTTTCTTCCGACCGTGCCAGTTTCTGTATTTTATTTTCTGTATTATAAAATAAAAAATTTTATTAAAAAAAATCAAATTCAGTGCAGCGAAAAAGAAAATTGAGAAATTGATGCTCTTTATTTTATTGAGAACTTGATGCTTCAAGCCTGCTAGCAGTATATCATGTCACAGAAATTGGTGCTATTTATTTTATCATCACACCTCAATAAACAAAAAAAATAAAGAAATTGTACTTTATTTTTCCCAAAGAAAAGCGCTATAGCATAAAAAAAATGAGTGCAAGTAGTATGCGACCGTTCAATAATCAAGTACTGGAAAAAATTATGTCAAAAATATTTATTGAGCAGCATAAGTCAATATTTTATTATAAAAATTAAGTGCTGGAAAAATAAAATAAAAAATAAAATAATCTACACAAAAATTAAAAAAGGAGGATAATGAAAGAGAAGGGTTTGAACGATTCTTCACCATCATATGAAAATAATATCGGTTTTTTGCCAACCACGTGGTTAGCATAACCTCAGTTTATAACCTCAGACCCATTTGGTCGTCCTTGGTCCACTGTGAAGAAACGTAAAAAGAAAAGAAAATGAGGAGCTGAAATAAACCATTACCAACAACAAACAACAGATTTAAACCCTTCACTGCAAAGAACAAATACTTAACCCATATGAAACACCAACTACATCTATCTTATCAGTTAACAGAGTACTTTTTTAATTATATATATTCAACACTTCTTTTGTAATACTCCCAATCATCTTTCATTTCAGTTGATATTTCTTTTATTGATATACCTAATTATAGTGGCTAACTAATGTAAACTAATTAATAGTGGAAATATATGATATTTTCGCGGGATTTTAGGTTTAAGTTTTTAATATATAGCGCACACTACTATATTATATTTCTAGCAAGCAAACTATTATTCCTTACTACGAACTTCTTCACACTCCAAAACCAAAACCAATGCTCACTCCAAAGTGCAACCCAATAATACCTGTTTTGAAAAATACAGATTAGTATACGCGTTAATAAGCAATTTATTTTCCAAATCTAAATACGCTGATCAACAAAGTGAGTAATTTTAAACTTATCTTTTGGCCTTATGAGGGTGAAAACTCAACGGCAGGCCTTTTTATATCAGACCATGGACTACCATCAAAACATCATTTTCCTCTTCTACACTTTAACATGCTATTATGCAACAAACGAATAGATAAGTTTCAATGTTTCATACATCATTACAGATATACCCCCCAAATGAGGTCAAGCATGTTAGTAATCCCAAAAACAAAGAGGTCGACTCGCCGTAAAATAAAAATAGTATTCTATGAATATTTTCAAAATAAAATAAAATGAAAATAAGAAAATGACATACCCTTGAAGCCTCTGAATTTGGTGGGCCGTGTGTTGATGATAACGCTTTTTCTTCCGACCGTGCCAGTTTCAGAAGTTTATTTTCTGTATTAAAAAATAAAAAAAAAAAATTTAAAAAAATCAAATTCAGTGCAGCGAAAAAGAAAATTGAGAAATTGATGCTCTTTATTTTATTGAGAACTTGATGCTTCATGTCTGCTAGCAGTATTTCATTTCGCAGAAATTGGTGCTATTTATTTTATCATCACACCTCAATAAAACATAAAAAATAAAGAAATTGTACTTTATTTTTCCCAAAGGAAAGCGCTATAGCATAAAAAAATGAGTGCAAGTAGTATGCGACCGTTCAATAATCAAGTACTGGAAAAATTATGTCAAAAATATTTATTGAGCAGCATAAGTCAATATTTTATTATAAAAATTAAGTGCTGGAAAAATAAAATAAAATATAAAATAATATTCACAAAAATTAAAAAAGGAGGATAATGAAAGAGAAGGGTTTGAACGATTCTTCACCATCATATGAAAATGATATCGGTTTTTTACTAACCACGTGATTAGCATAACCTCAGTTTATAACCTCAGACCCATTTGGTAGTCCTTGATCCACTGTGAAGAAACGTAAAAAGAAAAAGGAAAGGAGGAGCTGAAATAAACCATTACCAACAACAAAACAGATTTAAACCCTTCAGTGCCAAGAACAAATACTTAACCCATATGAAACACCAACTACATCTATCTTACCAGTTAACCCTAATTTTGAATTCTCTAATATATAACATCTAATATATATTAATATATATATATATATATAATATAATTATTAAATGTTGAAAATGAAGATGGGAGGGAGGCGCGCTAGGCGCACAAAGGCGCCCTCCTCCCTCCCCGCGCCCGCCTCGCCTTCTAGGAGGCGCTGCCCTTGGCGCCCCTAGCGCCTTGCGCCTCAGGCGCGCCTCTAACAACTATGGCTGTATTATAACACGCCTAACCTGCTGAAGTGTTCTTCACATTTTGCACTCAAAACTGTTATCTAGCAAGCAAGCTATTATTCCTTACTACAAACTTCTTCAGACTCCAAAACCAAAACCAATGCTCACTCCAAAGTGCAACCCAATAATACCTGTTTTGAAAAATACAGATTAGTATACGCGTTAATAAGCAATTTATTTTCCAAATCTAAATAAGCTGATCAACAAAGTGAGTAATTTTAAACTTATCTTTTGGCCTTATGAGGGTGAAAACACAACGACAGGCATTTTTATATGAGACCATGGACTACCATCAAAACATCATTTTCCTCTTCTACACTTCACCCAGGATAATCTCTGCACTAAATCCACAACAAACAACACTAACACTTTAATATGCTATTATGCAACAAACGAATAGATAAGTTTCAATGTTTCATACATCATTACAGATATAACCCCCAAATGAGGTCAAGCATGTTAGTAATCCCAAAAACAAAGAGGTCGACTTGCCGTAAAATAAAAATAGTATTCTATGTATATTTTCAAGATAAAATAAAATGAAAATAAGAAAATGACATACCCTTGAAGCCTCTAAATTTGGTGGGCCGTGTGTTGTCAATCTTATGTTGTTTGAGCGACCTCCCATCGGGCGTTCGATTTGATTTGATCACTATAACACATTCTGATGCAGTTCAAAGAGCTTGCTCAAGCTTATGAGGTTTTGAGTGATCCAGAAAAACGCGAGATCTATGACCAGTTTGGGGAGGAAGGACTTAAGGAACACGCTGGTGGTGGCAGTGGTATGCATGATCCATTCGACATCTTTTCGTACTTCTTTGGTGCAGGTGGTAGTCCCTTTGGAGGTGAGTTATCTACATTTCACAGAACAGTAAAAAGAATCAAATTTGATACCCATTAAAGTTTAACAAATGCCAACTGAATCTTCAAAAAAAAAAAGTATATCCAAACATGCTCAGAAAACCAAAAAAAAAAAAAACTATAGGTATGTCGAAATCCAACTTCACAAACTACATCAGTAAAACTCAGAACATCAAAAAAAAAGAGATGATCAGAACTATAAGGATAGACTTTTATCAATTTTTACCGCAACCAGTTGCGACAAAGCGAATGTCCACCCCCATGAGAGGGCGCAGCCTGGTCGGAGAAACCAAATTATCCTCCGGAGACGATTTATGGCGACCCATTAAATCCCACGCAGCCGTGCCACAAAAAAGCAACTCTCCACCCTTGACATGAAGAATAAAATAATGAAGAGTAATATAATTAATATAAAGACAAATATCTTGGGATTTGGATATGGGAAATTAAGCATGTGGATAGCATCTTCATTTGATTCTTCAAAATGAGGAGATTTATCTTTTTTTTTTCAACCATAATTTTGAATATAATTCTTCATTTTGCAAAGTGATAAGCACATGTTAAAAGTTCAGAATTTGCACTCTGCACAAACCAAACTCGGAGTTTTGCAAATTTCTCCCAATCACTTCAATAGCAGGTTTTCCAAACGAAAACTTTCAGACAAAGTATTATTAAAGATAGCCAATACCTATTCACCGTCTCCTTTAGAGAAGACAGCAGTCAGAATAATACCAGAGAAATCAGTCTTACCCAGAGGCATGTCCGATAACTGACCTTTATTAACAACATCAGCAAAAGACCTGGGGGGTTGGGGCTGAGAATCTTGCTCAGGAGTAACTGGTTTGTTTACTTACGGATGTTTAGGTTTATCAAAAGGCTGAGCCAGCTTTCCGGCTTCATCCCAGAATGTTCCGCTGGACTCCGATGACACCTTCTCCGTCGCCGTGGTGCCAGGATTTTTAGGTTTGCCGGTTACGTCTGCCAATATTGATTTTTCCACTGTTTGACCAGCCGGATTAATGAAATTTCCGATCAAGTAGGGATCTTTAACAGATTCACACAGCCGGAGTTAGTAGAAACTCCTCAAATCGATTTTTTGTTCGAACTCACCAAGATGGCCGAGGGCGACTTGAAGTTAAGGAAGTTCACCGAGATGAGTGAGCAATGGGCACCGTCGTTAACCGCAGGGAGACTATCGTTTACCATTGACTTTACAGATCTGGGTGACTGGAAATTTTGTAGGCGGTGAAATGTTCTAGATCTTCCCCGTGAGATTGGGGAAAGTGATTTCTGAGGAATGGGGGAGCCCCTAATTTCGCGTAGGTAATTTAAAACTCCAGATCTACGTGTGTGTGTGCGCACTTCTCATGTGTGAGAGAGAGAAAAAGTCAAACAACTATAAAGATTTAAAAGTTAAAAAAAAACATACAACAAAATAAAAAAATATATCAAATATTAAAACTAAGATTTTATTCATTAAAAACCAAACCAAACCAAACATACCCAGTATATCCCGCTCAGAGCAGGGTCTGGGGAGGGTAAGATGTACGCAGACCATGCCCCTACTTATTACGGTAGGGAGGCTGTTTCCGTGAAGACCCCCAGCTTAGTGCACAGCAGAATCCTGTGTGATAAATACAAAGGAAAACATATGATTCAAAAAAGCTCGAGACCATACCTGAGCCCATGGCTTGATCCACATGGGACTTACCTAAGCGGAATTTGGCTACTTCACTCCCGATGAACGCTGCTCTAACAAAAGAGAAGTAGGCTCTGTGCACAAAAATACACCACACGCAAAGACAATAGGATAAAATATACAATAAAAGTAAAAATGCAATGCTCTAGGTCAAAGCTAACCGAGACAACCCAACCCTGAGGCTCTCAACTACAGCACCGCTCCCTACAAAAGAATCCACAACTCTGATCTGGCGTCTCCAAGCGCACCTATCAACAGTCATGGTCTCGGAAAGGTTTAAGGCATTTTATTCATTAAAATGCCTTAAGCCTGACATACTACACCATAATAATAATCAAGAAAATATAAAAACAAACACTCAAATTTGTAATTTTTTCATAAAAGTCTCTTCAAGTAGACAATGTATAACATTAACTTAGTTATTAACCCCGCGTGAAAATATGAACGTTCAAACATGTGACCGACACTTTTACTCAACATCCCGATTTTAAATTTTCATAAAAATTAATGCCGCAAATTACGATAACAGCAATTAGATCAAACTGATGTGCGTAGCACGGGTCTAAAATGCATAACATTAACTCTTTTATTAATCCTGGGTGAAAATTTGAACATTCGAACCAACTATATGGGACTGCAAGTGTGTGTGTTTATGGTTAGTATGTTTCTAAAAATTAGGGTTGTGTGATGTTTAATAGTGTTTACACCCGGAAAACTTAGGTAAGTTAATGTAACCATTGACTTGGCAAAATAAGTTTTGATTTTGTTTTATTTATCTTTATTTAAACGAGGAGCGAATAAACAGTAGCCAAAACGACTCAAGGAAAAAAATATCAAAACAATCTTGATCCTTCAATGTGAAACATAATGTCAAAGAAAAAAGGAAGGAAACAAAAACGATACCACAAACATAAATAACAGAAAGATGATCGAAGCGCCGCACCAACACAGAGAACAAAATACGGAAATATGGTGCCTCATATTTCTCATACAAAAAGAGGAAACAAGCAGATAAGCGTACTTTTGAGTGGCTCGCGGCGGCTGATCAATTGGAGAAAATGTGGCCAAAGTACAAAGAGCGTGTAGAAGATGAGTTAAAATTAGGGTTTAGATTTTTGTTTTCTTTTCTATGGGTGGAACCGGGCTTCAAAACTCCTTTGTCTTTGGATTTTATAGGCTCAGCCATTATAACGTCCAAATAATAATTAATAAAGTCCATCGGTGGGACATTTGTAAATTTCATATATGACCCCATTTTTATATTAAAATTTTCAATACCCAAATCCAGTCCAGTTTTATTATTCTCACATACAAATAAATATTTAAATTTATTTCTTAAAATTTTTGGTAAAATTTTCGGTTACCGTAAACAGATAAATGTTTAAACTTTATATAAATATTAGATGCGAAATTCAATTTATTAGACATACAATGTCAAGTAATGAATGCACGGTTTGCGAAATTACATAACTATCACTGTTTTTCCTGCGATTTTTTGCAAAATGCAATTCTTTGTTAAACCTTTTTTGGATAGTCGTATGCGTTTAACCTTTATTTAACTCAACTAATAAATCAACTTATTTTATACCTATTTAGCTAAATATTACGGGACACGTTTCAATTAGATATACTTCAACAATTTACACAAACATTACGCAATAAACACTTATATACAATATGTGTGACAATAACAAAAAAAAGCTATAAGCTTCTCAAATGGCAACAAACAACATCCGACGCAATCTTGGTATCCATCTGCACATATTCAACCATGTGCACCAACATTACGTACAAAACACGTAGATATAATGCATAACATTAACATACTACACTATAACAACAACTTAAATTTAACATATATGACCAATGCTTTTACTCATCATCCCGAACTTAACATTTTTGTATAACCAAACTAAAGTAAACCATAACCAAAATTAATACCATAAATTAACCGAATATGGAACAGACCAAAACAATGTGCAATGCAAGAGATTTAATACTATCACGACAAAATTTCAATCCATCCCTCAGTGTTCAAGACTATAAAACATAAATATCATTCGGAGTGTTTCACTCAACCTCAATTAAAAGCGATGAAATAACGTCACCAACAATCTTCATCCCCTGATAACAAACACAAATTACAAACTTATTGAAAAAAATAAAAAAAAAACTAATACATTACATATAATTAATTATATAAAACTTATATTACAAACATTGACGCAACGTTGATAAAAAGTATATAAACATCTGCACAAACATTACGTACAAAACACGTAGATATTCAACCAAAAACACAGTCGGTGCATCGCACGGGTTCGTAAGGCCTCGTTATTTTAATTAATGTGCAGTTTGAGTAATAAATAATTCTACAGTTAAATGCCCCTGTGAGGCAACAGTTAAGAATAGTTTGCTGGCTAGGCTGTTTTACTTCTGAAAATCTTTTGTATCTGAGATGATGTACTAAAATTTTATCGACTGGCAGAGAAATCCCGACAGAAAATGCCGTCGTCGCTAATTTACCGACGGCTTACCAAATCCCGTCCCTCGGTAAAATTCTTCTTCTCAAAATTCAGGAATAATTTTACCAACGGATTACCGACGGCAACGACCGTTGATAATTTACCAACGGCACGGTGCCATTGGTAAATTGTATGCATTAAAGCTTTTTTTGATCCATGCCGGGGTGGGGTCGGGTCGGGTCGGGGCTCGATCGAGTTCAGGTCGAGTCGGGTCGGTATGGACCAATGTCTTCATTCAATGTTACCCAGCAAGGTTTTGGTTTATAAGGTAATGAATAATGTGGTATTTTTTCGATGTGCGATAAGTTTGTTTCAGAATTTACCAACGGCAACTGGTCGTCGATAAAGCCGTCGGGAAATGCCGTCGGAAAATTCTGAAATATAAAAAAATGGAAGAATTATTCCCACCGTCGGTAATGTCGTCGGTAAATTCTGAAATATAAAAAAAATGGAAAAATTATTTACCAACTGCAACCGTGCACAGTAATTCTGTCGTCTCTAATATCGTCGGTAAATTTGATGGTCAAATTCGTGCCAACATCCCGCCAACGTGTTCGCTAATCCGTCTGTAAATTTAGTTGATTGATGCCATCGGTAATCCGTCGGTATTTTAGGTATTTATCAACGGCAGAGCAGTCGTCGGTAATTTTTCGATGGTAAAACTAGTTTTTTTTGTAGTGTTAGTGCCATCAGGTTTGTTTCCTTTGAGAATTACAGGAAGTGGATTAAAAGAAATCTGAGATAAAAAAACATTCATCACATAATGCATAACAAAATGTATTGAAAAAACTCAAAACACAATATATATACTAGCAAGTAGCAACCAACACCTCAAAAAACTCGCATATGCATTCCGATAAATTTTATCTACTGGAATGGAATTCTCTTTGTTCCAAAAAAAAAAAATCAACCATCCAAAATTATCGGGTTGTGTGTGTGGAGGGCACGTGCGAACGTGAAGTTTTTTTTTGGGTTTGTGTAGGAGGCATGTCTATCTATCGGGTCCAGCATGGAGCAATCACTTTCCCAAGTTTTAGTAAAGGAAAAAAAAAGAAAGAAAAAGAAAGTTAGGATAGAAAAGAAGAGAAAAGTAAGTGAAAGAAAATTGTATTTTGTGTTCACGAGTTTGAAGAAAGTGAAAAGAAAATTAACCATTTTGTTCTTTTCTCTTCAAATTCTTCCAAATCGGAAGGAAAGTTAGGAGGGAAAGTTTTCCTTAAATTTCTTTTCGTTTCTTTTCATTAAAAAACTCAGGAACACCAGATATTTTTTTTCCTCTTATTTCCATCTATTTCCCTTCTTTTCTCTTGTTAAGTTAGTGCAAAGCATAGGGCGGTTAATTTTCTTTCGTCTCATGTTATTGTGCAGGTGGAGCGCCATGTTGCTTTATTGGCTGCTGCGGGGCTTATTTCATCTGAGTTCTGGGCGGGTTGCTCGCCGCCTAATCGTTTCCAGCGAGCTACATCTTCCCCCGCTCAGACTCGTCGCCCCGTCCCGGTGGTTTGGCTTCGACCCGAGTCCTCTTGGATCAAGCTGAACACGGATGGTTCGTTCGATAGAGACACACAGATTGCGGGTGGGGGAGGTCTGATTAGAGATCATCAGGGAGAGCTCCTTCTTGCTTTCCATTCCTCTTTTCAGGCCTCTTCTAGTTTTGATGCTGAGATCCAGGCGTTGGCGATTGGTTTGATTCTAGCTTCCCAGAGATCGGGACATGTTTGGATTGAGCTTGATACTGCTGCTGTGGTGACCCTGCTATCATCTGGCCATCGGGGCTCTTGGCAGGTTCGTCACACTCTTATGCGTATCTGACACATTCTCAGAGATATTCAGTTCAGAGTCACTCATATTTTCCGGGAGGGCAACAGGCCGGCCGACTATCTTTCTGAGCTTGGCATGTCGTCCCTCGGCATTCAAACTTATACTTTCGATACTGCTCCTCCGTTCCTTCTCTCCCTTATACGGATGGATTAGTTTGGTTATCCGTCTTTTAGATTTAGATAGTTTTTATTTTTATCGATTACTTGTTTGCCTATTGGTCCGCACATTTACTCGCTTTAGTGGTGCACTCAGACGATCTAGCGGGCCGTAGGCACTTTAGATTTTAGGTTCCGGATTATAGCCCATTTTTGGTCATAATTCGGAGTTGAGTTGTTTTGGTCTACGGGTCCGCACATTAGCCCACTTTTTGTGGTGCACTTTGTATTTCTTTTGCGGGCCGTAGATTTTTTCGATGCTTTGACCAGAATTATGGCCCATTTTTTGTCATAATTCGGGGCTGATACTTTGTATTTCTTGGGGAAAAAAAAAAACTTAAACTCGTGAACTAAGCGTTAGAGGTGACTCCTTGTGCGCGGAAATAAAGTATATTTAATTGTTAGTCAGATACATTATCTCGCGGTTTAACTGGAAGCTATTTTGAGGGGCCAGAGCTTTTTTTCATAGGATTAATCATACAAACTATGGATCACTATGTATAAAAAAAAGGAAAAATAGCTTTGAATGATTTTTTTATGTGGTTAATTGCAGTGGGCATATGACTTTTTCAACGACCACCAACTTTCTTTTTTTTTATCCGAATCTAAACATTCCATCTAAAAATTTGAAAATTCGATTTGAATTGAATCGATCCGATATCTTCGGGTCGAATTTCGAATTAAGCTTTTACATTTTAGATTTTGGATCAGATCTGATAAAATCCGTGGATTTTCGGATTGATCCGATCTATTCAAAAAAATAAAAAATAAAAAGATTATTTTGTATAATATTGTCTCTCTACACAAGTTAAACATGCACACACGTCTCATCTCAATGCCTATCTACCGAAAAACTCCAATAAATTTACATATTTCACCATATCACATCCCTTCCTTCATTGTTCACTTATCACGTCTCTCACATCTCCTCCGCAGCTCCGTTCAGTCACCGATCGCATCTCCTCTTCTCTCCTCTTTAAGTTCTCCATCCAGTATGAATCTACTTCATTCATATTTTTTATTATACGAGTAGTCAACACTCTTTCATTCTGATTCTTTTTGAATATATCGGATTTTTTTAAAAAAAAGAGAGTAATGTTTTTAAAATTTTCTGATTTTTCGGATACAATTCGAAAAATACGATTTAAATTCGGATTGATCCGTTCCAATCTAATATTTCGGATCGGATTTTGGGTTGAGCAAAACCTTTTCCAAATCTTCGGATCAATCCGAATTTTGGACGGATCGGGTCGATCCGACGCACACCCCTATCCTACGGTGTAGCATAGCATTTCGTTCTTCTTGCCGAGAGTACCTGAAAGTCTGAAACTGGAAGTGGAGTTGGAACAAAACAATGGCTTTCTCGCAGACCTTGCAATCTTCATTTGTTTCTTGCTTTGAGAAATCCTTAAGCCCAGCTCCATTTTCCTCTTCTTCTTCTTCTTCTTCTTCTTCTTCTTCCTCCTCTGTTTCGTTTCGATTTACCCCTTCGTTTCTCAACCGCAAGAAACCCCTTCTGTCAATAAGTTCATCTTCTGTCGAAGGTATGATTTTTTTTACCCTATATATATATATATATTAATTTTTTTCATTTTTTTTCTTGTTTTCTTTTTGTTTTTTTTCTTTTGTGAATGGAGAAAGAGTAAATTGCAACAATTGTCTTTGTGGTTTGGCCAAATTGCACGTTTCGCATTAAGTGCAAAGATCGTCCTTATTTTGCACTGTTACATACACTTTTGCTCCTTCAACAGTGAAATTTGGCAAACCACAAAGACGATTTTTGCAATGATGGAGGACCAAAAGTGCACGTAACAGTGCAAAATAAGGACGATCTTTGCACTTAATGAACCACAAGGACGAAACGTGCAATTTGGCCAAACCAGAAATGATAAAATACAATTATTTTCGGTGATTGACTTTGTATTTTCTCTGCTCTGGTTAGCTTTAGAAACAGAGGGTGGGTGAATGTAAAGAAATACAAAGGGTAGTGAAAAATGGTGAAATCTATTGGGAAAAAAAAACTAGTAATAGTAATGAATAGTTTTTAGAGTAAATTGCAAAAATTGTCCTTGTGGTTTGACTAAATTGCACGTTTCGTCCTTGTGGTTCATTAAGTGCAAAGATCGTCCTTATTTTGCACTGTTACATGCACTTTTGGTCCTTCAACAGTGAAATTTGGCAAACCACACACGATTTTTGCAATGATGGAGGACCAAAAGTGCACGTAACAGTGCAAAATAAGGACGATTTTTGCACTTAATGAACCACAAGTACGAAACGTGCAATTTGGCCAAACCACAAGGACAATTTTTGCAATTTACTCTAGTTTTTATTATGAAATCTTGAGAAAGAAAGTTGTACCTTTTGGTGTAGGGAAAACCCAATTTAGGATTACTTTATGGGTGGGTGTGAGAGGGAGGAGGGGGGGGGGGGGGGGCGGGAGAGGGAGGAAGGAGGGAGCAGCCATATTATTAAATAGCGTAATCGTCCACGAACACATGATCATGATGGTCGCAAAATGAATCCTAAGAGAAAGGGCAATCGAAGAACATTAATGCTTCATCGGAAATCCCCTCTTGAGGGTTCCTTTAGATGATGAGGGTTCCAAGATTTGATATCTATAATGTCCGTAGCACAAGACGAGCCTTAGAAGAATCAGCCTCAACAATTCTAAAAGGAGTAACAGCCTCATTCTTTGATTTTCTTTAACAAGAATCCCTTAAGTGCATCGGACAAAATGCAGGTCTTCTTCTCACTGGGGCATCAACAAGTCTTCTTCTCACATGACCAAACCATCGTAATCGATTCTCCATCATCTTGTCTTCTATAGCCGCAACTCTTTCCTTCTCTCTAATCACCTCATTTCTGATCCGATCTTGAGTAATAAATAAATTTGAGAAAGAAAGTTGTACCTTTTGGTGTAGGGAAAACCCAATTTAGGATTACTTTATGGGTGGGTGTGAGAGGGAGGAGGGGGGAGGGAGAGGGAGGAAGGAGGGAGCAGCCATATTATTAAATAGCGTAATCGTCCACGAACACATGATCGTCGCAAAATGAATCCTAAGAAAAAGGGCAATCGAAGAACATTAATGCTTCATCGAAAATCCCCTCTTGAGGGTTCCTTTAGATGATGAGGGTTCCAAGATTTGATATCTATAATGTCCGTAGCACAAGACGAGCCTTAGAAGAATCAGCCTCAACAATTCTAAAAGGAGTAACAAGAATCCCTTACGTGCATCGGACAAAATGCAGTAGATGTGATGGAATCATGCCGCCGATTACAAGTTCTATGGAAGAGAGGAGTATCCGTCTATCGAGATTTTTTCAAATTCGTGTGCATTTTTGCCTCCAACGGGACGTAGGCGACAGTGAATTATCAATCTATGAAGGATCATCAATCATAGGCTAAAATTTTTGTATGTCCAAATATAGAGTAAGTAGTAAGTCGAGTATGGTTGGAAACCAGAAGGAAATGCAAAAAAGATGATTGAGACACAGTTAATTAGTAATTACATAGAAAGTTGGAAGCACGAATACTTTTATTAGCACGACGTACCCGTACCAGATATGTATCTTATTTTATACTTTACCGGATACTCCGTGAATAATACATTTATATATATTCCCATAAAGTTTCCAAATAAAAGCTAAGAAATTAATTTTTTTATTGTTGATTCCTGGCATATTTTCTCTGTGTTTATGGGAATATTTGAGTATTTATAATATTTGTTTTAAGTGTACTTAATAAGTATATATTTTTCAATAATATCAATATATTATATATGTCGTACCTGTATCCTTAAACTTTCAAAATCTGATGTATCCTCGTAACCGTGTCATATCCGTGTCCTGTACCCATATCAGTGCTTCGTAGCTTAGAAATTAATGCACGGTCTATTTGCTTAGTTTTGAATAGTCAAGGGATTTATTTAAATTTATTCACTTTCCCAAAACGGAACTACGTAGAACGGACTCGTACTTTGGTAGGAAGCTTTTTCAAAAAGAAATAACGATAAATAAATACGCGCTCGTTTGAATTTGATTCCTCACTTTCTTTTCATATGCTCTAGTGCCATCTGTGGCTTGTGGACTCGCGCCTGCTATAGTCCTAACAGACAATGCACTGAGTCACTTAAACAAGATGAGAGCCGAGAAAAGTGAGGATCTGTGTCTTAGAATCGGTGTTAAACAAGGTGGATGCTCGGGCTTGTCTTACACTATGGAGTTTGAGAGCAAAGAAGATGCTCGACCTGATGATTCTGTTATGGAGTACAACGGTTTTGTAATAGGTACATTTCGATCTTTATTCTTTATAACAATCTTTAATGATTTTTGTGATATGTGGTCTCGAGAGTCGGATATTTTTTATAAAGGGTTTTTCTTTTTTTTGTACTTGTAGAAATAATCAAAGCCCCTTTGGTTTGATTCTTAGGCATTGCATTTTCCCTCTCCCCTTTTTGTTTTTAGAGCTAAAAAGTTTCGAAAGATCGGATTGAATTCGAGAGTTTGACTAGATATGAGACGAAAGTGTAATGATAAGAGTTGTAGTTCAATAAGTAGTTCCCTCGGTTTCATATTAAATATGGTTTTTTTTTTCAGGTTGAACTTTGACCATAAATTATCTTTCAAAAAATAATAAAGTATGTTCGAAATGTAACTTATATTGTGAATCTAGCAATATAATTTTGTTAAGTTTCGTCATTATCTATGATCAAAGTTCAATCTTGAAAAAAAAAAAACGACAATTAACATGAAATGGAGGGAGTAATTAAAATATTATTGTTCATTAGAAAAAAAAAAAGAACAAGGGAGATTTAATAGTGTATTATTGTGATGGTTGATTCGGCATTTTTCGTGAATTTATAAGGGAATTTTATTTTTATTATTATTAGCAAATCACTCCCCCTTTTATTTTACATTACGATGGATTAATTCTTGATTTTACGTTATTGATATCTTTCCCTTTTCTATTGAGTTTTCCCCAATTGTTCTTAATGCTTTCAATTGTGTAGCCTATGATTGATTTGCTTACCATGCAGTCTGTGATACCAAAAGCCGCCTCCTTCTTTACGGTATGCAACTGGATTATAGCGATGCACTCATTGGGGGAGGATTCAACTTCAAGAACCCAAATGCTACTCGAACGTGCGGCTGCGGTAAATCATTCGCCGCGGAGATGTGAAGGATTCCGGCCGGTCGTGTCATATACAAGAAGCAGGATGCATGTCGATGAATTACGACGGTTTTGTGGCATCTAGTGTGTCCATTTTCGCCATGTAACATTATGCAATTATGAAACTTCATCATGTGAATGAATTACCAAACAAATAATTACTTTGATGTTTGATCAGCTGTTAAAATTAATGGGCAAACTAAAATATTTTTATAATTGTGAAAGAGGGGTTCAAAATGTTTTACCTATGAATGAGGCATATGTAAGAGTAAGACTAGGGGTGTCGAGTGGTTCGGTTCCGGTTAACCGAACCACAATTTTTGGTTAACCGGAACCATAAACGCCCCAAAATAGGAACCGCTAACCACACCATTTTAAATTTCGGTTAACCGGAACCACACCGATTATATATGGTTTCGGTTCGGTTAACCTTAAAAACCATTTTTTTTTATCCGGAAAAAGCTGAAATAATCAATTCTAAAATGCTAAAATTAATCTTTTAAAACCAAAATAGTATACAACACAATTAATCCATAAATCCAACAACTATAAGTCAAAATTAATCCATAAATCCAATAATTAAAAATGCAACACAATCACAAACGGAGAATTGATGTGGAGGTAATTAATTTACATATTATTAATTCGATTGAATTTCATTTAGGATAAAAATATATAATTATAATTTATTAATTTATCATAATTTCGGTTTGTGGTTATGTGATTCTGGAACTATTCGGTTCTGGTTAACCACTAACCATATTTTTTTTTGAAGTAGGAACCACAAACCGCACCCTAACCACAAATAGTGATTCTCGGTTAACCGGAACCACGTCGGTTCGATTCGGTTCCGGTTAAAACCACTAACCACGAACCTTTTAGACAGCCCTAAGTAAGACAATAGAATCTCATGGTAATTTTTGTATATTTAGAAATTAGATGGGGGGTTTTGTGACTGTAAATGTTAGATGAGTTTCTTTTAAACCTCAGAGTCCTTGTGTTTTTAATTAACCACATTTATAAATATCCTTAGTTCTATGATCTTTGCTCTTTTTGTTTTTTGCTCCAAGTATACACTACCATTATGGATAATAACCCCTATCTTCATAGTATTGTTCTTAAAACCTCTTTAATTAATGTCGTATCCAAATTTTTAAAAGTCGTTTTCGGCGATACGAAATTTCAACATTTTAAGTTGTTTTTTCAAATGATTTATAATTAAATAGTAAAACTTCGATAAATTAATGATCAGAGAGGTTTTAATTTATTGAATCGTAATTTCACTTCCAATGTCAAGTCAGGACTACAAAAGTTACTACATTATAGACGTAATTGTTTTATCGAGTAGTAATTCACAGTCTGCTCGAATGGTATTCAATATGGCTAAAGTATCGCAATGTAGTACGGCACGACAAGAAACGCGATGTTAAAACTCACGAAAGCTTAATGAAATTCGTATAAACACAAAAAAAAGGGAAACCAGTGCATAAATATTGTCAAGACTTCCTCTTCTTGTTTGTTTTGGAGCTATGGTCATGCTTACTTCTCTTCTTTCCACTCGTTTTCTCCTCCGATTGTTTCGCGTGCTTCTTGGCCTTAATTTTATTGGATTTAACACTAACTAGGCCGCCGGAGAGTACCTTTCCACCACCATTTTGCAAAGCAGTTTCAAAATCAGCTTCTTTATCGACAATTGCGTACCGCTGAAGGAGATCGGGGTTCAGAGAACCCTCTAGCTTGGTTTTCATGTCATCCTGAATAGAGTGCCAAGTATATAAGCCCAGATACTTTCATGAGCAAACATATAGATCATTACAATAGTTGACTCAGAAATGTAAACCGAATTACCAAAAAAAAAAAAAAAACTCGTATTGTTTTTTTTTAAATTACAAATACACCCTTCATAAAAATTAAAAATTAAAAATACGAAGGCGTATTTAAAATTTGAAGGTGGGTTTTCCGTAATTAGACGAAACCTTAGGAATAGTTATTGCAAAAAAAGAAATGAGCATAATACTCAAAAATAGTCAACAAACCTGAACTTGTTTTGCTCCATCATTCAGGTCTTCCTCCACAGATACTGGATGAGGTTCCATTGCAATCTAAAACAAAGAAATTACAGTAAAACCTATATTAAGTCATTCTTGGAACTACAAATATTATTCCTCAAATAGAAGTTTAAGATGAGAACTTCTTTTTTCTAATTTTAAAGTGCATGCAAAATACATAAACCAAATACATGTATACCTAGGAAAATTTTACCATAATTGATATGCCTCATAGATTAAAGGGTAAATTTGACGGCACGGCAATTAGGCCTGCACTGTTATATGGCACCGAGTGTTGGGCTGTAAAACAGTGTCACGTTCAAAAGATGAATGTGGCAGAGATGCGTATGCTACGATGGATGTGTGGTCATACAAAAAAAGATCGGCTCAGAAATGAGGTGATTAGAGAGAAGGTAAGAGTTGCGTCTCCAACACCTCAAGAATCGGCCCAGTCGGATAAGTAATGAAGGAGATATGGTCAAAATAGTTTGTGGTAAAAGTGAGGTCACAACGATGCAATTAGAGAGGGCCTCCGATCAGCCTCTTTGTCTGGGACATGCCACTATTTTGGCAATATCTCCTTTGTTATTTATCCGATTGGGCCGATTCTTGTGGTGTTGGCATCTACTTCAAAGGCCTACGACATGGGCCAAGCACGATACAACAATCTATAATTTTGTGGATACTTCGGGATATTTTTTCTATTTTTCAGTTGGTGCTCGTCAAAATTTGGTTTCCAGTACCCATCCACCATGTCCGAGCATCTTCTTTAAGCTGGAACACGGCACATGACACCTTCTGAGCGTCGGTGCATGCCATGTAGTCAAAAATACTGTCTAGATTCATCAGCCATTCCTCTATGGCTGCTGGTCCATCACGACCAAGAAAGACAGGCAGTTTGAAGTGGTTGAACCGTTTAATAACTTAAGATTGAGCCTGCTCAGGGTTATTAGGCGGTACGATAGTCGCGTCTTGAAGCAAGGTGGCCAATCCATCCAAGAGCTGATCTTGTATGGGTGGAGCATTGCGATTTCCACAGTTAGCCATGAGTCTGCCAACGAGTTTTTCTCTTCCCTCTTTTTTTCTCTTTTATGTTATTTATGTAACGATCATTGACAGTTTCAAAGTTTGATTCATGTTAGCCGAACCCAAATCATTTTGGGACTAAGCCTTAGATGTTGTTGTAATTCTGTACAAGTTGGATAAATTTTGGGTTCAACAAGAAGGTAGTCATGCGGACGAGCAATCGAGCACAAGCAAGTTAAACAATGTGTAATAATACACAAGGTTAAGTCATTGTCACATGCAACCTTAGACAAGTATCTTAAATCAACTGTAACGAGACATGTACACATATATATAGCTATATATATATATATATATATATATATATATATATATATATAGGGATTGACTATGGTGGAAACACCTTTAATGGTGAAATCTAGAAACTAATTGCATTATTAAGTAATTTCATTGCATATTTATTATTATTTGTTGCATCAAGTTGGTCGCTAGTATATGCAACAAATAATGCAATAAAAAAAATACATAAATGCATATAATTCTACTCATCTACAACCGTTAGATCACTAATATCAATGGTCTACACAAGTTTCTAGATTTCACAAGGTAATTAGTTTTCATATGATCTATTTCCTATATATATATATATATATATATATATTATTTATTCCTAAATTGAGGTGTATCTCCTTAAGTCGGGACCTCAAAAAAATATAAATTATGACAATGTAGAGTTTATTCCTATTTATAACTGGTCCCAAATTGGTTTTATAGAGATTATTCCTAAATAGAGTTCCTTTATAGAGGTTTTACTAACTAGTTTTTTTATTTTATTTAAAGTAGAGCAAAAAAGGAATAGAGAGAGAGAGAGAGAGCTGAACTCCCAGTAATTTAGCAGTAGTTCACTTACATCTTTTAGACGAGAAGAAGTTAGATGAGTCTCTTTCGATGAAATACCGCTCAAGTATTTGTAAAACTTCTTCATAACTTTCATATATAGAGACAATATCTGCTGCCTTTCCAACTTCATTTCTTCCTATAGACCAAATGAATATAGAAATAATAAATGATTTTTTTTTTTGATCAGAGAAATAATAAATGATTAAAAACATAGTAAATTGTTGCCCGTTTACCTGTCATGCGCTTGTAATTTCAAATTTAATTTAAAAGAAGACGGAATTTACTAATAAATGATTAAAAACATAGTAAATTGGGGTCACAGACATTCCTCATTTTTCATCATAAATACGCTGGGTGAAGACCCTGTGGTGTGTGGGTGGGTGGGTTGGGGGGTTGGGGCAATTACCTGAATATGGGAGATATCTTTGCCCTGCAAGCCCATGCAGAGCAAAACTGAAGTCTGGGCATAGGACAGGCTAATGGGAATCTTTTCCCAGAAGTAAGCACGAGCGAGATCATCCACAAAATCTTCAGTCTGCAACATGCGATAGTTACGACATTTTTGGCGACAATAAATGGAAATAGGAAAAAATTACGGTAGGGGGGCTCAAAATTTGTTTTTGGGTTAATTACATAAAGTACCTTGAAGTTTGACCTAATTACTAAAAAAACCCAACTAACTTATATGACAAAGGGACCCCAGAAATTTTTTTCGCCCTACATTTACACCATCATATACGCAATATACATTTCAAGAAAAGAAAATATCCAGGTCCCAAACTTGAAATTAAAAAAAAAAAAAAAAAATCCTGATTTGAGGGGGAAAATGAGGCCCGGAACTATATCATCATTAACACGAGATCATACCATGCGATAGTCCGCAAGATTGTTTGTGTATGCTTCCAGTTGCACCATAGCATAGGACGATAATGATTCACTGATTGAATTCAAATCTCCAACGGAAGAGGATGAGGCAATCTCCACCTCTGAGAAGTTAATCTTCGGATCCAATATACTGCATAATCCAGGAGAAGAATATTTTAAAATATAAATTTGTATCCTTACAAATCATTATTGACGGTTTCAAAGTTTGATTCATGTTAGCCGACCCCAAATCATTTTGGGACTAAGGCTTAGATGTTGTTGTTGTTATCCTTACAAATGGGGGGTAGGGGAGGGGCAGAATTGGAATCTCTGACCTCTCTAATCGAGAACAGTATGAGGATTAAAGGGTATTGTAGTCAAAATCAAAAACATATACATACATACCTCATAGCAAGCTTGTAATCCATTTGACGAAATGCGCGAGCTAAATATTTAGTAAATTTCTTCCTGAACACTGATAGCAATATGAAAAAAAAAAAAATGATCCACAAAGAAAATATCAACTCAAACTCGGAAAACCCAAAAAAAATAAGAATTACTAAAATTCAGTTGGACAAACCTTGATAAAACGGTCTGAAAAAGCTCAACTGATCAGATCCATCGGATACAATGTCGTCATTATTTAATGGCCTCACAAGCATGCAAGAGTGCTCACCAGTCACACTACTCTGATTATTGAAACAACAGATCAATTCGTGGAGCGAATATATCAACACAATGAGAAAGAAATATAAAAAAAGGGATCTTAACTGCAACATGGCTAATGTAGAATGGAGCAAAATTATGTTTCCTCCAGAATCGGAAAAGGTCGAGAGTAAGTCCAAAAGAAACTCCAAGGTAATGGAGCTTTTCCGGTCTCCGCTCACGGAGAGGTACAAGTAACGGAGGAAGATCAGTTCTGGGCTTTATTTTTTCTTCAAGCAGGGAAGCCTGTGGTGATTGTACTTTAGAGACGGATGAAAACAGGGGTAATAAAACAATTAAAAGCAAGCACAAGGTGTAATCAACCATGAGTCTACCCAACTTTTTTCACCTAATAATTTGAAAACACATAATTATAAATTCCTTTTTTATTCATTTGTGCCTATTTTTGTGCATGTATTTCCTTTCCTCGTTTGGGTCAACTTAAATTCAGATGAAGTTATCAAGCACCATATGAAAAATTCCAAATGAAACATTGCTAGGAGCATAGAATGACGACAAAAAATTTAATAAAGAGTAGATAGATCGGTCTCACCTGAACACTAAATTTGGTAAACAAAAGAGAAGACACATGGAAACAAAGAAAACTACGAAATGCACCTTCTCAGCAGCCTCAATGACTCTGACTTGAGAGTTCTCCTGAAAGTCTTCAACATCTACTTCAGAGATTGAAATCAGTTGACCTTCAAAGTATCTACAAGTATCACAAAACAAACAAAATTTAACTATAACTGTAATTGCAGACATTATGATTGATTTACAGCCGTGGAGAAAAAGGTCGGAAAATTTGACAGGCATGTCTAGGGATGGCAGTCGGGTACGGCGGGCGCGGATAGTGCCTATCCACATCCGTACCCGCGAGGTAAACATGTACCCGCGACCCGCGACGGGTATGATTTGCCAACCACACCCGCGACCCGCGGGTATCCGCCACCCGTTGGGTATCCGCAACCCGCCACCTGTCGGGTATCCGCGATGCAAATAAATGAATTCAATATAAATAAAAATTTCACACAAATTAATATCCATAAATCAAACTCAGAAATTCATATATAGTATATATATATATACAAAAAGATTAAAATAACATCATACCGAATTCAAAATCTGTTCGAATATTTTATGGGTATTTCGCGGGTATTTTTGTGGGTATCTTCGCGGGTGTTTTTCGCGGGTAAATGGGTTTTGCGGGTACGGATAGTAGCTATCCATATCCATACCCGCGAACCTAATGGATAGTAATTTCATACCACGAAGCTATCCGTGGATACCAAATGCCCACCAAACCCGCACCTATTAGGGTCGGGTGCCCGCGGTTATCCGTTACCCGCGGGTAAATTGCCATCCCTAGGCATGCCTTCGTACACCTCAAAAAAATTTGCTCTAATATGCATAATTTCAGTACTTCAAAGGATAATAAAGATCTAGCTACACTTGTGTCCTGTGATTACTTTCACACTACCTTTTTCTCACCAATTTTAGAAAATAATAAAATATACAAGTGGGCATATCGTGATAAAGGGAAATTGTGGGACCACTTGTATATTTTATATTATTTTTATTTTTTACGATAAAACCTCTTATACATTTACTATTATTTTCTTAAGTTACTCAGTGAACAGAGGGAGTAGTATTTAGTTGTATTATTTAAAGATAAAAGAAAGACAAGTGGTTTTTTTTTTTAAATATAAAGCAGATATATGATGTGTATGAAGTTGTTGGTTGGGTATTTGAAATTTGGGTCTCAGTATTGGGATTCAAAATCCAAATCAAGCATCTCGAACCCTAGCATAAACATACCCAAAGTGTTACGATGGGATTCAAAGAAAGGAAAATTCAAGAACAAATTGAAAATATAGAAAAATAATCGACAAGATAACGTCTTGTCCCAAACAAAGGCTCGAATAATATTGATTCTCAATAATAATAATAATCCCTAACCATATATATATATATATATATATATACACACACACACATATATATCATCAACATCAACAGCACCTTAATCCCAACTATGTTGGGGTCGGTGGCATGAAGATTATAGTGTCGTTTAATTGTCTAAAACATATATATATATATATATACACATACAGATACATATACTTTCCCTCAAGTAAGGAAATTATAACTAATTAAATATCCCTAGCTTGGTCAGCAAGCTACTTATTCCTACTAGAATTCTATTCCAACTAGGACACTTAATAATATATAAATATTTAAATAACAATATTATTAAATCTATATTTAATAAATTGCACTTCGCCCCCTTAATGGAACACCGCTCTGCTCCATAACACAAAGAGAGTCGAGAGAAGTCCCGAAAAGACCGACATCATCCTAGGATGGATTTCATTCTTCCAAGGATTTACAAATAACAAAATAATCATGAATGCTCTCTGTATATTCACGTGGCAAACATTAAACAGTATCAGATGAAAAGAAAGACGAGCCTCGGGAGAAAATAAGCATACCTTGTCAAAATTTCAACAGCAGCCGAACCATATCCAAGCTGCAATATTTGAGAAGTGTTGTTGAGAACGAGGTGAAGAAATACTTTCATGCTTCTAAAAAAATTAACACACAAGTATTACCCTCATTGCACTCGGGTGTGTGGCAATGCGTACGATGCGAGCTCCAGAAAGACTAGGGAATACTGTATCGCGGAACTGTTCACAGACTTTCGATGGTATTTGATCTCCAAACGGCTGGCGGCCATCACTCAAGTTTTTACTAGCGGATTTACGAGAAATTTGTCCCTCAAAGGAGATCTACAAGTAAAACAATGAAATATATATCACCAGTATGATCAGGGCAGTTACTCTACAACATCTCATAAAGATGTTGGGTAATTAGCCTAAGTGATCAGTTACGTTTCACGATTGTACAAAATGGTCATTAAGGTTTGATTTTTCCCAAAAACGTAATTTAGGTTTGAACTTGTAACAAATCCATACTTTCATCCACTTTTGTTACAACTCTCGTGGGTAATTAGCCGAAATGGTCACTTAGGTTTCACAATTGTACAAAATGGTCATTAAGGTTTGAATTTGAATTTCCCAAAAACATAACTTAGCTAGGTCTGAACTTGTAACAAATCCGTACTTCCATCCACTTCTGTTACAATTCCCGTCCAAAGTGCCAGCACAACATGTCAAGTAACCCAAATAAATAATAAAAAAAAATCAGCTATCAACGAAGCCCTTTAAATAAGAGGATAACTAGAGCAACGCATTCAGGAGCAACGAGCAACTGAATTTCAGCATGAGATTAGGGTTCGAAGCAACTTTTCCGAGTTTCTGGGAAAGAAGTAGAGGTTTTGTAGGGGTGGAACTGAGTAGTCAATCGGCTGGGGTAAATGGGGCAAAAGGGGGTTGATTAGCCTGGTTAGCTTGTTTTTTATTATTTATTTGGATGACTTGGCGTGTTGTGTTGACACATTGGACGGGAAAATGGTCACTTAGGTTTTACGATTGTACAAAATGGTCATTAAGGTCTGAGTTTTGAGTTTTCCCAAAAACATAACTTAAGTTTGAAAACTTATAACAAATTCATACTTCCCACTGACACTTTGGACGGGAATAGCAACGGAAGTTGAAGGAAGTGGGGATTTGTTACAAGTTCAAACTTAAATTATGTTTATGGGAAAACTCAAACCATAGTGACCATTTTGTACAACAATGAAACCTAAGTGACCATTTAAGGTAATTACAGGAATGGTGTTTGAGAATGCTAAAATTGTCAACCAACAAAAGGAATTAAAAAAAAAAAAAAAAAAAAAAAAACAGTTTTTAAAAGCTCAGCATGACACAGACTATGAAATTGTAACTATCATCACTTTTAAATAAAGTTTATCAACAAAAACAGGCACCCGATATATTTTCCTTTTTATTTTTTTCAAGGAAAAAATTTGCATCTTATGAATCAAATTGGTTTAATCACACCAAAGAGAAATGCTGCCTATCCATTTACAGAACACCGTGTTCTAAACCGACACTTGCACGACTGTATCAAAACCCAACCACAGAGAACATACGAGAAGGCGCGGTTGTCATCTGAGTTGGAGAAAAAAAAAAGGGGGGAAGAAGAAAAAAGTTCAAACTTACGGCTGTGAGCAGAACTCCTATATCTTCATACAAGGACAGAAAAGCCAACGGCCAATATCTATACCTATGAGATGCAAGAGCGTGCTTTATTTTCCACAAACTTCATAACCTAAAGTATTTACTACCATGAATGCTCTTGTAGCTGCTAACAAGTCCACTTGACTGTTTTTTCATTTGCAAAAGTTAATTAAACTAAATAAAAACCAAATGGAGAATCTTATTACTGATATAACATAATGAGTAATCAGAAATATAAGCCCATCCTTGCCTTAGTATATTCTAGCAAATAGACTATTCATTTTTTAAGAGTCGTGGTATTACTTTTATGGGCAAGAAAAACAGGGGTTCTCTAACTATATCACAAAAGAGAAAAGGCATACCTGGACCACACAAAGAATATCAGGAAGATGATTTGTAGACTCATCAACAGGACCTGTAAAATGATGAGTGAATATACTGCCAGTGGTAGAGTAGTTAAAAGAGTTTATTATTAACAGAAATAATCTATACCAAGTAGCACAAACAAATGGTGGGCCGGAGCATCAGCCATCAATTGCAAATCATTTGGAGAGTTCTTGTAGTGAGAAGCAACAAACAGAGCCATCATCCTCTGCACAAGTAATGTTGAAAAACAATACCGAGCATATGGGGTAAGGATAAGAACAAGAATAGAAGCATATACACGAAAATGAGGAAGACTTGCCTGCAAAAATAATTCACTGTCCTTATGATAGGAGAAAAGAGTGTCCCGATTCACATAGTAAAGATCACATTCGCTGGGTGTAGGTAGCCTGATATGAAAAAAGATAGGTCAGTAGAGAGAGATGTTATTTGAGCTTCCATCAACTAACAACTGATAAAGTACAACCTTCTGATACTAGGGATAGAGTTCGTTGCATCCAAACATAGTAAAGCATGAAGCCAAGATTCTATTGGATCACCGGAAGCATATCTGATAGATTCGCTCAATTCAATCTTTTTGAAAAGCCGGCCTATAATTGAAATATATTGACATCAAGCATCACCGAATCAAGAGATCATAGTGAGAATCGATGAGAATACAAGTTTATGTGATTGTATATCATGTACATGAACCAGATATCATATAAGGCGAACTAGTAAAGTGACTCGACCTAAATCAACTTTTCCTTAGAGAAAACGACCACATAGTACCTACAACAAAATCTGGCATCTATCAAGATTAGTTTGGCATGATACACTAGAATCATAGATCATTTTCTGCATACATTGTCATCTTTTATATAACTGAGTTGCCAGACATACGCAGGCTTGCACAACATATGATGTTAGTATATGATATATAAAAAATAACATTGCTTAGAACAGTCTGCTGCACCTCCCTGGAACAATATCCTGCAATGGTTACCAATGAAACAGAGGACATGGTCTAACAAATTGGCTTCATAAATCAGTCTCAATCTCAGACAGAAACGGACACAGTTAAAACAGATCCATAAAGCATTGTGAAAATTTACAAGAAGTTTGTAAATAAACCACATGCTTAAGAAAGGAAACTAGTTACGAATGAAACAAAGCTGACATACTAAGCCCAAACAGCAACAAAAAACAATACAAGTTAAACCCTAGAGAATCATTGCTTGTATGTATCTTCTACTAGATATAGTTTTCATTTCTCTTCTACCATAACATGAGATTTCCCTCACAAAGGAACTTCTGAATCATGACTAGAAGTGGGTAACTAATCAGACATGAACTGTTTCCGACCATTTTCTGTGTTTTGGATGAGTTTACTATGATTGCCAAAATTTAATGAAAACCCAAAGGAAAGGAAACTGGCGAGAGATTCAGCATATGGGTATGTGTGCAAAAAACAAAAAATTTGATCAAATTGGGAAAAACATCGAATTAGACCAGCAACTCCTCTCATGAAGGTAAAAATACATAGAAACTCCAATTTTACAGTTGACTAGAAGACCAAGAGAAGATTTGGTCTATGTTTGGCAAAAATAAGCCAGCTTATTCAAAAAGCCTTGTTTGGTACGCCATAAACCAGTGTATAAGGTAGCTTGTCAAAACGCTACTCAATGTAGCATCTCAATAAGCTAGCTTGTCAGCGAGACTGCCAAAGACACCCTTAAATACCTGAAACAGCAGTCTCTGTGCTTCTACTTGAATTCTGATTTTGCTCTTCGAGTTGCTGCAGCAGTTTCAGAGATAAAGACCTTCCTGTGCCTTCGTAGCTTTGAAAATGATAAAAGAAAAATATATAAATAAATGAAACACATTGAATAATCATCACTTTTGCTGATGCTTGAACTGAAATCCAGGAGATAGCACATACAAGTGGCAATAATTTGTTCAGTAATAAATAATTCCAGCAAGGAAATGCAATTTGCAGATGGTGCAGTGCCTTTTATTTAACAGATAAATCAATTTTGCATAAGAAGAAAATGTACCCATTCACAGTTGATGAAAGGAAAACAAGATAAGGACCAAGCATGGACTTCACAACTGGCAAGGGTATAGCTGCGGCTTCATCAACCACCAACAGTTCCACTTGCGAGAGCTTTTCACGTTCATGTGGCTGTATGTACTGCAAAAGGAATGCGGAAAATTTTGTCTTTCTCGTTTCTATGTTGGAAAGCAAACAGTATATTTTCACACACACAATATAAAGAAAAAAGAGAGAGAAGAAAACGAAAAAGAAGTGGAACAAAATGACTTAAGAGGGAGAGAATGAGTGCAGTCACTCATTCTTCTAGTATTCCAGTTAAGAAGGGTGGACACACAAAAAATGATACTCTACTCTAACCCGACTCACCTTCCACTAAATACTAAGAAGTAATGAGAATTTTTTAATCTTCTCCCTCGAGGAGGAAAATAATATATAATAACAATATAGAAACTAAACTACATTCTACGAAATAAGCACAAAAATTATAATGTTTGTCTTCAAACAAAATGGATGAGTCCAAACTTCAAAAGATAAATGACGAGTTGGTCCAAACAGTTTATGTAGATGTGGAAATGTCAGGAAGCATGTAGGTCACCTAGAGACTAATAAATATTAGAGCAGTAACTGTGTTTACAACAAAAGAAACGGTATCTAACCCAATTTTTGTTACCTGAATAGTCTGTCTGTGCTGTTTGTAGATATTGATCCGGACAGTTGCTTTCTTAAAATCAGGGTCTGTGCTTTTCACCACATCATAGTCCAAGTGCTCCTAAAACCGGAGACCATTGGTATGTCAAAAATCACTAATATGCTCCTACTTCATACATATGGCTGCGCGTACCATCCCAGTACACACTATACTAGGTTGTTCAACCTCAATAAAACTCAAGTACGAGTAATGGAACGAAAAAGTCTCTTTGTTCAGTCACAAACTAATTTGTAACACAATCTGAGCAAAACTAATATGTTCCAACCAGCAGGTTCCAAAGGGTAACATGTGATGAAAATAAAGACAAAACAGACAGACATACTTTTAATCGAATGGCGAAAAGGGGTATCAATATCATACCTTGTATTCAAGCATATCAAATCCTTTGCATACGAATTCAAACAAAGTTTTCAGATTCTCTGGGCTTGGTGCAGTCACAAAGATATTGGAATATCTGCGAAAGCAATTATTATGGATCAGCATAAAGACAATACGGGGGAAAGACAAAACCAAAGAGGGTTTTTAAATTTTAATATTAATTTCAAGAATTACCCTGCTGCAACAGCTCCAGCGATTGCCAGACCAAGAGCAGCCGACTTCCCGCGGCCACGACCAGCAACTAAAGCTACTGTGCTTCGAAGGCTCTTATCCAAAATAGCATCAAGGAACGTAACAACAGCTTTTCCCTATTTGAAAAGATCGACCACTAAATATCAAACTGCTATAGTACTAAAGTGATACTTTCAACCAAACAACTATTACCTGGTCCATTGTGCAGCATTTTCTAATTAGAGGACCAACAGGGAAATCATCATTCAGTTGTTCCTTCAAATTCTTCAGTTCTCTTTCAGCTTCTGAAAGTCCTTCTGAATCCTTTGAAAACCAAAACGATAAAAAGCTCCAGCGTAACAAATTTTTCGTGATAGGGAAATTATATGAATGATATCCATGGAATCCCTAGGTCGGGAAGAAACTGCATAATACTCCCTCATATTCATAATATATGTCATTCTAGCTTTGTGCACACAATTTAAGAAAAAAATAATTTGCCAAAATTTACTCCTAATAAATGATGAATTGAATTTAATGAATAGTGACAAAAGTGACATCATTATATGGAATTAGGAGATGAAAAAAGCTAGAATGACATCTGTTTCCAAAAGTTCAAAAAGTCTAGATTTTTGAATTGGAGGGAGTATGTGCCAGTGTCACCACGGTACTAAGTGAAATTCTTTATGAAAGGAAGGTCAACAAGGTATGCACTTGTCAAGTCTCAAGGGATGTGGTGCATGGATGAATGTATTTTACTTCTCCAAATTATCATAATTCTATAAAGTAAGCAGTTTACCTCGCGAACTGGAACTTGGGTGACTGATTTCACATGGGAAGAAATGGGTAGAATGTTTAGTTCATCGTCCATGACCAGACAAGCTTTGCATGAAGCAATCGAAAGTAAAAAACGTTCGTTAAAGCGACCAGCAGCCACAGAATGAGATTCTGTACGAAACCTCTCATGAACATCCTGAGATTAGTCAATCAAGTAAGCGCCAAGTATAAAAACAAGAAAAGGAAGACGAAAAGATGCATATTCATCATAGTTATTTCAGGCGCGCCTCAGGCGACAAGCGAGTAGAAAAAAGCCCTCATCGCCTCTCAAGACCAAAGGCGGGCGATGTGGGTGAGGCGCACGCCTTGGTGCGCCTTGGTACGCCTCGGTGCGCCTTTTACCTGCGCCTCAGTGCGCCTCAGGCGCGCCTCTGTACTGTTGGATTTTCTTTGTATTTTTTGTTTTTTGAACACTTGTAAATGTTATTTTTTATTGTTTTGAAACTTTATTTTTGTTAAACTTTACGTTTTTTTGATAGTTATATTTTCTTTTCATTATGTGTTTATGAGTTTTATAATTTAATTTTTTTTATTTTTTATTTGTTTTTGCGCCTCACATTTGTCTGGCGCGCACCTCGCCTTGCGCCTTGCGCCTCAGGCGATAGGAGCCCTTATCGCCTTGGTGCGCCTTTCGCCTTTAATAACTATGATATTCATGAAAAAAAGTACCCCCACCCCACCCCAACGTCCCGCCCGAAGTGCAACATTTGGTCCAAAAAAGTGTCCCTTTAAAAGTGCAACATTTCATTAAATACCTCAAATCACATCAAACAATCACCTTTTACAGTTAAACCTCGATAAATGAATGTTCGATAAACGAATAACCTCGCCAATTGAATAATTTTTTCCGGTCCCAACTCTTTATAACATGTTCAAATTTTCTTTCGACAAATGAATAATTTCGCTAAATGAATATTTTTCTCCGGTCCCGATCATATTCATTTATCGAGGTTTTACTGTACTTTTTAATTTCCACCACACACTCACCATAAATACCTTTTATCTTTTAATCTACACCACACTTTATATTAATACTTATAAAACTTACACATCTATCACATTCAATCATTCTCCTAAAATACACCAATTTTATTCAAAATATTGCACTACGACAGGGACAGAGGTAGTAGTTCTTTTTTCTTTTTCTTTTTTTGTTTAAAAAGTAATTTCTTTGTTTTCTATACTTCCTATATTCTGGTTCTCTTTTCTCAAATTTATTTATCGTACTGAAATTTTCATAAAAGTTTAAGTAGAATTTGTGACAGTACCATAACCATAGTGTAAAGACTAGTGAGCGAGGAAAGAGAGCGAAGCAGCAATACTATCAATCCACCACCTTCAACAGTTTCGATAGTCCTTGCTAGGAGATTTGGTGTCAAAGCTTCAAAATCCTTGCATGAATAAACCGAAAATTAAGTCAAAATCCCACTAAAAAGGAGAATGAGATGCTTATGTTTATAACATACTCCTCCGTCCACAATCAATGTTCCCTTTTTGCCATTTTGATATGTCCACAAAAAATGTTTCCTTTCTATTTTTAAACACTACCCCACAATACAATTTACTAAAATATCCTTATAATTTTTATATATTTACACATTTTAACAGGCTGACCCACATATTAAATTATTTAACCAACTTAATTAACATTAAATTACTTTTAATGTGGGACCCAAACTCCACTCACATCACACTCACCTAACATTTCTTAAAATCCGAACTCAAAAAGTTGGGGAACATTGATTGTGGACGGAGGGAGTAATTTTTAATAGTGCAGTGAGGAATACGCATTATACCTGCAATATACACATGCCAAAAGTGTTACCGAGAATTCGCTCGGAATCTCTGTATAAGCAATAAGTTATTCCTGCAGTCTCGATAAACAATGAGAAAGGATCAGCCTTCTCGGGATCCAACAGCCCCCTCTGCGTTAACTTCTTCATTTGCTTAGCCCGCTTCTTTTTATGACTAGATAATAAAAACAAATGAAACTAAATAAATTTGTCTTTCAATTAAAAAAAATTTAAGGAAAAAATGATATCAACAGATTCAAGACCAAGCAAAATAAACGGACTACAGTTGAGACATACTGAGTCAAATAATAACAAATATACAGCAACATGCATTTTCATTATGGAGAAAAGAGTTACATCAACTAATGTCCAATACAGTCACAGTCAAAACCTAGTAGGAACTACAAACAATTAGCAGAACATAAATTGTGGTTGGGGACTGCAAAACATCAACAAAAAACCACGACATATACTTCATTAAAACATGCACGTAAATCTTTAGTACCAGTCTAATAGCTGGTCCGTTGCTTAAGACACGTCAATCCATACAACTACAGTATTAAAAACTCATAGGCTTCATGTTCAGATCCAACTTCAAGGATCAGGCAACTAGTACACATAGGACAAAGATTCTGAATTTCAAGCTAATCCTCAGTTCATACCACCAAGGGCAGACCTACTTTTACCTCCACTTGTGTAAAATTCACTTATTTCCTTACCTATCAATGAAGCTACCATAGAAAGGAGAAATCCATTCTCTTGTGTACTCGACCAATATTCCATATTCGAAGATCATTCATCAGACCAATACCGTGTATAGGTATGCAATACCCCCACAGTCACTGATAGACAAAATCGAGACTCAATGAAAGATTGTTCCGTAAATCAAAGAATTAAAATCCCACCTGCTCAAATTATTTAAAAATGCATATTACTACTTTGAAGGGGGGAATTTGAGGAAACCTGCTGAGATCGAGTTTGTCCTTGTAGCACCACAACACGGTCGGTCTTGACTTTACCACCGATTTGCTCAACATATGATGCAAATTCACAATCTGTTTCAAGAAAAAATGCATGGAATAATGAGCCCAGTTCACTTGTTAACATTGCACGAACAACCCAACACGTGCGCACGCGCACATATATAGCGTGTACCTGGTCGAGCGACTTGTCGCCAATGATGACGAACATGGAGCGATGATGGGCTTTGACACCATTCTCAATGAGGGTTCTGATGCGTTCGTCCACTTTTTTTAACATCGTTTTCTCCCTCAATTCTCACTTTTTTCTCTTCGTCGAAATTCAATATATACTGTGTTCTGCGGCGGTACCCGGCCAGTAGTACAACGGAATCAAAATCAGAAACTCAGAAACGGCGAGTGTACGCGATTAATCGATGATTGTGGCTTTGTAGTTGAAGGGGTTTTAGGGCTTAGGGTTTAAGAATTCGGTTTACCCTTGTGCTCCGGTTTAGAGTTCGAATTCATTTCCTTAGGTCGAGTTTGCTTTTCTAAATTTGAAGAACCGAAACCGGTTATTAATGTACAACTTGTAGTATATCTAGACCTGGCAAAATAGGCCCAGGTCCGCAGGTCGGGTCAGCCCGTTTATTTTTGGGCGGGCATTGAGTTTCATATTTTTTGTCCAAAAAAAGTTGGGCCTTTTTTGCCCGGCCCAAATTTGGTCCGTCTGTTGAGGCCCGGCCTGTGGGCGACACGTTCGGCCCAGTTTTTTTTTTTTATGTTATATGTAATTATAATATTTAAATTTTTTTCTTATTTGTTACATTATATTACATATATATGTTAATTATTGATGTAATTTTATTTTTTATGTGACTTTGTGATTACTTTTTAGTATCTCATATCAGTAATAATATTTTTATGATTTTATAAGAAAGTAGAAGTGATAAATGATATGATGATCAAATAAAAATATTTATATATTTGTCTTTTGATTGTGGTAGTGTAGTAAATAATGTAATTATCAAATAAAAATAATTGTATATTTATTTATCTGATTGTAGTATAGTGAATAATATAATAATTAATGATCGAAAAATATTTCTATATTTATTCAGAATTAATATTTCAAAAAAAAGAGTTGAGGCCCGCGAGCCGGGTCGAGCCCGCCCGGAGCGGGCCACGGGCCTAATATTTTTGGCACAATCCACGCCCTCTGGTTTGGTATCATACAACATTTTTCATAAAACGTAAAGCTATGTTTGTCGTTGAGTTCGTTGAGTATTTTGGATTTAGAATCTTAGGTGTTTCGAATGTTGTAATAATAAGAATATTATTTATTGTAGGATTTATAGCACTCCCTTCGTCCACGAAACAAGCTCTTACTTACCTCTAAATTTTTGTCCACAAAATAAGTTCTCACTCTACTTTTTGGACATATTTATCCTCCCTTACTTTTTGGACTCACCTTTAACACTACCATTTTAGACCTTTAAACCACTTTTTTCAGTTTTCCTAATTTTAGTTTTCTTAATTTGCGTGCCGAGCACCAACTATGAACTTATTTCGTGAACGGAAATAGTACTTATTTTTACTATAAATATCAAACCATATGTAAAAACAATGAATGATATTACATTATTATATAGTACGCTGTGTATTATCCAAGGATAAAAATATGAGAGATAGGGTATTATATTATTTAATATTTGGTTGTATTAGTTAAATATAAAAAAGACGGGAGATATATGATGTTGTATTATTATATAATATGTAATTTGTATTATTTAAAAATGAAAAAGAGAAAGAGAGAGATAATATGATGTAAATTAGACACAATATGTGCAAAAAATAATTGGTTGAGTATTTGAAATTTAAATTTCATAATAAATAGGAATTTAGATTTAGAATTCAAATCCAGTGTTTAGACCTTAAGACAAACATGACATAAAAGAATTGAATCGTGTATTATCAATTCGAAACTTTGTGGTTAATTAAAAAAAAACACTAATAATAAATCAGTCTTTATAACTGATATATATATATATATATATACACACATTTGACGGTAGTGGTTATGGTGAGAATGGGTTTTAAGTTAAGAAATAAGAATGAATTTGGTACATAGATCTTGATTGAATGGATGACCAAGATTTATTAACATGAAAATATATACATGGAACGCATTGTTTTAATGATTTTGATGCATATAATGCATAATTTTAATGATTGATATTCTATTGCATGAATGCATATTTTTTAAGCATAAGCCAATCTGGACCATAGATCATACAAAGATCGATGGTTCAGAGTCATTCTTATTTCTTACTCAATAAATCATTCTCATTTGATCCATCTTCTACATTTGACTATCCAGGTATGAGCTAGCAACGAATAGGGGTGGTATACCAGTCGTATCATTCTGAAACTTTTTACCCATGTCGTATATTATATTGAAAAAAATTTATATAATATAATTTATACTAATATCGTACCAAAAGATTTGGTTTCGGTTTGGTCTTCGGTTCATATCCGATACTACACTAGAATTTCAGTATACCAACTTTTATTTCGGTATCGATATACACGGAATATAACGTTGGTTTTTGGTATAGTGTTAGAAGTTTGGTACATCCAACTACCAAAATATCAGAAGAATTTTGGTATCCCAGTATATATCGAAATATCAAACAACTAAAGTACCAAAAATAATTGATATATCGAAATATCAAAGTTTTTTCGATGTCTTTGGTATATACCGAAGTAGCTAAAATATTAATATTTCATACAGTTATCATATATAAAATTTTGGGTACGGTACCACACCGTATCGAAAAATTCGTTATACACCGTAATTTTCCATATATTCATTAACCTCTCGATACAATCATGGCCGACCCTGACCAAGTGCTAGCAGTGCAACCGCACTAGGCCCACTAGGATCGAGAGGCCCAAAAAAACTACGTCTCTTTTTCACACACACACACACATATATATATATATATATATATATATATATATATATATATAAAGGGTTATACATATATAACCAGTATAAATCTTCTTTTCTTCTCCAACTGATGGGCACGACTATGAGATCAAATAGGGATTTTGGAGCCTAATCTACGTCCTACGATATCTTCTTGATTGAACTTTCATATTTCTTGATTTATGAATTTGGAAAAAATTATCTTACTATATAAATTGTTGGCTGTTGAAAACTATATTATATGAACTGGCGCGTTATATACAATACCAATATTAGATGCAGTACTCTACAGTACTAATTTATGCATGAGTTTCGTACTAATTATGCATGAAATATATGCATTTCGTGCATCAAAATTTAAATGCATTGAAATATACAATATATGCATCAAAATATCGATGCATTAAAATATTATATTATATGCATCAAATATATTGCATATTTTAATGCATTGAAATTTTGATGCACGAAATGCATATATTTCATGCATAATTAGTACAAAACTCATGCATAAATTAGTACTGTAAAGTACTGCATCTAATATTGATACTGCATAAAACGCGCCTCATTATATGAAATAGATATTATAAGAGTAACGCATAAAATAAATAATAAACATACCCAAATAAATATTGAAAAAGGTCCCTAAAATTTTTTTCACACTTGGGCCTACAAAAATCTCAGGGCCTGCCCTGTATACCGTTGATTCGATATTTCGACATTTTGGTATGTTTTGCCACCGCCAGCCATGAAGCAAAAAAGAAAACACTATATATACAACTAAATATGTGTATATATCTAGTATATCGACCCCTGGGGGCGTTTTCCTTTTTTCAGGTTTGGGGGATAGTATAGTAGAACCGAAAACTGAGGCAGTTAAATTAAAAATATGTGAGCTAGTAAAAAGATAAATTATTTTTGGGATTATCCAAACCTAACCGACCAATTCAAATTTGGTCTGAATTGATTTTCGGTCTTTCTTAGAATAGCACACCAACAACCAATTGATTTTCTTTTTTTGCCCTTATGACTTGGGAAGATAGATTGCCTTCCCCAATCTTCAATAACAACTGCAAAATAATACTGAGTATTTTTTTGTGTTAGTCATTTTTCAACATCTATTGTAAAAATTCATGTATTAGTGTTCCCATATTTATAGCGTAATATTATTCATTCTATCAATACTACACAACAATATCAGAGCCTTAGTCTCAAAATGCTCTGAGGTCGGCTAACATGAATCAATTGGTGAAAACGTCAAGTCGTCTCCAATAGAACAGTCATATGAAAAGGCAAAAGTTAAAGGTGAAAAGTTTAGTACGTAATAAAAAAAAGTAGTTAAAAAAAAGTAATAATAATAATGCAAAAATAAATAATAAAAAATAAATAAATAAATAGTAATAATCATTATGCAAAAATAAATAAGTAAATAAATAATAATAAAAATAAAAAATAAAAAAATCCTCAAATATAATCAACCACCTGAAATCTCTCCCTCCACATCGTCTTATCCAACACCAAAACTTCTCCAAATTCAAGAAACCTCATATCATTCTCAATCACTCTTATCCATATCTGTTTAGGTCTTTCTCTACCCCTCACCAATCTATGTGCTCCCCATTTTTCAAGCCTCCGCACTGGTGCATCAATCGGCCTCCGTCTCACATGCCCGAACCATCTTAACCGATGCTCCAACAGCTTATCCTCTATAGGGACCACTCGTACTTTTTTTCCAATCACATCATTTCTAAGTCGATCCTTAATTTCTCGTATGGCCACACATCCATCTTAGCATACACATTTCTGCCACATTCATTTTATGCACATGACTATGCTTTACGGCCCAACATTCAGTGCCATAATCTGTAAGGTACGCCTTGATCATATAGTAACCCCGTTGCGCTCTTCCATTTCAACCATCCCGCCTTGATTCTATGGGCCACGTCACCGTCTAATTTTCCATCCTTTTGAAGAATAGCCAAGATAACGAAAAAACTTCGATCCTCGTATAACATTCCCATCAAAAGTTATTGTACCTGCCTCTCTACTTCAATTTCCACTAAAGCTACACTCCAAATATTCAGTCTTACTTCTGCTCGGCCTAAAACCACGAGTTTCTAGCGCATTTCTCCAGAGTTCCAACTTTCTTTCAACTCCATCCTTCGTTTCATCAATCAATACTATATCATCTGCAAACATCATGTACCAAGAAATATCGTCTTGAATTGATCTTGTCAATTCGTCCATGACTATGGCAAAGAGGAAAGGACTAAGAGTCGAGCCTTGATGCATCCCAATCATAAGAGGGAATTCCTCAGTCCTCCCCACGGTAGTACGTACACTTGTACTAGCTCCTTCATACATGTCCCTAATGATGTCAATATACTTATTAGACATGCCCTTTCTGGCTAATGCCACCAAAGTACCTCACTTGGTACCTAATCATAAGCATTCTCTAAATCAATAACAATCATATGCAAGTCTTTCTTCTTACCACGATAGTGTTCCATCATCTGTCTCATCAGAAATATTGCTCCCACAATCGATCTCCCGAGCATAAATCCAAATTGGTTTTCTAATATCTCCGCACACTTTCCAAGACGTTGCTCAATCACTCGTTCCCATAATTTCATGGTATGACTCATCAACTTAATCCCCCGATAATTAGAGCACTCTTGGACATCGTCTTTGTTCTTATATAAATGGACTTAAGTGTTTTTCCTCCATGCCAGTGGCATCTTGTTGTATTTCCAAATCTTGTTGAAAAGTATAGTCAACCATTCGATTCCCCTCTCTCCCAAACACTTCCATCCTTCAATAGGTATATCATCTCGCCCTTCTGCTTTTATCAAACCCATTTTCTTTAATGATATTCGTACTTCACCCTTTTGAATTCGTCGCATAAAATCCCGATTAACCAAATTTTAAGCAATACTTACATCTCAATATCTTCCTCACGTTGTCCATTAAATAAGTTATCAAAGTATGCCATCCATCTTTCTCTTATCTCATGATCTCCGACTAAAACCTTATGATCTACATCCTTCATACATCTAACCCTCTCAATATCTCGTGTCCTCATATCTCTAATACGAGCAATTTTATAAATATCCCTTTCCCCTTCCTTAGTATCTAATTTCGTATACATTGATTAATCTTTGCCCTATCATCATTTATTCATTTATATATATATATATATTTATTACTTTTAGCTGTATCTTTCAAAAGATATTTATTAAATTGTATCTATGCACATAAATTCGCACCAATTATTTGTTGCTCAATTTAGAAATTAAAAGCCTAGCTATTCTGATGCTTTAAAATGTATTGACTGAATACATGTGATAATATTCCCCTAATATATAATTTTATAATATAATTATAATTTTTTCGCATTAATTCAACAAATCTGAATACATTTAAATTTTATTATTAGTTAATGGAGATAAAATGCATTTAAATTTGTACATAATATTAAGATTAGAAAAAGAATATAATAGAATATCCATTTTTACTGTATTTTTACGCAAACTGTTGGAGATGCATTACTAATTTCTGTATTTTTGTGTAAGCTGTTGGAGATGCATTGTTGATTTTCTGTATTTGTGTTTGAAGTTGCAATACTTTTGTGTAAACTGTTGGAGATGTTCTTAGAACTCAAGTTCCCCTCTATCGAGGCTAAAATTATAGCATTATATGCTCGTCATGAGCCCTTCGCTTGAATTACAGGCTTACGCTTTAACTTAGCTCGACGGTGTAAGTGCTTGTCATTTCATTCCTTTAATTTTATTTTCTTTAATGAATGGTTGTGAAATATCTTTAAAAACTAATGTTGGATATATGGCCAAAATTATAATTGTGTTGACATGAACAAAATTATGTGAAACATATGATTGTAGGGCGAAGTAATTTTTTCTCTTAAGAATATCTATTTCTCTCTTCTACATTCATATAATTCTTTTTGGTAATTCCGTTTTCACTATTTTATTTATTTTCTTTTGATCTCAATAGCAAAAATGTACAAAATGAAAACCAAAACCAAACCAAACCAAACATACCCAGTATATCCCGCTCAGAGCAGGGTCTGGGGCATGGTCTGCGTACACCTTTGTATTTTTCACTCAATATGTTGTTGTGCACTAAACTGAGGGTCTTCACGGAAACAACCTCCCTACCGTAATAGGTAGGGGCATACGCACATACCACGTTAACCACCTTCGCCCCAACCACCACTGCAACAGACATAATCCTATCATTACACTCTTCACTTCCATGACGTTGTCCTTAAATTCTTTAGACAAAAGAATACCGACACCATTACCCAGTTAGCAAGGCCTGAATACCACAATTTATAACCGTTCGCCTCCCTAGATTGCGCCCCCTTCCACCTAGTCTCCTGAATACAAGCCACATCAACTCTTCTCTTACCCAAAATATCGCATTCGAATACCAATTATTTGGCTATTCAATGTCCAACATCCAGTGAAGTAAAATATAATTGATTACTTGCAGGTAGTAGTTTGGTTATCTGAATATTATATTTTGATACCACCAATATTCGTTATTCTTGTAGTTATTTTAGTTTTTTGAGATTTTTATAAAATATATTAGGACGTATAATTTACCCCTATGAAATATGAGCTGGGCCCACCATTTGTTTGTTACAGTTTATGTCTTAGACCGGAACTTGATCAAACTCTTTACACCATGTTTGTTTGGGAGGATCTTCGGGGAATTAGGTCTGGGACCGGTTCGGTTCTAGGTAAAAAATTAAGAACCGGAACCGGTTTTTAAATACATAAACTGATTCGGTTTTTGACCATTTTCTTGAGGAACCGAATTAGAAACCGAAACCGAAAAAACCGGTGTTTTCTTCAGGAACCGAATTAGGAACCAGAACCGAATTTAACGTGTAAAAACCGGGTTTTTCGGTTCTTTTAGGAACCGAATAGTGCAAAAAAAACGAATTTTATAAAAAAAACCCGAATTTTGAGTAGAAACCGAATTTAATGTGTAATATTTTGAACAAAATACATTTAATTTGCTTTATTTAATACCTATATTATCTAAAAATTTAGATATAATGTTATTTTTATTATTATTATTATATAATATATATATATAGAACCGGTTCCAAACCGGTTTTTTCTAGCATCATAAAACAGGAACCGGAACTGGAACCGAATTATTAAAAAGGAACCGAATTAAGAACCGGAACATGTTAATAATAAAAAAATCGGAACCGGAACCGAATTTGTCGGTTCGGTTCTTCGGGTAAAAATTCCAGCCCTAGGAAAAATTCTAATTAAAATTCTTTGGTGGTACGGGTATAAATCAATCTAAACGAACTAAACTTACAACTAACTTAGCAGCCAATAACTAGCTTCTCACTAGAGTGTCAAACACACCCAAAACCTCAAACGTATAATTTCCTAAGAACATACCTTGTACAGATTGATATGCGGCCACAAACTTCACAATCTTGAAGCACACATTCGTTTGTTATTCTTCTGAAATCGAACGAAAATCAACCAAGCAAACCTCGTCGTCCTTCGTCAATCTACTTAACCTCCAAAGCTCATCACGTATATCCTTAATCTCAGGATGCAACATATCCCCCACAACAAACACGTGAACCTTACTCTTCAACTCAATCCAGCTACATCCAGGCTCTTTACTAATCCCCCTCATACTCATTACCCTTCTAACTCGTTCAACATCGTCTAATCTTCCCTTAGCAGAATAAATACTCGACAACAACACATAAGCGGACGATTCCTGCGACTCTAATACCATCAACTTCTCTCCCGCATAAGCCCCTAACTCATAATTCCGATGGTTTCGACAAGCGCTTAATAAAATACGCCATAAATAGAGACCGTGATCGATATCTGCCGAATCAATGAATTCTTTGGCTTCTTGGAGTTTTCCAGCCCGGCCCAATATATCGACCATGCATGCATAATGCTCGACTTTTGGAACAATACCAAATTTTTCAGACATCAATTGGAAATACTCCCTACCTTTATCCACCAATCCCATGTGGCTGCATGCAGAAAGAATATTTACAAAAGTAACATCGTCAGGTCTTGCACCCTCGACTTGCATTTGTTCAAAAAGGTTAATAGCTTCAAGCCCGATCCCGTTTTGGGAAAGCCCAGAAATCATTGCATTCCATGAAACGACATCTCTAGCGGGCATTCTATTAAAAACGGCATATCCATCTTCGAGGGACCCACATTTCGCGTACATGGTCGAGAGAGCGCTACCAATTGGAACTTCGAGACTGAACCCGTTCTTAACCACGTGAGCGTGTACTTGTTTTCCTTGCTCTAAAGCCGAAAGGCTCGAACATGCTTTCAACACACTCGCCATAGTTAACTCATTTGGAAAAACTCCTCCCGTTTGCATTTTGCAATACAAATTAAAAGCACTTTCGTTGTCTCCGTTCTGTACGTATCCTCCGATCATGGAAGTCCATAATACAATATCGGCATCATGCAGATAGTCGAAACCCTTTTGAGCTTCGACTATAAAGCCACATCTTGCATACATGTGGATCAAAGCGGTCATAATATACATTTGAGATTCAAATCCTAATTTTACCGAATATGCATGCACTTCGTTTCCCAATTTAATTTCTGCAGTATCACTGCAAGCATTAAGAACACCAACGAGTGTGTATTCACTAGGCGTCATCCCAGACGAATGCATCTCTTGAAACAATATGAGTGCCTTATCACCATCCCCTTTTTGTGCATGCCCTGTTATCAATGCAGACCAAGTAATGGAATTCTTATCGGTCGAAAGCTCAAACACCTTAACTGCATCCGTTAAGCTCCCACATTTTGCATACATAGTGACAACAGCATTGCCGACAGAAACGAATTCTGCCAAGCCATTCTTAATAGCTAGACATAGAACTTGGTTCCCCATACCCACAAACTCATGCGACGTGAAAGCGCTCAAAACACTAGTGAAAACAAACTCATTTGTCTCTTCCTCTCCCCCAGACAACATCTCCCTAAAAATCACCAAAGCCTCATTCGCCAGCCTTTGTGAAGCGTAACCAGAAATCATAGTAGACCAAGTGACCGAGTTTCTCTCAGGCATTTCATCAAACACCTTACGACCCTCATCTAAAAAACCCAGCTTGCAGTAAACATTCAACATGGAACTAGACACAAACACATCACCAGAACCAACCAATTTTACCACGAAACAATGTGCCTGGTGGGCCATACCCGCGTCCTCCAAAACAGCAGCAGAAGAAAAGACGCCGGCAAAAGTATGGGAATTAGGAAGACTACGATGCCGGAGCATATGTTTGAAGAGCTGGAGAGCCGAAAATGAGTAATGGACAAGGCCCGTTTGAGAGTAATTGTTGATGAGGACGTTCCATGAAACGGCGTTCTCTTTACACGGCATTTCGTCGAATATAAGACGGGCTTCGAAGAACAAACGGCATTTGGCGTAAAAATTGAGGAGAGCGTTCGAAAGGAACGCGCAGGCGGGAAATGCGCCGGTTTTAAGGAGGTGGCCGTGGATGGTTTTGCCATTGTTGAGGCTTTTGTGGTCTGTAAAATGGCGCAGCTTGGTGAAGAGATGATGCGATTGTGGCGACAGTGCAGAAACTTGGCTCATAAGTTCGACAATATATACGTTGTGAAGTAATTCATATGGTTTTTATCGCTCAAAGTATATCCGGTGTCCACGAATTTTCTCGACAGTTTGACTTGGCGCGAGTTTTAATAAGATGTATTGACATTGAATAGATATGTGGGGTGAGTGGAGTTTGGGTCCACTTGAATGTGTTTGTTAGTGATTTAATATAGATAAAGTAATTGCCTGTAATAAGTTAATTAATTAATAAGTTGATTAATTAATTGAGTTAATTAAAATGATTAATTAAAATTTGACATTATAAAAAACAAAAAGGGAAAGTAATCGAAAGGAATACCGACTCAATGTGATTAACTTTAACTGAATCACAAATTTCATTGATTCAAGCAATGTTCAATAATTGATGTGATCTAAAAAAAGGAGGGAAATTATAGATGAATTATACTGAGGAATATTTTGTGGCAAGTTTTATCAGTGGATTGTCTGAAGCTCTTATTTAAGCCTAAAACATTGCTGGAAGCAATTGAAACTGGGAAACAACAGTTGCTTACCCTGGATGCCCTGTCTAAAGGGTGCGGCCCTCTCCTAAACCTTTTCAACAGCAGGGAAACCTATTAGTCTGGATTATGATAATATGACTTTCACAGTCTTTATTGGGGAAAAAAAAGTCAAGTTGAAAGCTATCACTGATCCTACTCAGTTTCAAATGCTAACTGCACATGGGTTGTATCAACTGATAGATTCTCATATAGATGAGGTGGAGGAGTTGTACCTTATCTTGCCACAGAAAGATGCCCCAACTCAGTCGCTGACTTCACCCATTACTGAACTGCTGGAGGAATACAAGGAGGTATTTGCCGAGCCTCAAGGATTACCTCCTGTAAGAAATATGGAGCATCAGATTGTGTTAAAGCCTGGTAGTGTGCCCAAGCACCAGTTTCCCACAGAACTACACATAGCAACAAGGATGAAATTGAAAAGATTGTCAAGGATTGTTGGAATCAGGAACAATCCAATACAGTAAAAGACCTTTTGCCCTACTCTACTGTTCAATTATTTTCCCTTCAACAAATACCACGCACAGAATTATTAAATTATAAATTCAAGTTTTTTTATATAATATGATCCCTACACAAGATCATCATCATCATCAACAGCACCTTAATCCCAACTATGTTGGGGTCGGTGGCATGAAGATTATAGTGTCGTTTAATTGTCTAAAATTACTTAACACCATAACTCATGCAAATAACAAAGTGGCAAAGTTTTACGCCGGATGCCCTTCCTGTCGCAACCTTCATATGAAGGAGAAGATCCCTACACAAGATATAAAAAATAAATTAATCGAAATTTTTATTTAATTTATTCGTTAATTATCTCTTATATATTTCTCACGAATTCATAATACATGATGAATCCGCCCCGCCTACACTCTACACCACTATCTCCACAAAATCAGGTCCGTATTAGCAAACAAAATGCTGAAAGATAATGAGGGTGTTTGGGAATCAGCGGATAGCTGTTAGCTGATAGCTGATCGAGTTAACTGGTTACATTAGCTGGTTTGACTAGCTGATTGTATTAATAGTTTGCGTGAAAGCATTCGGTAAAATGAACTAATAGCGGATAACAATTTATTTAACCAAGATAGTAAAATGGCACATAAGGACATATATATATCATTATTTAATCGCCATAAAGTAGTAAATAGTAACGACAATTATTATTTATTATTTTTTACTTACTAAAAATTAATCTATCAATTATAATATTTAGTATTAAACAAAATTATTAATTTCTTATATCCACGAGTGTTTGGATTAGTTAGCGTAAATACTATCGAAAATTATTTAATTCCTTTTACATACTTACTCCTTTTATTTTTAATATTTTCAATAACCATAAAAATAGTAATAAAGAAAGTAATATTTTTTTCATATAATATTAATGAAGAGTTAGACACGGTATAATATTGATTAGAATAAAATACTTAGAAAATAAAAAAAGATTCCATAATACTAGTGCGTAGAGATGTTAAACGGGCCCAAGCCCGGCGGGCCAGCCCGTTTAGCCCGAAAAAAAACCGGGTTAGGGCTGGAATTATACAGCCCGTTTAAATCCGGGCCTATTTGGCCCGGACCGGTTAGCCGCTGGCTAATTGGGCTAGAAATATATATATATATATATATATATATATATATATATATATATATATATATAAAGAGAGAGAGAGAGACAGAGAGACAGAACCGTTGGCCTTCAGCACCATCAGAAAGGAGAGCTCTCCTCTAACATATATATATATATAATATATTATTAATTTTAACTTGTATTAATACTATATATTAATATTATATATATTAATATAATATATGTTAATATATTATATAAAATATATATTGTTACTGTATTTGTTACTATATATATATATATATAAATATAACTGTATTTTTTGTGACTATATATTTATTATAGTATATTTGTTACTATATATTTATTATGTATATATAATATATTTTATTACTTTTTTTGGTTTATAGCTTATAAAAAAATAAAAATAGACTTTTTAAATATTTAGCCCGTTTAGCTGAATTGGGTGAGGGTTAGTCGATATTTCCGGCCGTTTAAATTCGGCTTTTTGACCTTTGACTGAAGTTAGCAGGCTAAGCAGCTAAACCGCTAGGGTGGCCGCTTAACATCTCTACTAGTGCGTAAGAATGTAATTTGGATGAAATAATCCAATCCGTTTTTCTCAAACGCTGTTAAAAGTAGCATTTTCAAAATTAGCTTTTTGAGGCCAATAAAATTTTCGGTCCGTTCTTCACCAAATACCTAAATTACAGTAAAACCTCTCAAAAAGAATACTCTATTAAGGAATAAACTCTATTTAGGAATAAAAATTTATGGTCCCAACTTGGGACTAGTTATAATTTGGAATAAACTTCATATTGTCATAATTCATATATTTTCAAATCCCAACATAAGAAAATACATAGGGATGTCAATGGGTCGGGTAGGGTACGGGTATGCCTCCTCCATACCCTACCCTATTTGATTCGGATCGAGTTCGGGTACTATCCATCGGGTAATCGGGTACCCAATGGGTATTCGGGTACCCGTATACCCTATATTTAAGAATATAAATATTTTTAATATATATTATCATATATACATATAATGTAATTAATAAGTTCAAGTTAGTATAATAAATATTTAAAATATAATATTTTATATAATAATATATCTAATTTATAATACATTATAATATTTATGTATAATATATAATAATAACATATTTATATAATTTAAATGGGTACGTGGGTCGGGTAATCGGGTCGGGTATTCGGGTAATATACTATATCCATACCCTGCCCGTACCCGATCATAAAACTTCGGGTTCGGCCGATACCCGACCCGATTTCGGGTTTATCCGACGGGTAGGATCGGGTACGGATAAAATTGACATCCCTAAAAATACACCTCTATTTAGGAATAAATCATAATAAAATACACACACACACATATATATATATATATATATATATATATATGGGAGCTTTATTTTCGAAACTCTCTTAAGTGCGAGAACTGCGAGAACTCCTCTAAATCAATGAATTTTTTTTTTTAAATATTAAAAAATATTATTAATTCAAAAGGGTATTATAGTAAAATATAATTTTTATTACGGGAAATAACCCTTACTGATGATAACCCCTACTATAATAGCCCCTACTGATGATAACCCCTACTATATATATAACCCCTACTATATAGTAGGGGTTATGATCAGTAGGGGTTGTATGCATTGAAATGATGTACATTATATATTATTAGGAGTACAAAAGGTGGTTCTCGCAGTTCTCGCACTTAACAGGGTTCTGAAAATAAAGTTACACTATATATATATATATAATTTTTACAATAGATTTAAGATGATCTCAAATACTTGTTCAAGGTTGATTGTGACAAAGATTTAATCTTTTGTGTTGTAACCATATCCTTCAACTTGCGTGTGCCCATTTCATTCCCAAACGACTACATTCTTGTTGAACCCAAAACATTTTCAACTTGTTTAGCAGCTAAAGCCTTCTTCACATGAATTTTTCAGATTTACGCTATCATCCTCCGGATTATTTTTCACATTTTCTTGCCTAATTCCTTCAATGATTTATTCATCGGTTAAAGCATAAACAATTTTCTTGCTTAATTCCTAAGTTTACAACATATTACATACATGTATCTACTAATTATAATATTTATATATTATACATGCACTTTAAAATTTAAAAAAAAATCTTCTTAAAACTCTATTTAGAAATAACCTCCATTTAAGAATATTTTTTTATGTTCCCAAGGATATGAATTTAGAGAGGTTTTACTGTAACTGTTTGATCAATCTTTAATTGGCTTCAATTGCTAATTTTTCTTCGATCCGCTCTTCACCGAACAATCCAAATAAAGGATGGAACAAATTTCAAGTGGTTGGAGAGTTTTGTCTCAATCCTCAACGTAGATGCCTTTAATTTTCTGGTAATAAAATGACAAATTCTTACAACTACGTAGGATTTAAGATTTTAATTAAAAACATAGAAATCACTATAAAATCTCAAAATTCATATACAAAATCTAAAGTAAATCTTTTATAATTCTGAAATAATTTTAATTAAATAATTTTAATATCTGATATTATTTTTAAAAAAATCTCATTTTCTCAAAGGCAAAATTTGTAAGAAAAGTAGAAGTATTCAATAAAATATCAATTAAAGTATTTTTTGGTATAACAAACACACATAATTAAAGTATTTTTTTTAGTCAAAATATCAATAATTACTCAAATCAATAAAAATATTATATTTAGGATTATTATTTATAAGTTAAAAGTTTTTTCCTTCCTCCTCCCATGTCATATATATATATATATATATATATATATATGGTCATATATTGCTTATAATTTTTATAAAACCTGATGTATTTGAGAAACCTAGAACATAAAATAAATTTAATTAATCTTTTCTCTGCTCACAAATGGGTGATATTTTGTATATTTCATTTTTCTTGGCTATTGTCTGTTTGATCTCTCTCTCCGCCTGGAAGAATTCCAGGACCCTAGTCTCAAACTGGCCGATGATCGGAATGCTGCCGACGCTTCTACTCAACGTTGAACGAGTTCACGACACATGCACGGAGATCTTCGCAAAATCCCAACGAGGAACTTTTCATTTCCAGGGCCCCTGGTTTTCAAACATGGACATGCTTGTAACCGTTGATCCTGAAAATGTGCACTATATCATGACCGAGAACTTCCAGAACTTTCCGAAAGGCCCGGTTTTTCGGGAAATTTTCGATGTTTTGGGGGACGGGATATTCAACGCCGATTACGAATCCTGGAGAGAACAGAGAAAGCTTGCTAGGGTTTTACTCACACACCAGAGGTTTTATCGATTTCTGGCGGAAACAAGCCGCGGAAAAATGGAGAAAGGCCTTGTTCCGGTTCTTGAAACGATCTCTCTCGAAAAACGGGTGGTCGATCTTCAAGATTTATTTCAGCGGTTTAGTTTCGACACTACGTGTGTTTTGGTGGCCGGTTACGACCCGGGGTGTCTGTCTGCCGATTTTCCCGACGTACCCTTTTCGAAAGCCATGGACGATGTCGAGGAATCGATTTTCATGCGGCATGTTGTGCCGGAAAAGATATGGAAGTTGCAAAGGTGGGCCGGGATTGGAAGAGAGAGAAAGTTAAGTGAAGCGTGGAGAGTTTTGGATAGTGTTATAAATGAATACATTGCGATGAAGCGTGAGGAAATTAGAAAAGGAGAGGGTGTTGGTTTAGTGGAGCACGAGAGAGAAGATGGTGTGGATCTATTGACATCTTACATTAATTTCAAAGACGGGAACCGTATCGAGGGTTTGAAATGCGATGGCGATATGTTTTTGAGGGATACGGTTCTGAATCTTATGATTGCGGGGCGGGACACGACTAGTTCTGCGTTAACGTGGCTCGTATGGCTCGTTTCAACACATCCCGAAGTGGAAGAGAGAATAAGGGACGAACTCAGATTATCTATGTTGCCCTTGGAGGGCGGGGAAAAATGGCGAATTTTTAGCACTGACGAAACGAGGAATTTGGTTTACCTGCACGGAGCGATTTGCGAAGCATTAAGGCTATACCCACCGGTGCCTTTCCAACATAAGGAGCCTTTGCGACCGGATGTCCTTCCAAGTGGGCATTCTGTCGACCCGAAGATGAAAGTGATGTTTTCATTGTATGCGATGGGGAGAATGGAGTCGATATGGGGAAAAGATTGTTTGGAGTTTAAGCCCGAGAGGTGGATTACGAAGGGTGGGTGTATTAAGCATGAGCCGTCATACAAGTTCATGGCGTTTAACGTCGGTCCACGGACTTGTCTGGGTAAGGAAGTCGCGTTTACTCAGATGAAGACGGTGGCCGCCACCTTGATCCATAACTATCGGGTTCGCGTGGCGGAAGGCCACCGTGTGGTGCCTAATTGCTCCATTATACTTTACATGAAGTATGGATTGAAGGTTACGGTCACTAGTAGGTGGTGTTGTGAGTGAGGTGATGATGTGTTTGTTTTGTTTGTTTATGCATGGGACTTGATATGTTGCTAATTTATAATTTATGTGTCTTTTAAGGTATTTTCATTTTTTTTGTGTCTTTTTTTGTTAAACGTTTGGATTGTGGTTTTTAGATGTTTTTGTTTCATATAAAACATTAGACGTGGCAAATCATTCGTGTCGTGTATTTTCGTTCGTGTACTTTTATGTTTCGTGTACCAAAAATTCAAACTCATACACGACACGAAATGAATTTGTGTCGTGTCGTGTATCGCGCAAATTTGTGTTTCGTGTCGTGTTTTCGTGTCAGACACATAATATAAAATAAATATTTTAGTAGACGAAACGAAATGAATGGCAACGAAAACACGAATGTTTACACGAAATTTATGAAAGTTCACATTATAGTTTTTTTATTTTAAAGTTTAGTACAAACAGAATTCATAAATATGTTTTTATAAAATTAAATATAAAATTTTAAATTATGTTATAAAATATTTTATTTATTTATTTATTTCGTGTACCTCATGTCGTGTCGTGTCGTGTACCCAAAGAATAAACACAAAACCGACACTAAATCTCGATCGTGTACTTTCGTGTTCGTGTATTTTCGTGTCGTGTACTCAAAATGCAAATACTAAATCTATAAAATTTTCGTGTCGTTTTCGTATCGTGTTTTCGTGTCGTGTCTAATAAACATGCAAGCACATATGGCTGTTGAGATCATTACAAACTTTGTTTATTTTTTAATATTTATGATGCAATGAAAAATATTAGTGGTTAAATCAATATAGGTATAAAATAAAAAATTAATTGAAAAAAAATAAGAGAGCAAATAAGAGATTGTCATTTCAAGAAGTACTTCTTGAAAAAAAATATAGATATTGATTTTCAATAAAATTAATTCATGCATAATAAAGTGGGAGAGAGATCGAAATTGTGTTAATTTCCATTAAAACTTACAAAAATATTTTATATTCCGGCTTCCCCCAAAAAAGAACATATATTTGTAACACATTAAAATACAAAATTAAATTAAATTTTATATTATTATTGAAACATAGAATTTTCTTTTTTTTTTTTGGGTGGGTGAGGGGGAGGGGGAGGGGAATCACCATGTCCCTGAAATTATAAAACTTACAGTATATCCATTTAAGTATAAAAAAATAGCACTTTAGTATTTTTTTTCAGAAATTAATTTTCTGTAAAATATATATATTTAATGGAAAAATCAATTTTCTGGAAAAAAATCACCTTAAAGTTCATATATATAAAAAGTAGATTTTTTTTTAGAATAATATCTACAAGAATTTTTCATTATTTCAAATGAATTCAGAACTAATTGTTAGTTTCTTAGATGATAAAATAGATTGATAAAATCATTTTTCTAAAAAAAAAAAATCACCCCTAAAAATCATATACAAAGTAGAACATTTTTTTAAAATCATATCTACAATATTTTTTCAGTGTTTCAATTCAAAAATTTTAAAATTAATTTTCAGATTTTTTAGAATATCAAAACCCCCTAAAAAATCTATTTTAAAAAATAGTAAAGTGCTATTTTTTTATAGTTGAGGGGGTATTGTGTAAAATTTAATATACCTAGGGGCAAAGTGATCTCCCCTAAAGTTTATAGGGTTTTAGCAGTGTTTCCTTTTTTTTTTTTTTTTTTTTTTTTTATATATGATTTCGAAATCACGAAAGAAGCTGAAAGAAACCCCTCTGTTGGGGAACCCCTCCTGTTTCTCCAACCCTAATTTCTCAATATTAACCCAACACACGTCCCCTTCTCGACTTCTGCCAATCCCTAATCCAGGAAAAAGTTCAGGCAGCGGCGCCGCAACGATCTCCGACTCTCTGGTCTTCGACGAGTCAACGTCTCAGGTGGGTTCTTTTCTTTGGCAATCTTCTCTTATACCTTTCGTCACCATCTGTCGTGGAATCCGTGTGGCGAGCTCAGATTGCCCGTGGCGGAAGTGTATTTTGTGTTTGTGAATGTGTGTGTGTGTGAGTCTGTGAAATCCTTGTGTCTACTATGATTCACTCCTTATGAGAAGGTGTATATTGTGTTCTATCTGTATAGGGTTTTTGAGCTGAGCGAGCGAATAAATTGTCTTCAACTTATACTAATCATTTTAGTGGTTAGTTTATCAGTTTGCCACCATCTAGTTGTCAGTGCAATATGCTTGTTTTTGTTAAAGATTTTTTTGGCTCTGTTGTTCGGATTGAAGCTTATCTTTTTGGTTGAAATTACTCGATGTTGAAGCTTTAGGCGTGAATGCTTAAGTATAGAAAATCATATACATGTATATGTTATATATGTACATAACGTAAGAGTGGATAGACATTCTTAGCTCAAAATTTTTTTTTTTTGGTTGAAATTACTCGATTGTGGAAGCAATGAGAATCTTTCTATTATTTCTATTGGAACTGATCACGGAGGAGAATTTGATTGCTCTCCGTTTGAATTATTATGTGACAAATATGGAATAAATCACAACTTTTCGGCTCCTAGAACCCTCAACAAAATGGGGTCGTTGAAAGGAAAAATCGTTCTTTGGAAGAAATGTCTAAAACTATGTTAAATGAATACTCCCTTCCTCAATACTTTTGGGCCGAAGCTATTAATACGGCATGTTATACAATTAATCGAGTTCATCTTCGCAGAGGCGTGAGTGCTTAAGTATAGAAAATCATATACATGTATATGTTATATATACATACATAACATAAGAGTGGATAGACATTCTTGTGCCGTTCTTTTTTACTGTGTAATATGCGGCTTGGTTTTGCAGACTATGATGTGGCATTGCCATTGTTTATGTGCTTGTACTCCACTTGCCTTGCAGAATTTAAATTGTCTCCGTGGAATTTATTGTTGTTGTCATGATTTTAGCTCGGAATCTTGGAATTGGGTAATTTTTAGTAGGGGTGGCAGTATGGGTCTCTTTGGGGCAGGGATGGACGGTGGCAATGTTGGCTCATACACAAAAAAAAAAAATGTTTGGGGATAGGCGTGTCTGTTCCTTTGCAGTCTCGCTCCTGTTTCGAGAAATCACTGACCTTCAAGGTCTAATCATGTCTAGTGCCTACATCAAGTCTCTGTGTCACGTAAAGAGAATTACCTCATAGAGTATTCCCCTGGTTTGGTTGTGTACGTGGATGCGAAGTGGTTGAGATAGAGAATTTCAAGTTTAGTTTTACCCGAAAATTTACATTAAACCCCTATGTTTCAACCTCACCAGATTAAGCCCTTATCTTTTTCGAGTTTTCACATCAAACCCAGAAGCTTTAATTGAGACATCTTCCCGTGAAACCCAAAATTTTGTTTGTGGATGAATGTTTAGCGACTAGAGATTTAGTTTTTTTTTTAATTTTTTAAGCAAATACCAATTATGCCCTTTGACATAAACAAAAAACTGTTAAAATGGAAGGAAAGTTTGATGGGGGGGTGATGTGAAAACTCTGAAAAGATAAGGGTTTAATCTGGCGAGTTTGAAATATAGGGGTTTACTGTGAATTTTTGGGTATAGATAAGTTTTTTTTTTTGAAGTTAACCCTTTTTTTATCTTGAAAAAATAAATGTGTCGGCTGGGAACAATAGGGTTATATCAGTAATTTCACATTTAAAACTATATATCTGCCTCCGCCTTCCGTCTCTGGTGCCGCAGGTCCGGCTTGTGACACAAAGTTCTTTCCTAAATTTGGAATTGTATTATAAATTGTCTTTTTTAGTGGGATTTTCGTGTGTGAAATTATGGTTATTGATGAAATGCTATCGTCATTGTTGAAATGTGTGTGTTTCATTTGGTTGAATATCATATGGTCCTTATATTTCCCCATGGCTCTTTAAGTAGGATCCTCTTTAAGTCACAAACAAGATATGGATAGAGTCGTTTTAGGCATGCCAGACCAATGGGCTGATAGCAATTATGAAGCAGCCGACATATACACAACAAAAATCGGGGGACTTCCGGTATGTATCCTGATCGTAATCTGAGAAATTACATTTCTAACCGTTTGAATGTGCTCTCCTAAAAAATCTGAGTTGCAATGTCTAATGTCTATTTTTAACAGGATTGGCCCTTCCCAATCACTAGTGATAAGCAATATCTGCTCGAATGCAGTACATGTGGAGGCAATCTTTGTCTCCTTGCACAGGTTTTTACATCGTGAAATACTTGCTGTTTCTTTACGTGCACATTGATGGTCATTGAATCTGGTTCTTATGTCCCTTTTTTTGTCTTCTATTTCTTTGTTCAGGTTTATGCTCCAATATCAAGAAAATCTCTGGAAGTAGACGAGCGAGTAATCTATGTTTTCGGCTGTCTCGTTCCACATTGTGTGAGCTTCCTGTAAGGCTCTTTTTTCGAATTTTGCCATGAAAATTGTCCTGGTATTTGTGGGTCAAATATGGGACTGCTGTTTTCAATCGGTTTTGTTGACCTATTTGGAAAGTGTTTGCAAATATATAAAAAAAAGTGATTGGATATACTTTCATTTTGAAAGAAAAAGGAATCTGACAATTGGTAGTTAGAAACTTGTGAGTGGCTGAATAGTGGAATTTGTGGAAAAATGTGTAAGATAATGATTAGTGATTGATAGTTTTTTAATGGAACATGAGTTTAATTGATTGGGTGGAGAAAAAAATGGAAGCGAGGAGTGTATTTTTGGAAATTTTCATAAATTTTTATAAACATTTGCATTTTGGGGTGTAAAACTATTTCTAGCAGAACGAGAGTGAAAATGAACGGTATCCAGTCACAACCTTAGATTTTAAAAATCTGCATCTTGTTTGACTTTTAGGCTATTTTTTGTACAACTTATCACAAAACATTCTCTTTATAACTTATTGCAAACACTTTAATTATCAACTACTTTTTGCTTTTACTACAATAAATAAATGATTTATTAAACAAACTATAGTATCTTGTCATTTTTTTCCCTCATGTAGTTGGCGGGCTATTCGAGTTCAGAAAATTCCGAGCAACGAATTGGTTCAGGTGCCTACATCTTCTCCTTCTAATCCAAATAACAATTGGCCTGCTGCTGCTGCTGATGATGATGATGATGATGACGACGACGACATTGATCTGGAGGAGTTGGGTAGGGCACTTTCCGAAGCCTCAAGTTCCACTACTGTTAATAAAAGGCGGACTAATGATGCTGAGTCCAGGAGAAAGCCTTTGCCCACAGGTCGACCGACTAGGTCAGTTGATGATAAAATGTCAGGTATACTACGTATTTTTGCTTAAAAACATCCTTATATTGATTTCTACTCCATTAAACACTCGGTATTTGGCAAGTCCTGGCGATGCATGCTTTTTGCATCACATGGTATTGTTGAACAATTTTTCGACAGTATTGATCTAATAATATGATGGTTGTAGTTTAGCTTAGTAGATGAAACTAGTTTCTCTAGTAGATGTGTGTGAATTGGGAACTCTTTTAGTGTAAATTTCAACTTTATCCACAATTTACTACAGGAATATTTACAAAGACGACCTTTGCTGTCCAAACCTAATTACAAACAAAAAAAACAATCAGTTCTGAAAATTACCTAAAACCACCCTTGGGGTTTACGCCCTTCCTATATTTTGCACCTTGCCATTACTGGATCCAAAAAAAATGTTGAGATCATCATATGTTTTTACAATTTTTAGAAATTACGAGTAAGCCATTTTCCATCTTACATTTTACAGTTGCATCCCTCACTATTTTTGGATATTAAAAATAGTTTCGGGCTATTTGTAATATATAAAAACATTGGAGGATGTAAATGTAAAATAATTGATGACATGTGTCAGGTCAACTAACGGTTGGGGAAAATGTGCAGTGGAATTAAACTGTTTTTAGTAATTATCAAAGTTACGTACTCTTTTTGTAATTCCCTCAAACCTCAGGGGTAGTTATGTATTTGCCCTTTAATAAATGGCAACTTTTCCTCCCATGATTTTAGATAGCTTCGGTTTCCTAGTGTACTCCTGAATGATATCCATCAATATAATTGCAGTGTTGCCGTGTTTCTACATATACACTAAAGAAGAGAAACTATCCAAAAAGGTTAATTCCGAGACTTCCAAAAACCACTTGCTCTCTGTTAAAGAGTGTGATTACAGTTCTGAAGATCAGACAAATGGAGAAACATTTGAAGAAGAGAAATATGAATACGATAAAGCATTAAATGCTGATAGGACTTTCCTTAAGTTCAAGAAACGAATGGATGCATACCCAGAGCAATGCTTCAGGTAAACACCCTCCTTAAGCTGGCTTCTGGGATCAAACTCATAGGAGCCTTGGCCTGTTTAAATTTATGGATAACCACAACTACTACTCTTGAGATTTATCCTAATTAAAATAGAACATAAAAAGAAAAAAATTGTTACCTTCCAATTACAAATATCATCTTGACATATGTTTATATTCTCCGAAATTCCACCTATTGAGGGTGAGAGTTCGAAAGTATCTTTTTCTTCAAATCTTTTGCACCTCGAGGGTAATTTGTAATTGTATAAGATAACTGGAATCTTTGTTTTTTTTTGTTGCTTTTGTAATTAGGTTAAACTTCAGGTGTTTTTCGTTCCTTAAATTTATGTATGAATATGAAAGTATCGTAAGGTCCTTCATCGTTGATTTTATTAGCCTTCAAATCCTGTTTTTCCTTCAAAATCAGATATTCGTATGGTGGAAAACCTCTATTGGCTTCTAAAGAGATGGGAAGCCCCGGGACATGTGAACTCTGTGGTTGGGCAAGACAGTACGAAATGCAAATTATGCCCCCATTGATATACTTCTTGCATGAAGCAGCCAACGACCAGCAAAGTTTATCTTTAGAAAGATTTAATTGGATGACTCTGTTAGTCTACACTTGTTCCAAGGTACGTGTTCTCGTGTTTGCACATGTGCAAGTGGCAAATTTTGCGACACAAACGACTTCCAACATTTTTTCCCCCGAAAGTGTCTTATGCACACCCTAAAATTGCTTTTGCTCTATGCGTATTGGTTTTCACCCTAAAATTGCTTTTGCTCTATGCGTATTGGTTTTCACCCTAAAATTGCTTTTGCTCTATGTGTATTGGTTGCTTTCAACGTCATCCTATTGTTAACCATAAGAGTTTTGGGTTTTTTACAAGAACGATCTGTGCGGTTTGACCTAATTACAAAGAATATTCCACCTATTTTCTACAATTACAGGTACCCCTTTGAGATTTGTAGTTGCATAATTTTACTATTCTCAGTTGGTGCAATTTGTAAAACAAGAAACACTTGTCTATGTGGTATTTGTAATTAAAAAAAAAATAGATTTTTAAATTAATCGTTCATTTACTTTATTTGATGGGTGATGAATGATTTATTAGATATATGATAAACTTTTGGATAAAGATTAAATTGTCTTACAGATTAAATGTGTACCTCATGTGATTATTTGGATGATATTTCAGTAAAAAAAATATCTGATGTGTACTTTGATTGATTGTTTTATGGAATATTATGCATTGTCGAATTTATCCCCAAAAGAAGCATTTGCATAAATTAATATTTGATTTATCTTATACTACATGATACAAAATAATAAATTCTATTATCCAAAGATATTCGAAAATTCTTATTTCATCCCACCCGTAAGGTGGGATGAGTTACAAGTTATCCAATTGTAATCCCAAGTCATGCGGGCTTGAAATTTTATCACGGGCCTTCATCTTTGAAAGTAAGCATAAGAGGTTCGATATATCGATTTATCCAACGTACGAGTTGAGTAGCTGTGCTTCCACGATTTTTCTGTTACTTGTATAGTTGTGTTGCACAGTACCATACTGCCATTGAGGTTCAAATTATCGTTTCTTCTTATATCTTCTCAACTCATTTTTTCCATGTGCTTAATTTTACAACTCTCATCTGTTTTCCTTTTAGAGCTGTGCCGACTCGTCGTGTCAAATAAAATGTGGCGGTGAAGACTGGATAGTGGCAGAGGAGGCAGTTATCGTTCAATATGAGTAAGATATGCAACTTTTTCTGAACTTGAATTATCTAATACAGCACGAGAAAATCATGTTATCTATGGATATTGGTAGGCATGAATTGTGAGATAAGGGGAAAAGGTTTTGTTGATTTTTTGTGGATTTTCTTCATTTATTAGCTCCGTGCTAACACACTCGGATCACATGTACAAACGTTGGCTTGTTGTAAATTCCCGGAGGCCCGATTTTACAAATTAAATACCAATGCTTCAGTGGAGAGAATATCTAACAAGGCCTATCGAGGGGGAGTTCTGAGATGGTAGTGGTAGATAGGTCGGTCGGACGCATGCAAATTGGCTACGATTTTCTTCGAACATGCAGCCTGCTGATGAATTGACGAGAATGGGGATAGAAAAGGACACGTTTGACATGAGAAGCGGGAAAGTTGAGAGAAACGGCGTCAAAATGAAGGGTTTGAAGAAGGGTATGAAACGTGTTTGCGTTAGTCACACGATTGCGATCGTCATGATACGTGTTGTAGGATAGGAAATAGTAAAATAATTAACAAGTGAATGCTAATTAATGGTTGGTCTGGGGATTTTCTTTGGAGTGATTGGTGGGAGATTAGACAATAAAAATATGGTCCAAGCAAAAAGTAGGGTGACTATAAATGATGTCAACTTCGACGACACTATAGGTTACTCGAATTGTATGTTATGTTATATTGCTGTGGTTAGGCGGGGGGTTTTTCGGTTCCAGGGAGAAAAACACAGGAACTGGAACCGAACCGCACAACCCCCCCGCGGTTCGGTTTTGCCTGTTTTTTTTGACCGAACCGAGCATGAACCGAACCGAATCGGAACCGAACTAGAACCGATTTTGTATGATTCAGACGAAATATATTATATTATATTTTATTTTATTAAGAATATATTATATTATATTATATTATATTAATTATGTTTAATAAGAATATATTATATTATATTCAGAGGGTCAATTTCCCGGTTCGGTGCGGTTCGGACGGTTCTTTGCGGTTCAAATCGGTTCTTTAAAACGGACAGGAACCGCGAACCGAACCGAACCGAATACTAAAAGTACGAATCGAACCGAAAAAAAAAAAAAATTGTTGCTAGGAACCGAACCGAACCGTCGGTTCCAATGCGGTTCGGATCGGTTCTGCGGTTCCTGGTTTCCAAAGTCCCAGCCCTAACTACGTTAACTTCATTTGCTCCTCACGATTCATTGTTAAACATGTAAAACAGGGGTGTTGTTGCAGATTTAAAAATGACCGATCGAATTGAACTGGACTAATTCAGATCGTAAAAGATCAAACTGATAAAATTATCGAAATGCTCATAATGAACGTTTCGAGACAGAACGTCAGAATTGAACATGATATCGGAGCAGACCAAAGTCGATGATTTTGGCTACCCATTATGGGTTTGAGCAGATGATCATGTAGGCAGTTAATCATCAACTTGGTGAAGACACCAACAATAATTAATATACAAACTCTTATGATTATTATAAAAATATAGAAAAATTTTAAGATAAGGTATACTGTGTTTTTATTAAAAAAAGAAAAAAACATACGTTATATAAAAGTGAAGGTCACCAGTAGCTTTAATCCTATAAAAATTATATATAAAAAAAAAAATTCTCTTATTCCCCCTTTAAAAAGTACTTCTTTATACCCTATGATGAAATAAGCATCCAAATAGGAGATTATTAAAGTCGAATTCATCTATAAAGTAGAAAAAGACCGAACCGAAAACTATGGTCCTAGTTTTAGGTTTGGTAATTTGAAAATCAAAACTGAAACCGAACTTTTACATTTTGATTGGGATTGGAGTATCCTAATTCTTAGCCGGACATAAAACCGAAAATATCCTCTCACATGGTTTCGATATCTTTAATATTTATATTTGTTTTAGTATTTTCATAGTTAAAACTTAATCTAGTCTTAATTGTATTCCTTATTACAACTGTTGTAGTCTTTCTTATTTTGATTGATGTTTATTAACTTATAAATTTCAGTTGAACACAAATCTGAAAAGGAAATTAATAATGTCATGTTGACAATTATAATTATACTAGAAAAATATAGTGGTTTTCGGAAATGTGATGGTGGCGGCCCCGTTGATGCATCCTGGCAGATGGCTGTTAAAAAAAATTAATTGACACCGGAGATCTGCCATTATTTTCAAACAAAGATCAAGACAAATAATTTGAATATCAAAAGAATTATTGTTAAATTTTGAATAGAAAAAATATCTTACACTTAAAAGTGTATGTGACAAATTCTATATTATTTGTAATTTCAGTGCATTGAAAATAAGTCATTAATGATTTTTAAAGTTTCAATTTTACTGAAACTACAAATAATATAAAATTTAGAATAATTAACATAAAATTCAGTATAATTAATACACTGTAATTAATATATGCAAGCGGCATATATTCCAACTCTACAAAAATTTCTTAATATTTTAAAGGCTATGTGCAATTTTTCTCACCTTTAAATCTCGCGCCTTATTGATGACTTTATAAAGTAATGTGGTTTCTTTACTTCTATCTAACTCTGTAATTTACTCAATGGCTACCATAAAATATAAAATTGCCCTCAAAAAATAAATTAACCAAAAAAACTAAACCTTAAAGTCTCAAATTAAGAAAAGTGAAAAATTAAAAGCTTAGAAACATTAATATTGAAATAGAAGTGTTTAAATTGAAAAATTAAAAGCTTAAAAACTCCCTCTGTCGTGCTCAAAGTTTACACTTTATTAAAAATAAATTATCCTTTTAGAAAACTTATACTTATTGTTGGGAATTGGTACCACACTTAGAATTGTGGATAATATCGCGGAGTAGAGTTTTCAAACTCTTTTGCGTTTACGGAAGATAAACGACACAAGATTTATAGAGGTTCAGCCAATTGTGTCTACGTCCTCTCTCCGTATCTTTTTCTATAGGCTTAAGATCAACCTCTACACCTCGTCTTCTATCGGTCCGAGGGATACCATTACAATCTTGTCTTCAATCGGTCCAAAATAAACCGTTATGCTCTTGCCTTTTTGTCGGTCCAAGCTAAACCGTTTCTATCGGACAAGGAATCAACCTATCTAACTTTCAATTAGTACTAGACAAACCTCACTCGGATTAAGATATTGATTCTAACAATGCCGGATCAACGATCCAAATAACACCGAATCAAATCTGCAACCCTTTCTTTCCTCTCGTGTATGGTTTAGTGTATGAACACTCAAACACTTAACAATATAGCTCGATTACAACAACAAAGATGAATATAACAATATCTGAAGTATATATGATTTGCTTGGAGTTGTTGTTATGAATGATACCAAATGCCTTGGTATTTATAGGCATGAAGCCTCAACTAGCTATTACTGGCTATCTTCATTAGCGTGCGCTATTCCATATCTTAGCGTGCGCTAATCACCTTCAGCGTACGTACTATCAGCATGTAGCGTACGTTAACTGCTGATCGGTTGAGACCAGTAGCTTCTGACTCTATCTTTAGCATGCGTTAATATTCTTTGTAGCGTGCACTAATCTTTCGTCATTGCGTGCGTCACATATGACCGTTTGTGATATTTGACTTCTCTTGAATCAATCCAACGGACATAATTCAAACTTAGCGTGCGCTAAGTAGACCTCATAGCATGCGCTATCTGTTCAAACTTCACTTTTCAGATTCTTTGACCATACTCGTGATCTCCGTGTTGAAAGTCTTCACAACGGATATATTCCTTCGTTAGCGTGCGTTAGCTTCATTCGTAGCGTGCGCTATGTTGGAACAAGATTATTGGTATCTTCGCCGTTTTGAGATAGGCGCAGAGTATATAAGAGTTATGAAACTCTTTGCGCTTGGCGGAAGCAATTAAAGTGCGGAAATTAAACGACACAAGATTTATTGAGGTTCGGCCAATCGTGCCTACGTCCTCTCTCCGTATCTTTTTCTATAGGTTAAAGATCAACATCTGCTCCTCTCTTCTATCGGTTCGAGATAAACCGTACATACTTGTCTTTTTGTCGGTCCCAGTTAAATCGTTTTCCTTTTCTATGAGACAAGGAATCAACCTATTTGGCTTTCTATGGGTACTAGATAAACCTCACGTGGATATAGATTGCGATTCTAATAATGCCGGATCCTTGATCCTAATAACACCGAATCCAATCTTATCCTTTCTTTTTCCTCTCGTGTATGTTTTCGTGTATAACACTCAAACACTCATCAATATAAGCACAATTACAACAACGAAAGTATACATAACAATATCAGACTTGTATATCTTTTGCTCAGAGTTGTTGTGTAGAATGATACCAAATGGTTTGGTATTTATAGGCTCAAAGGCTCAACTAGCCGTTGCTCACTGCTGCCTCATTACGTACGTTACGTAATTCCCATTACGTACTTATAAATGTTACGTACGTTAGCCACTTCCAGTTACGTACATTAAGCTTCATTCAGATCAGTCCAGTAGCTTCGTTTCTTTCATTACGTACGTTATCCCCTTCCTCTTACGTACGTTATCATAAGTCTTGGATAGCCGTTGATATGATGATGTATGTCATGACGTCACAACGGTCATATAGTTTGAATTCTGATTCAAACCCTTCATTACGTACGTTAAGCACAATGTGTTACGTACGTTAAGCTTGGATTGTTACGTACGTTATTCTAATTCTGTTGCGTACGTTAAGACATGTTCTGTCCGGCTTTTTGTGTCTTCGACTTCTTCATTGTTTTGTTTTGCTTTCTTCTTGTTTTTCTTTGATTTAACAAATAATCATCAAAACTCAAATATAAATGTATGGAATAAAATATTCCAACACGCTAACTCAGTCATTTAGCATGTGCTAGTTTATGTACTAGCGTGCGTTAGCTTCATTCTGCATCTTCACTGTCTTCAGCTGGGTTTCTATTACGTACGTTATATGTCATGCATAGCGTATGTTAAGCTTGTTTTTGCTTCAAAACATAGTTCTTTTGTCCAGTTCGTTCGACTTCAACTTCTTGTTTTCGCTTCGTTCTACTGTTGTTTTCTTTGCTCAACAATTCATCATCAACTCATCATCAAAACCATTTTATAATTATGTGGATATAATATTCCAACAACCTCCCTCTTTTTGATGATGACAAAACAACAACCTTCGATGGGATTTTATACGTGCAAAAATATAAACAATACAGATCAAAATTTCCGGCTTTGTCCGTTTCGTTAGTTATCTTCTCCCCATCTTTTCTTTTCTTCTTCTCGTTTTTTCTTTTTCAACTTCTTTTTTTATTTTCTTGACTTTCTTCTCCTTCGTCTTTTCTCCCCCTTTCTTGATCGGTATATTGTTTTTATTTTTCTCGTCATTCTTCCATGACTCGTATTCTCCTATTCTCTCATTTTTCTCCCTCTTTTTGTCATAATCAAAAAGTGCATAAAAATCATAAAATAAAAAATAAATAAATATGACAACGGGTAAAAGTCCCCCTGAAAAATATATCTCCCCATTTAAAAATATAACTCCCTATGAGTTAAATACCAAATATTGAAAATATCAATTAAAAAATATCAATTCATGAAATACTAATTTTGATTTTTGGGGATCCATCTGACTCTTGGTCGTTTTGTATTTGGCAGATAGACGATATTCAGTATTATGGTTCCTTTAAGAATTCAAATTTTCTTGATTTTGATCGTCCGTCTTGGGCTTTTGTAATTCGAAATATGATGCCCAATTTTTAAACATTTATCACATCGGGGTATTTTAAAATTTACGGATTCATTTTTATCACACGGTTTGAATCCTAACCCCTGTTTATTTAATAAAAATTATTTTAACGGAAAGCAATTGTTCAAATTTCTTCTTTCCGAGAGAAAATTTGTTTGTTAGATCCTTTAGTTCATTTTGAACTATTAAAAGATCATCTTTCAATTTATTCTCCTTTTCAAAAGGCACATAGAATGATCATTTTCAAGAACTTCCTCGTTCATTTTGGAGATTTCGATTTTCAATAATTTATTTTTAGCTTTCAGAGATTTATTATCGATTAAAGCATTTTAAAGACGTATGTAAAAGTTCGAATGCTTCAAAAAGTTCGTCTTGAGAGGAAATACTTACTTGGCTTTCGACGTCGCTTTCGTCGTATGAACTTCTTGCCATGAGTGCGATATTATTTTGAATAAATTCATCATCTTCCTCTTTGTCACTCATGTCGCTATGAGCACTTCCTCCTTGGAAGTCGAGCCTCAGCGATTTCTAGCAAAGTGGCCTGGTTTTCCACAGTTTCGATAATTATTATCGAATTTTTGACTCGCTCGAGATGTCTTTTCTTCTCCGGTTTAATAAGTTTTGGAACTTATTTATGTTTTTGGCATAATATGTCGATTCTTCATCATCTTCATCTACCGGGATTTCTTCTTTTCTTGACATCTTAGCTTTCAAAGCTATTGACCTTTCTTTCGGTTTCGGTGTGGCGTTTCAAGATTTAAGAACTATCTCGTAGTTTATTATTGAACCAACGAGGGCATTAAAATCAAGATTATTTAAATTTTTCGATTCCATAATCGTTGTAACCGTCCTGTCCCATTCAACAGATAACGATCTTATGATTTTCTTCACTTTTTCACTACTTGTTAATAGTTTCCCAAAACAATCCAGTCCATTTGTAATGACCGAAAATAGGTCGAGCATGTTCGTTATGGATTCGTCATTCTTCATCATAAATAGCTTGTAGTCGTGGAGAAGCATATTGATCTTCATCTCCTTGATTTGGTTCGTTTCTTCATGTGTTACCTCTAACATTTTTCAAATTTCTTTGACACTTTCACACGAGGATATCCGGTTGTGTTCTTCCGGATTTAGAGCACAATATAGCAATTGTGTTGCTTTGAAATTATGATGATCGTTCTTCCAAACCGCATCATCATATTCTTCGAAGATTTTGAGGGAGTCGTCCAGATTTGTAGGAATTTTCGGACCTAGGTAAATAACTTTCCAGAGCTCAATATCATAGGCTCGGATAAAAATAGACATTTTATTTTTCCACGTCATAAAGTTCGATCCATCAAAAAATAGAGGTCGGTTCAAGGCAAGACCTTCGGTCGGTGCAAACTGGAGCGCCATTGGATCTTTTTCTCTTCGGATGTAAAGCCGATTTTAAGAGATACCGCTCTGATACCAATTGTTGGGAATTGGTACCCCACTTAGAATGGTGGATAATATCGCAGAGTAGAGTTTTCAAACTCTTTTGCGTTTGCGGAAGCGTAATTAATTACGAAAGATAAACGACACAAGATTTATAGAGGTTCGGCCAATTGTGCCTATCTCCTCTCTCCGTATCTTTTTCTATAGGCTTAAGATCAACCTTTACACCTCCTCTTCTATCAGTCTGAGGGATACCATTACAATCTTGTCTTCAATCGGTCCAAGAAACCATTATGCTCTTGTCTTTTTGTCGGTCCAAGCTAAACCGTTTTCCTTTTCTATTGGACAAGGAATCAACCTATCTAGCTTTCGATTGGTACTAGACAAACCTCACTCGGATTTAAATATTGATTCTAACAATGCCGGATCAACGATCCTAATAACACCGAATCAAATCTACAACCCTTTCTTTCCTCTCGTGTATAATTTAGTGTATGAACACTCAAACACTTGACAATATAGCTCGATTAAAACAACAAAGATGAATAAAACAATATCTGAAGTATATATATGATTTTCTTGGAGTAGGAATAATACCAAATGCCTTGGTATTTATAGGCATAAAGCCTCAACTAGCCGTTACTGGCTGTCTTCATTAGCGTGCGCTATTCCATATCTTAGCGTGCGCTAATCACCTTAAGCGTACGTACTATCAGCATGTAGCGTACATTAACTGTTGATCGGTTGAGACCAGTAGCTTCTGACTCTATCTTTAGCGTGCGTTAATATTCTTTATAGCTTGCACTAATCTGTCGCCATTGCGTGCGTCACAGATGACCGTTGTGATATTTGACTTCTCTTGAATCAATTCAACGGACATAATTCAAACTTAACGTGCGCTAAGTAGACCTCATAGCGTGCGCTATCTGTTCAAACTTCACTTTTCAGATTCTTTGACCATACGCGTGATCTCCGTGTTGAAAGTCTTCACAACGGATATATTCCTTCGTTAGCGTGCGTTAGCTTCATTCGTGGCGTGCGCTAACTCAGTCATTTAGCACACGCTAGTTTATGTACTAGCCTGCGTTAGCTTCATTCTGCATCTTCACTGTCTTCCGCTGGGTTTCTATTACGTACGTTATATGTCATGCATAGCGTATGTTAAGCTTGTTTTTGCTTCAAAACATAGTTCTTTTGTCCAGTTCGTTCGACTTCAACTTCTTGTTGTTTTTGCTTCGTTCTATTGTTGTTTTCTTTGATAGACAACTCATCATCAAAACCATTTTATAATTATGTGGAATAGAATATTCCAACACTTATCATGTTTACATAAATAAATAAAACAATTACAATTGCACCACTAAATCTTCACCGCAAACTCAACATTAATATCATTTAATAATTAATCTCAACACGCACTCATCGTCAATATTTACACAATCTATCGATCTACCACATCAACTCCTAGGGGTGTCGAGTGGTTCGGTTCCGATTAACCGAACCACAATTTTTGGTTAACCGGAACCATAAATGCCCCAAAATAGGAACCACTAACCACACCACTTTAAATTTCGGTTAACCGGAACCACACCGATTATATATGGTTCCGGTTCGGTTAACCTTAAAAACCGTTTTTTTTTTTTATCCGAAAAAACTGAAATAATCAATTCTAAAATGCTAAAATTAATCTTTTAAAATAAAAATAGTAGACAACGACACAATTAATCCATAAATCCAACAACTATAAGTCAAAAATAATCATAAATCCAACAATTAAAATCTAAAACAATCACAAACGGAGAATTGATGTGGGGGTAATTAATTTACATATTATTAATTCAATTGAATTTCTTTTTAGGATAAAAATATATACTTATAATGTATTAATTTATCATAATTTCGGTTTCTAGTTCTGTGGTTCTGGAACTATTCGGTTCTGGTTAACCACTAATCATATTTTTTTTTTGAAGTAGGAACCACAAACCGCACTCTAACCACAAATAGTGGTTCTCGGTTAACCGGAACCACGTCGGTTCGATTCGTCCGGTTAAAACCACTAACCACGAACCTTTTAGACAGTCCTATCAACTCCTTATCTATAAATTTGGACACGTGTCATACGACTATCTTTTATGTAATTTAAAAAACAAACTAATCATATGACGCGTGTCATACGACTATTTGCCATAATAGCATATAGTTTTTGATTTCCAAAATCATTCAAACACAGCTAAGAAAGCGTTTGGGAGGTGGGAGAAGTCATTGCCAGTGGGGCTACGCAGAGGCGAAACCGTGTGGAGTTCGAATGGCAAATATGTAAATACTGTGGCACACGAACCTTATTTTTGTAATCATCCTCCCATTTCTTATATAAATATATACTATTAGATGTTGTCTACAGAAACAGATATTTAGGCCTCTTTTGAAATTTTGAATTTCTTACTTTTATTTCAGGAAATAAATATTTATCCATATTTTCAAGAAGATTTTCAAGATTATAGTGTTTTCAGATGGAAGGCAGCGAGCAGGTAAAAGGGCTTCTCCCAGTTTTTTTTTTTTTTTTTTTTTGTGTGTGTGTGTGTGTGTGTGTGTGTGTATTTTTTTGAGATAATATTTTTTTTCTTTAATATTTATGTTGCTTTCTGTTTCATGCTGTTGGATGAAAGCTTGTGAATTAGTTGATAAAATTTGAGACTTTCGAGTTTTTTTTTTTTTTTTTTTTTGGCTTGTGTTGAATATATGTTTATTTCTAGGGGTGGTTCCGTACGTTATCCCGAAAATTATCATCCATATCGTATACCGTACCGAAAATTTCAGTATGACAAAAATCATACCGTTACCATACCGAAATTTTCGATATACCACACTGAAAATTTCGGTATGACATATTTACATACCGTTATTGTACCGAAATATCGGTATACCGAAATCAAGTCGGTATACCATTAATTTTTCGGTATATCGAACCTTCTGCGGTATACCGAAAATTTTAAGATATATCAAAAAAAAATTCAATATACTATACAGAGTTTGGTATACTGCGAAAATTATACCGAAAATTTTCGGTATACCTCGGTATATCGAAAATTTTAAAAGCTCATACCGTTACCGTACCGAAAATACCGGTAACGGTAGTATCATACCGTACCGAAAAAATCGGTATACCAAAAATTTCGATATTTTCGATATATTTCGATACGATATTTTTGGTATTTTTCCAAACCCTATTTATTTCTACCAAGAAACTAAATTAGAGCTAAATTCTTGTGTGTAGTTTCTGTCTGGTTTGCATCATAGCTTGTTTTGGTCACTATTTATACATATTTTTCTTCCAATTATTGCATGTATGTGTTTTTTGTACACTGTAATTTCAAGTCTAATGTTGTTGTTTAATGTTGTATTGGACAGAGACATCTGAAATCTGCAATTCGTTAATTGCCCGAGTTTTTCTATCTTACGATTAACTTTGTACTTACTCAAGGTTCGAGAACTTGTTGATTGCCCGGAAATTTTAGGGGCCGTGTTAGTCATTATTGAGGCAAGTAGCAAATTAGTGCTGTTAACGGGTCGGCCCGAGTTCGGTACCGCATTCCCGATTCGGATCGGTATAGTGTAGGGTCGGGCATTAGGCGGACCCTTTAAGGAATCGGGTAGCAATGTTAGGATTGAGACCGGCTCGGTGAGGAATCGGGCGGGTATCGGACCTTGTGTCTGAGACGGGTTGTCGGGCGAGTACCAAGCTTAGGTTTGTTTGATAATTCGGCGGTGGATATACAATCCACTTAATATTTGGGATTCAATCAACTTAAGAAATGAACCGAGTATTAGTCGGGTCGACCGGTATACCCGGTTTTACTATTGGTTAACAAGTCGTACCCGGGACCGGCTTGTTAAGGAATTGGGTTCCATCGGGCCGAGTCTTCATGCCGGGTCATCGCGCAGGTAGCTCTGCTCATTAACAGCCCTAGAGGCAAGTTTTTCATACTATGCACTACAGCACTACAATGCCGATTTTAGAGGTGTTTTACGCATTACGTAAAATCTATATTAGAGTTACGAGCATTGGATTATAAGTAAACCATCGATGTCATTGTTACACATACTCTCTGAAGAAAACCTATAGTGAATATCATGGCTTGGCAGTTTATTTCCGACGGATTGGGTAAACAATCGTGAGTCTTTTACTACTCCTCTTTCGATTTTCTTCTCATATATAGGGGGCGCGTTCACTATAGGGTAAATCTATAGGGGCGCGATTTTCTTCTCATATATAGGGTAAACCTATAGGGGCGCGTTCTATGCAGTACCAATATTAGATGCAGTACTTTACAGTACTAATTTATGCATGAGTTTTGTACTAATTATGCATGAAATATATGCATTTCGTGCATCAAAATTTCAATGCATTAAAATATACAATATATTTGATGCATATAATCTAATATTTTAATGCATCGATATTATAATGCATCGATATTTTAATAACAATATCATTTAAATTACATTCTCTTAAAGGGTGACGAAGAATTCTCGAAATCTTGCATAATTTGGAAGGACTTTTGATCTATGAGTGGTTATTAACCGTAAAAATCCACGATCACGCAGAAGAACACACCATGGCTATCTGTGCCACAATTTGGCGACTGGGACCAGAAGGGACCCGTACCCGATTACTCGGTGGATTTCACGAAAATAAGAGAAAAAAGGAAGCAAAACAAGCGGGAACTGTCAAGAGCTAGTCTCGGAAACGAAAAAGAACTCATCCACCCGGACACAAGAGCTTCGAACATTGCTCAAGATGTTGGTCACGGTGACTACCATCAGAGCGACTCTCCAATTGTATGTTCTTTTACTATTCTTTTCTTTTATCATTAATTCGTTTCTACCATTTTCTCGCTATTTATGTCAGACCACAGCTTGAGATTACCTTGAAAGGTATGTATTATGGAGTTGGTCATGTGGTACTAAAATCACGGGGTGGGTGAGGGCCTTCAGGAACATAGCGTATGTGTCTTAAACACTGTTTTAAATAGCGTTTCGTAGCGTATGCTATAGCGCGCTATAGCGCAAAAATTGACTGTAGCGCTACGTAGCGCATCCAAAATAGCGTTTTGGACAAATAACGTAGGATTTTTGATGACGTGGCACGCTTTTATCCAAATAGCGCAAATAGCGTAGGCTATTTGAGCTATAGCGTAAATAGCGTGGGCTATTTGAGAAAATTTGATTTTTATCATATTTTTTATTTTAATTATATATTTTTATTTTAATTACAAATATTTTTTAATTATTATTTTATTACATTTATATCTATATAAACTATAAAGTTCTATTAAATTTATTACAAAATATAGTTTTTTTAATAATTCTTGGATATATGTAGTGTCAAAGATAATGACAAATAACCAATGATAAATAACCGATAGGAAAACTTGTTGATGAGTTCATTAAAAAAACGGTGGATTGTAAATATGATATTTATACATTTATTTTTCATATATTCTTATTTTAAGTCTCACTAGTTATAATTTAACTTGATTTATATTAAATTATGATAAAGAATTATATATTATATAGATATATTTTATTTTTTCATATAAAATAGTAGGAACGCTAAACCTACGCTATACGCTACGCTATTTGCGCTACGCGCTATCAAGACAAAAACGCTACACATCAATGCTGCGCTATTTAAAACACTGGTCTTAAATGAAGAAAGGGATTCTTCGTACTTCGTAAAGTTCGAAAGAATCCATACTTGTAGTGGTGTTCGCTTTTGCTATAGAAGCATAAGTTTTAAACTCCGTCCGTCCCATATTGATAGACATGTTTGTTTTTTTCGCACATATTAAGAAATTATAATAAATCGTGTTGGAAATACGAAATCTCGGCTCGACATTCCTAAAGTACCCTTCGATCATTGGCCAAATTGACTAAGGGTATTGTCGGAAAATAAGAACTCAAACGCACTATTTATTTAGTAAAAATTGCTTATAAATTGGAACGGAAGAAAATAGAAAATAGCACATGAAAAAGTATTGGTACAACTTGCAAGAAAATTATGTGTCTTAAATGAAGAAAGGGATTCTTCGTACTTCGTAAAGTTCGAAAGAATCCATACTTGTAGCGGTGTTCGCTTTTGCTATAGAAGCATAAGTTTTAAACTCCGTCCGTCCCATATTGATAGACATGTTTGTTTTTTTCGCACAGATTAAGAAATTATAATAAATCGTGTTGGAAATACGAAATCTCGGCTCGACATTCCTAAAGTACCCTTCGATCATTGGCCAAATTGACCAAGGGTATTATGGGAAAATAAGAACTTAAACGCACTATTTATTTAGTAAAAATTGCTTATAAATTGGAACGGAAGAAAATAGAAAACCAAGCCTATCGATTTGGAACGAAGGAAGTAATATTGAATCGGACATCAGCTTCATGTAGAGTTATTAGTATTATTTACATAGCCATTTATGATGTATGATTATTCTTAACAAATGTTTTATTCAAGACTTTTACGCGCAGGCATAGCCGGGGGGGCATCCGGGCTCCGGGCTCCCCCATTCGAGAAAAAACAAACACTCTTGAAAAAAATAAAAAAAAGTAAAAAATAATATTTTGGTGAGGATTTCTAACCTTCCCTCCCCCCCCCCCCCCCCCTCTTCGGCCCCGGTTGGCTACGCCATTGCATATACCGTATACGTAATTGTTTTATAGAAAGAAAAATGTTCGGAACCTCTCTGTAAGTAGCATAATCAGTATTTCTCCCGAATTTACCTTAAACATGCCCGACCCGAAACTTTCCTCTCTCTATTTCTTTATCTTCTTCTTACAGAGATTTATTTTGATCTTTGCCACAGGCAAGGAGGAGCTTCTTTAGCTACCTCAACTGCTGCGTCAAGACATGATGATCCTTTACATTGATCAACTGTTGTCAGTGTGCACTTTCTAGTTGTCTATGTTTGATGATGTAAGGTGATTTTTTTTTCCCCGTGTTTTTGACAATGCTCGATGACCTTGTTTAGTGATATGTTGATACTTCTTCCATGATGTTGGATCGTAGAGTTTCAAGTAGCGCCAGCTAGGGGTAGAGCACGGCTCGGTTCGGTTCGGTTCGGTCCGAACCGAATCCGATAAAACCTACGTTTTCTGGTTCTTAAATGACTTGGTAGCGGTTTCTTAAATAGATCAACAAGCCATTTGGAAAAGATACGCGGTTCCATGATTTGTAGTGGTTTTGAACGGTCCCGCGGTTCCACGGTTCGTAGCGACTCCGCGGTTTTAACGGTTCTTTTTTGTGGATTTTAACTGGAACCGCAAACTGAAACGTTTAATCTATATCTGAACCAAACCACAGAAAAAAAAAATTATTTCTTGAGATCGATTCCTTTGCAGTTAGGATCGGTTCGTCGGTTCTCGGCCAGCCCTAAAGAAAACTGCTTTCTTTCGTTGAAAATCTATTTTATTTTCTAAAAATCTGAAAACTAATTTTGAATTCATTTGAAAAACTGAATTATTATTGCAGGTATGACTTTTTCTAAAATATATGTCTTGTAAACATGAATTTTAAGGGTGGATTCTTTCTAGAAATGTAATTTTAAAAATAGTATACACAAAATTGTTATAAAACCGTAATAAAGTAAAGAGAATACAAAGAGAATAGAGAGAATATAGAGAAGATATTTCTTTTGGAATGAATTTTCATTAAGCACTGAAGCCCTATTTATAACAAAACTTCAGATGGCACAATCGTAATTACATAATTACATCAGGGGCATAATGTAATACCCGTAATTTCGATTTCCGGTAATTTCTTTCTTTTCGGAAAAAGTCCGTTTTGACGAATCGCTCATGACCGTTTCGTCATTCCGAGAATGATTAATTCTGCACTTTTTGTTATCCGAGTTCGTTTCGGTGTCGTTTTGTTGAGTTCCGTGCTTTTTAGCGACTTTTCCGCACTTGAGTTCGATTCTTGCGAATCTCGTTCAAAACTGCTGTTTCGAGTTTCCCGTAAGTCCGTTTAACTTTGTTAGACGTGTTGTGAACTTCGGTTTGGTTATTCGATCACGTATCGTGATTTTCGGGCGTTTTGGGCCATTTTCGTAATTTCCCAAAGTTTGGGGTAATTACTTTCCGTTGTCGAATTGTGAGCCTTCGGGTGGTCGGAATCGTGTGTTCTCTTAGTGCTCGAATTCGTCTTTGCGAGTACTTCGTAACCATATCTTCGATTCATATTCAGGTTCGGGTTTCGGGGTCGTTCGGGCCGTCGGAGTTGGCCCCGACCGAGTGATGGCCGGCGATGCAGGCCCGGTAAAGCCTTTGGCCGAGTTACGGCCGGTAGTGCTCGGCAGTTACGTACGTAAGGCCGGTTACGTACGTAAGCCTCGGCCGGTTACGTACGTAACGATGCCGGCATTTCTGGGCAGAGATTTCGGCCATGGCCGGTTACGTACGTAAGGGCCCGGCCGGTTACGTACGTAAGCGTCCGGCAGTGTCCGCTATATAAGGCCTGGCAGCGTGTTTTTCACCCATTTTCTCATTCTCTTCCTTCTCTTCCGCGGCTGGAGGTGTGGGAATCATGGAGGCATGTTGTTATACAATGAATCCATGAAGTTTTGAGGTTTATATCATCAATCATCCGTCCTATAACATCCTCCGATCTACCGAATCAGGTCAGATTTCCTAGAAATCTAGTTTTGGGGAATTTGGGTGTTTTGGTTGTTTTCATCCGTTTAATCCGATTTAGCTTAGGATTGTGATGGATTGATGATTATTTAGATGTATTATATCATTTTCCTTGTTATTCCATGGTTGGATCGTATCGATTCGTTGTTTTGGTCGAGTTCTTGATCGACGCCTTGAAGGTGTCCGGTAAAATGTCATAGAGGGGTTTTCGGGCGTTCTACGATTATTCTTCCTCGTATTATCGATGGTTTATTGATTATATGTTGTTAGGGTCGAGTTTCTTGCGAAGAACTCAAGTCGGAACCCTTCCGTTCGTTGTCTTCTTCGGGGTCCGAGCTTTCTGGTCGAACCGTGTTCTTCGGAGTAATCGGTAGCGGTTATTAAGGCAAGTATTTTACTATACGAATTGTGTCTTGTGAATAGGGACGTCGTATTATGGTTGTGATGCATTGGTTTACTTTCGTGTATATGCTTCGTATGAATTGATTATTACGAACAATTGATGGTAACGATAATACCTTCATTTAGTTAACATCGTGGAATTGTGTTGGATGTGCAAATCATCTAAGTTTGTGCCGGGCATGGTTGGTCATTATTGAGTTGTTGTGATGATCATGATATTTGTATTGTTTCGGTTTACATACTTGATTGTACATTTCGGTGTAATGTGGAATGGCTTGATATTTGATGATTATGAGTTGTGTCGTGTCGATGTGTGTGTGCGTGTTCCAGGTAGGGTCTGACGAGGCCTCTGGAGTTCGGTACATGATGTGTACGAACAAGGTGTGTGATCCAGGTAGGGTCTGACGAGGCCTCTGGAGTTCGGTACATGATGTGTACGGACAAAGGTGTGTGATCCAGGTAGGGTCTGACGAGGCCTCTGGAGTTCGGTACATGATGTGTACGAACGATGTTTGTTGCTAGGTAGGGTCCGTCGAGGCCTCCGGAGTTCGGTACATGATGTGTACGAACAGTGTGTGTGGTCCGGGTAAGGTCCGTCGAGGCCTCCGGAGTTCGGTACATGATGTGTACGAACCGTATGTGTGGTCCGGGTAAGGTCCGTCGAGGCCTCCGGAGTTCGGTACATGATGTGTACGAACAATGATCGTGTAGCAGTAATTGTTTGGGTAACATTTTAAATATGGGTCTCGGACTCATAATGATATCTTATCTAGTGTGTTTTGAAACGAGAATCGGGCTAAGGCCCTAATGTTTACGAAAAGGTTTTGTAAATTGGGACTCGAGGTCCAAAAGAATTTATGCTTTAAAATTCTCGAGATGATGTGTTCCTTTTCAAATATCTCTTACTTGAGTTCGAAATTCTAAAACTTCTCGGGAACATTTTGAAAATTGATTTCCGTATTAAATTCGTAGTTGCTATTTACTAGTTGCATTTCGTATCGTATTATACTTGCACTAGTAAAACAATGGAGTTTTACTAACCCCCAAGTAATCGGGGGGTGGATGTCTGTTTTGCGTCCAGGTACATGCAGGTTCGGGGGAGCAGTCACGGGATCGGCACAAGTAGATGACGAGCTGCGATACTAATCAAGAGTCGAGAGTTGGTAGAGTTTGGTTGTATTGTTAGAGTTGATTCAGTCTTCTGCTGTATTGTGTTTCGACCCCTGTGTGGGTAATGTTGTTAGTCAGTTCTGTTGATAGAGTTGTGTGACCTCATCGGTCTGTGTGTTTATGTGTAAGTGACCTTAACGGTCTGTATTATTATATTGTTTGACCCTGGCCGGGCAAGCATTTAGTTGTTTATGGATGTTTAGCCTGGTAGATCATTGTGGAAAGGGTCTACGGCGTGTAATATTTTATAAATATGTCCCAGGCATTTCAATAATCCTCCAAGGATTAGTACGAGTATCGTATTCAGTGCAATTTGTAATCCTGCATTCATATTCTTTGCAGTACGTTTCAAATCTCTTTGGAGATTCATATTAGTTGTGATTAAGCTGTTTCGTTAAAAACCTTGCTAGGAAAACCCAGTGGGATAAAACCTCAGTCAAGGAAAAGAGTACAGCATACAGTTCTCTTTCACAACACCTTATTTTGAGTGACTGCATGCACAGATAATATGTTTAAAATCTCTTCAGGAGTTACTTTCAGTAAGCCCATATGATTCATTTATAAGGCCATATATTTCAATTTCGATGGATTTCAATATCCTCATTTAAAATATCCATATTCCACAATCATGGATTTCAATATCCTCATTTCAAATATCCATATTCCACAATCATGGATTTCAATATCCTCATTTCATTTATAGCGCTATATTGTGTCGACAATTTCAATATTTATTTCATGTAGCAACATAACTTACCGAGATATCTCATTATCTTGCTTTTATAGTTATGACTATATAAAAGTATATGCCTCCTTTTATCATTCACTTTGATTTATATTCGGGAAATTATTTTTTATCAAAGCAGTTGTAGTTGGTACTAAAAGATTAATAATTTATCATGCATCTTTGAACTTCAAGTTTATATAGTCGTGAGGATATAATGTGATGCATTTCACATATTTTCAACTACTAATACTCCCCCTCATGCTAAGAGATTTCTTGAGCACCAAACTCATATGTCAGTACCTCAGTATTCATCTTCAGTCATGGGGTTTATATATTATGTTCTCGATATTGGCAGGAGGACTTCGAATAATATGCCAATTAATATCCCACTTGTATGCGCATATCTTGATCCTTTCTGTGATCTATTCAAGTTTATTTGGGATATATTACTGGCTTAATCTGATATGGAATATATGGTTCAATCATGAGCAAATCATCTCGTAAATTTCCGATTACGAGTCATATACACATGTGACTATCTAGTGGATCCATAATATCTAGTAGTTCACATATAGAGGAAGTGGGCTCATACTCCCCCTTAATATATTCCAAATTTATTAGGAATTCATTCCCAATATTAGCTAGTAGTAATATTAATCGAGAACAAATATTTGAAGACATGATGTGTCTATATCACCATATAGATATTTTACCGACATATCACATCATCTTTCGGTGCCATTATTGCACATCACTATCAACATGGAGTCGCCGCTCCCATGTCATATTATGTTCATTATTAAAATATAGAACCGTAGTTCATATGCTTCGGGATATGAATTATTCAAACGCGGGGTCAACCTCATACGCGTAATTCCAATCTATAAATAGATTATCATTGTATTCACAATCACCCATATCGAGGGTTTGATTATCATAATGGATTCAATGCTTTCTAGTCTTCGCAAATATTACCCATCTCTTCGAGTGAATATCATAAAAAGAATTTATCGAGCTCGAATCGAAAGATTAAGGGTGCTAATGAGGAATGGCATCCCCGAAGATATTCGATAGTTGATCGAAGCACAAGTTCGATTATCTGGCGAATTTTCAAATTCATTTAAATACATGCCATGTACAGGTAGGAGTAACTTTGCAAAGAAACGGAGAGCAAAAAGATTAGGTGAATGCTATAAATGTGCTCGGTGGACATGTGGCACACTGTGCAAATTGGTGGAGTTTGTATCCAAAAATCGAGAAGATAAAATCGCATTTATCAGGGATGGATTGAGTAAGGAATCTATGGATCACGATATCCAATAGATTTTTGATACACATCCCAGTGGATACTTTCATCGTGAACTATTGGCTTTGTGGACACAATTTAAGGATGAACTGGAACGCTATAGTCATGAAAAATTAGTCTCAAAAGATCCAGTTTGTAAGTCCGTTCTGTCAAAGCCGTATAAGGTAAATAGCAAAAAATGCAAGTTGATGAATATTGTTCCTCAATATTTAAATTTCTTAGTTGCCGATAGATAACGTAATTTTCATTGAAAAATATAATATCATATCTTTCATTTTCTTCTGCAATTTTGTCAAAAAGAAAATAATAAAAGCAGTGACTTATCAGCATCCTCATTTTTCAATGAAAATAGTGAAGTCATTTGTCTTCTAGTAAGAAGTTTGTTCTTTAAATTTGGGATCCACAAATCAAAAATTGTATATCTCATAAACGTACTTTGAAAATCTAGTGTAGAGAGATGGAGTTCTCAGAATCCTCATACAGATCTCATCCGATTAAAACCATATGTATTTTAGGTGGATCCTAACTGATAGGCCATATCCAGCATATAGATATGTCGTATCAATTCATAAAAGAATTAGGAAAAACCCACAATCGATATATTGTATGGTGGGAGTAATCATAGATTTTTTGGTTGCCTTTTAGAGGCTGCACAAAATGGGAAAATAAGAGTAACAAGTGCCTTACACTTTCCTATAGTTAGAACCAGTGGTATAGGAGGTTCAACTGGGTTGATGCTTCAAGCACAGTCTGTGCATGATGGTATGATATATATGGTGAATAATAGTGATGCCTTTATTGCACTTCCAGGTGGCTATGGCACACTCAATGGGATATTCAATATCACGTCATGGGCTGAGCGGGACTTCCATACCAAACCTATAGGTGGCTATAGACCACAAGTTTATTTCTCAGCCATCAAGAGATATTCTTATATGTGCCGACACATTTGTTGATCTACTTATAAAGTTTCAAGCATATATTAAGTTAAGAATTTGGAAGTCAAAGCCCATCAGCCACAAACTATTGACACCAAACGGAAATGAAGTTTAGATCCTTTAGATCTTTCATTATGAACCCTAATGCAGGGGGTGGTAGAGTTACAGAGTTTTATACTCTCGAGACGCACCCCTTTTTATGGGTTTCATATGTATTTTCCTTTTCGCATATTGTCGAGTGTTTATTACCTTTTTGGCTAGTTTCAATATTTTGCACTCCGACTGTTTTGTGCTTTTTCCAGCAATAATAAGATCATCTTTTTGCCTCTATGCAAATACATTATTCTCACGAATATGTGATATATGCTTCTCTATTGTGATACCAATATGATTTCAATGATCCACCATGTGATATAATCAATATGAGATTAATTAAGCAATTATTTTCCGGTGATAGTTTTTCATATCACTTGTCAGATGATCCCACCATGCGGTGTATTTGCATGGGATTTTCTTTAATTAATCGGTGATAGCTTCTGGTATCATTTGCTCAATTTTCTTCGTTCGTGTTTAATAATCATGGAGATCGGATATTATTTCCATCAACTGCTTCTTCTTCAAGAGCATGGTTTAAATAATCGATCAACTACTTCTTCAGAGTAGGATTTATTTTTATCAACTGCTTCTTCAAGGGCATGATAATCGATCAACTACTTCTTCAGGAGCAGTATTTATGAACCATTCATATGGTATAACCAACCACGATGGTAATATATAATATATAAATTACATATATGTAAAACCATCCGTCTTGTGATAATTGAACTCATCACATAGGAGGTATAGTAAATATGTAAAACCATCCGTCTTGTGACAATTACATTTATCATATAGGAGGCATCGCCATCCATCTTGTGATAATTAAACTTGTTACATAGGAGGTATAGTAAATATGTAAAATCATCCGTCTTGTGACAATTACATTTATCATATAGGAGGCATCGCCATCCATCTTGTGATAATTAGACTTGTCACATAGGAGGTATCACCATCCATCTTGTGGTAATTAATTATCATATGGGAGGTATCACCATCCATCTTATGATAATCAGACTATCACATGGGAGGTATAGTAATATTTACATAATGTAAGCTCAACAAATACATGGTTTCAACCACCACTTGGAGATAATTATAATAAAGTCAGAAATTAGATTAGTAAATATTTAATTGCTTCTTCTGGAGGAGGTTCGTCCAACCATTTTCTCAAAGTATAATCATGTGGTATTAGGTTGGACATCGACCCCAGTTGTCGGCATCAGTGCCGCCTGGCCGTCCCGTAATATTACACATACCACTTTATAAATTTCCACAGTACAAGAATATATATCCACAAGTCTTTTTAATATTTTGGAGGGAATCAAGGTACTAATTTGTACATTTTAATAAGTTTTGATAATGATAGATATTAAACGGGTTATAATCAACATATCAATATTAGTGTCAAATTGAAGCTCTCGTGGAATGGGTCACGGTGGTATCAAGAAAAATCAATTCTGATATCATATGTATCTTATATGTAAGAAAAACCGAATTAATAATTTAATGAATTAAAATAATATTATATTTTTATATTTTATTTATTTTTCTTTGGCTTCTTACGTTTTCTCCTTCCCCTTTTTTTTTTCTTCCTTATCTGCTCTTCATCTCTTCCTTGTATCTTCTTACCGTCTCCTTCACACCTTTTTTTTTTTTCGATTCATCGTTTTTTTTCTTAGTTTAGAATATGTACCTGTCTGAACATCGAAATTTATTTCTCTTCTTGTTGTTGCTCGCACACGTCGAGACCTACGCCGGAGCATCCATTTTAAATTCGCAGGGAATCGGAGGTGGACCTTAATTTTTTTTTCGCTTTCGCCAATCACTCTCTACTGCATTGATTGCCTGCTGCGTCTGAGCCTTGTGTGTGGCGTGAGAAATCGGAAGGGAGAGAGAGTAATTAGAACTTTTTTTTTAGAAACTCTTTACTAAGGATTAGAACATTCGTGCTCATAACGTGTTATAAAACTGTAATAAAGTAAAGAGAATACAAAGAGAATAGAGAATATATAGAGAAGATATTTCTCTTGGAATGAATTTTCATTAAGCACTGAAGCCCTATTTATAGGAAAACTTCAGATGGCACAATCGTAATTACATAATTACATCAGGTACATAATAGTCATTCACATATTATACTATATTATCTTGTTACGCATTACGAGAAGTGATATACTTCAACAATTCTTAACAAAAATAAAATATTTTTCAAACATATCAATAATATTTTTTTCAGTTTTCAAATTATAACTTTTAACATTAATGGTTCAGATTTTTCGGAACATAAAAATACACCTAAATATCTTATTAAATCAATTTTCTAAAAGGGGGGGGGGGTTTCACAAAATTTTTCAAAACCGCGGAGTCGCTACGAACCGTGGAACCGCTACAAATCATGGAACCGCGAGACCGTTCAAAACCGCTACAAATCATGAATCCGCTATTTGTGTATAAATGACTTGTTGATCTACCTGCAATAGCAGGTGTAGTGGACAAATTTCGTATAAGTCCAGTTGATCCAAATTGTAGGCCCAGTCCACCGGATCTGGGAGCCAAACACTACTGAGTGATTCAAAGTCGTAATGGTCAAAACTCATCTCGTTCTAAGATCACTAAGTTATGTACTCGGTCCAACTAATATGACGGATTAGACGTATCGGCACAATAAGAATCGAATAAGTTTAAGTATATGGGACTAAATTGATACGCTTCGAGTCCCAGGGGTGTCCAGTAGGCCCAACAGATTAGATGGTCCAATTCAATAAAAATATTATTGATCACAGATTAGATGGTCCAATCCTCTAGTCTCTCACATTTGCCTTTTGAACTCTTACTCGAAACTCGTCACTAAAAACTCCATCCGTCGGGCTAGTCAGATAGACTACTCTCATCATACACCCTCGAAACCTCCATATCATCACAGTATGTACACAACTATTTCTCAAATATTCCGAACATATGAGAATAGCACGATCCACTATTTACATTATTCATCTAATCATTTCATTTCAAATTACTTCTCTTGTACTGTTTATTGACTTGAGCGTCGGAGGCCCTTCGCCGGACACCCCCACCGGCGCTCTTTTCTTGGGCTCTCACGTATGTTTCTTGTGATTGACACGTTGCTAGAACCGACTTTCCCAAACCTATCAAAATTCCATAATTATAGAATTCACCCTCTACGGCAGGTAATGAGATATTTCACTAATTTTTTGAAAATTATAAGACAATTTTATAACATCAAGATTTATTCTATCACAAATAGTAATAATATGTAACATACATGACACTTCCACCCGTCTTCTGTAACACCCCCAATCCGCTCAGGGATATTACACGCCGTAGAACCTTTCCTCAAGGATCTACCAGGCTGGTAACGACATATAACAACTCAAACATGCCTTTAAGGCTAAAATAACTCAGTAGACCGATTTGGTCTTTCAACGAATACATACAGCTCAACTACAACTCGTGCCCGCGCAGGGGTCAAAATACGACTACACCCGTACAACGGGAAAATATAGCAGCGGAAAAATAGAGTACAACTGAACCAATAAACAGAGTACGGTTCCTCATGTGATTAGTATCGATCATCTTTCATCATCCTTCGTGCCGTCCCTGTGTTATGCTCCAAAACCTGAATGCAAAAATAGACATCCACCCCCCGAATACTCGGGGGTTAGCAAAACTCCACTGTTTTGCTAGTGCAAATACAAAGTGCAAAGACGAGCCATACAATTCACATCTCCACGAATAACAATAACCGAGGATCCTCAAAGATCCAAACGAAACGAAAAGTACTTCCCGAGGCAAGGGTTTGAGAAAACATTTCAAAAACGAAATATCATAAATCAAGGGAAATAATTTATAAAACGGTTTAGAATGCCATCGAGAGTTTTAATAGCAAACAATTTAGGATTATCAAATCCTACTTTTCAAAAATCCAAAAGACAAAGGGGTCACCGCCCCAAATCTTTACTTTCTGAAAAATGACATTAACCAAACCATTGGGATTTTAGCCCCAAATCCGTAAAATGACTTTTACAAAACCATTGGGATTTTAGCCCCAAATCTCATCAACTCACAAGTACACAAGAACGACCACAAGGTTCGTCTCCGACATCAAAATCCACAAATAAAGGATTTAACACAACAACAAAATCTTGTAGAGCCATCCTAGCCAAGTAGGCCAAACGAACAACTTACCTCTTACACACTTAGTCAATGCATGCAAATGAAAACCGTTCAAAAGCACTCATTTAGGAAATGCCAATGATCAAACCACATTTGTAAAAATGCACCACAATTAACCGCGAACCCGGCCCATTGGATCCACCGAGACCGTCGGATCTAACCGCGGTGGTTAAAAGCAAGCTCGCGGTTCCACGGCTTCGTGGAGCCCTACCGAGACCCGTCGGATCTAACCCGCAGTGAGCATACACACACACACACGTTACTCATGCAATACTAACATGCTAAGAATGTAAGTTCATTAAGAATACTCACTAGAGATGGCCATTAACTCGACACCATTACCAAACTCTTCAAAAATACAATAACAAGATTAAATACGGAATACACGATTCCATAACTTGAACAATAGGAGTATCATCATAAAATCCTTCAACGTTCAAAATAATCAAATCATAATCAATTCTCAAAACACCGTTCACAAATCACACTCATTTTGAAAGAAAGCCTTTAACGAGGCCAAACCGAAATCCTTTGAAACTTCATTTCAAATAACCAAACAAACACATCAAGACGACCACCGATCATCATATCCATAAAACGAGAAAAGTATGGGCAAGGTACTTGCCTCGATACCATGAGCACGGAACCACGAACGGATACGGCTCAACCGGAAGCTTCGGGGCGATGCTAACGAAAGGAATACGACGAGCGGAGCGGAAGAATCAAGCACGACCGCGAGGAACGGCGAAAATGAACCTAACGATTCGAATAGCACAATCACAACCACTTCTAAGCGATTATGGAAATGGAATACACGGAAACCCGCCTACGATTCATGTATATTCATACCGAAAACAACGAGGCGGACCACCACCAAACCCTCTCGATTCCGCAAAATCCACAAAATATCCATGAATCCGTAGGAAAACTAAAGATACTAACAATATTAATCGTATATACCATGAATCCACCAACAAAGCGGAGCGGATCGGAAGAAAATCCCAAAACCCCGATTAAATCGAAAATAGGGTTTTAGAATATTACCTTAGGAGATTCAAGTACCAAGATCCGTAGAACACGCGTTAGATTGATTTCCGGGCTTCACTATCGAAGAAAAATGGTGAAAATCGACCCCATGGATAAAGATGAAGAACTCTTCCCTTCTCTTATCCTCTCTCTCGCGATGCAATGAAAATGAAGAAGAAGACAGGCGATTTCGTCTAATAAAGGCGAGGCGCACAATTACCGCTTTGTGTGCCGCGGCAACCGAAGTGTCGCGGCAGTAGAAAATTTACTCCTGTGTTTTGGCGTTGTGCGCGGCACTGCAGTCTGATCGGGTTTGGTCGCAGAAGACACACGAGTGTGTGCGCGGCCTTGGCACAGCCTTGTGCGGCGGCACGATAGGTGTGCCGCGGCACAGTCTGGATCGCTCGACCAACATTTGGAGAAATTTGTGTGCCGCGGCGCCACGCACCTTGTGCCGCGGCCCACACCCCTTTTGGGTCCCAAAATGATAAAAATGATCCGGAAGAGAATAAAGCGATAGGAATCAATATTTGGGGACCAATAACACGAAATGGATCCGCGGCAACCCAAAGCGGCGGTTCCGCACATCAATAACAAAAATACGGTTCAACGGTTGACGGAAGGACACCTTTGAAAGGTATACGAGAGTCACTACAATCGAGAAATACACCAAAAAATAAAATTACCGAAATTGAAATTGCGGATATTACATTCTACCCTCCTTAAAAGAAGTTTCGTCCCAAACTTAAAACAAGTAGGAGAAGCAATATCCCTTGAGAAATCTCAACGAGATACACAAGAAATGCGTAACTTACGCCCATGCGAAACGTTACAAGCAACGCAAAGGAATAAACGGCGTGAAAACACGCTCGGGCGACCAACACAATGCCACGGTAGAGACATAATAAAATCAACAAGTGACAAGTGTCATCAAACAGATAATACAATCAAGTCGATTATCAGAACAATCACAAAACACAACCAACGAAAATCAATACGATTGACCAACCCAACGGTATATCAATCAAAACATGAGTCACAGCTGAAAAATACGAATTCCACCGCCCGGGGTTGGAAGATCGAAAGCGAGACTAATTTCCCGAACTTAAGGAAATTTGGAAGGAGTCTGAATGTTCAACAATCACGAAGCGGGATCAACAAAACCGAACAATCAAGCGATCGAACCAAAAGATCGAGACAACAAAAATCGAACGATCGTGTTCGGATCACGAAGAACAATAAGGTTCAGAGCAACTCCGAGGTTCACACCTCGACTCGAGACAAAACATGATCCGGTGAAAACAACAAGATGCACACTCGCATAAGATCCACAGGAAAGGGAATAATGATTGAAAGGTCACAACGACGAGCGAGTAATTCGAAATACCACCCTTGTTCGATCAACAAAAGCAAGGGCGGGACAAGCTCAGAAAATGTCAACGAACATAAATGAGTCGATAAAGTAGAATATACAGAAGTTCAAAATCCGATCCCTTCGAATAAGAGGACTGGTAGAACCAAATGATGTTACTCCCGAACAAGGTTCACAAGAGTCAAACCGAACCCGAAAAAGTCACAGCGATAACCAGATCGACCCACAACAAGATCACGGTTCGTTTAGACGATGAAATCGAAATACAGAACAAGTTCAGAAAGTATCAACGAACATGAGCGAATCGATAGTCTGGAGAAAGAGAAAATACTGAAGTCAAAATAGTACGGGCATTACCTCCGACCTCGTCCACGAAATTCACAAAAACAAGAGCAAGGTAACAAGACATTAAACAACCGACACATAACGGAACGATCACCGATGCACACGGTCATGCCAAACCAAGCTCTAACAGCTCGCACATGCGCGACAACGCAGAAATCACTACGAGGCGACAACATTCAACACCAACATTCCACCTCTCACAGAGGGCTAACACAACAAATGTGTGGAAAACGACTCAACGCTCACACCGTCAATTCGGTCATACTCGGGAGCAAACATCAAAATGACAACGCGAACATCATACATATATACCCAACCCTCAAACGGGATTGGATAGGTTTTAAAAACGAAAACCTCATTTTGAAAATAATTTAGAAGAGCACCGATTGATCTTGAGTATCACCTTTCAAAAAGTACAAACGTGAAACATCGTTATCGAGACTTTGGAGAACCGTTTCGCATTTGAAAAAAAATGAGGACACTTTCTCTTAGTGAAAACTTTCAGAATATTCGACCCTTGGGTCTAAATAAAAGTGTTTCTAAAACATTGAAAATATCTCAAAACATTTTGGTCCTCGAGGCAGAAAAATTTTGGAATATATTGTGGCACCTGGATGTACCACAAGAAAATAACTCATTTGAAAAAAATTATGTCTCGAAATTTGTTTTTCTAAGATACTCAAGGTTTTCAAAAATCCAATAGGCCAGAATGCCCAAAACTCACACATATCGACGTTCACTAAAACAACTCCTAGCACACGCATCAAAAGTTTAGAATCAAGACAATACATGTCTTTAAACGAAACAAACGATAAAATACCACATTGAACAAAACCACCGATAAAATACTCTCCATGGCTAGTGAACAAGTCGAACGCGTATAAGCACAAAGCTTCCACAACAAAACTTGTAAAACGTGCAAATCGATTCGAAAATCATCAGCAACGGACAAAAACATCAATAAAAGACATCACAAGCGACGACATTCCTCGTATAAATCAAGTACGAGAGTCGACTAAATACATATCGTGAAATCAAGATCCACATAAGGATTCCATCACTTAACAAATAATCATAAAATAAACAGCTCGTGTCACACGAGGCACAACACAAGAAGGGAGACTTACTACCACAGGCCGCACGAAGATGATGATCGCCCCACGAAACTAATCACGACCAACAAACTCAAACGACGCGTCGCGACACGACTCAGTCAGATAAAATCCGACGAAACAAGACTCAAACAACACGACTTGACCTGACAGCCTAGGTTTCCTCAACCTAAGCTCCGATACCATTTATGTAACACACCCTATCCTCTAATGGATATTACACGCCGTAGAACCTTTCCTCTAGTATCTACCAGGCTGGTAACGACATATAACAAATCAAACATGCCTTTAAGGCTAAAATAACTCGATGAGACCGATTTGGTCTTTCAACGAATACATACGGCTCAACTACAACTCGTGCCAAGCAGGGTCAAAATACGACTACACCCGTACAACGGAAAATATAGCAAATGGAAAAATAGAGTACAACTGAACCAATAAACAGAGTACGGTTCCTCATGTGATTAGTATCGATCATCTTTCATCATCCTTCGTGCCGTCCCTGTGTTATGCTCCAAAACCTGAATGCAAAAATAGACATCCACCCCCCGAATACTCGGGGTTAGCAAAACTCCACTGTTTTGCTAGTGCAAATACAAAGTGCAAATACGAGCCATACAATTCACATCTCCACGAATAACAATAACCGAGGATACTCAAAGATCCAAACGAAACGAAAAGTACTTCCCGAGGCAAGGGTTTGAGAAAACATTTCAAAAACGAAATATCATAAATCAAGGGAAATAATTTATAAAACGGTTTAGAATGCCATCGAGAGTTTTAATAGCAAACAATTTAGGATTATCAAATCCTACTTTTCAAAAATCCAAAAGACAAAGGGGTCACCGCCCCAAATCTTTACTTTCTGAAAAATGACATTAACCAAACCATTGGGATTTTAGCCCCAAATCAGTATTATGACTTTTTCAATACCATTGGGATTTTAGCCCCAAATCTCATCAACTCACGGTACACAAGAACGACCACAAGGTTCGTCTCCGACATCAAAATCCACAAATAAAGGATTTAACACAACAACAAAATCGTAGATCCATCCTAGCCAAGTAGGCCCGAGCAGACAACTTACCTCTTACACACTTAGTCAATGCATGCAAATGAAAACCGTTCAAAAGCACTCATTTCCGGAAATGCCAATGATCAAACCACATTTGTAAAAATGCACCACAATTAACCGCGAACCCACAGCTTCGTGGATCCCTGCCGAGACCCCGTCGGATCTAACCCACAGTGGTTAAAAGCAAGCTCGCGGTTCCACAGCTTCGTGGAGCCCTACCGAGACCCCGTCGGATCTAACCCGCAGTGAGCATACACACACACACACGTTACTCATGCAATACTAACATGCTAAGAATGTAAGTTCATTAAGAATACTCACTAGAGATGGCCATTAACTCGACACCATTACCAAACTCTTCAAAAATACAATAACAAGATTAAATACGGAATACACGATTCCATAACTTGAACAATAGGAGTATCATCATAAAATCCTTCAACGTTCAAAATAATCAAATCATAATCAATTCTCAAAACACCGTTCACAAATCACACTCATTTTGAAAGAAAGCCTTTAACGAGGCCAAACCGAAATCCTTTGAAACTTCATTTCAAATAACCAAACAAACACATCAAGACGACCACCGATCATCATATCCATAAAACGAGAAAAGTATGGGCAAGGTACTTGCCTCGATACCATGAGCACGGAACCACGAATGGATACGGCTCAACCGGGAAGCTTCGGAACGCCCGATGCTAACGAAAAGGAATACGACAACGAACGGAACGGAAGAATCAAGCACGACCGCGAGGAACCGACGAAAATGAACCTAACGATTCGAATAGCACAATCACAACCACTTCTAAACGATTATGGAAATGGAATACACCCGGAAACCCGCCTACGATTCATGTATATTCATACCGAAAACAACGAGGGCGGACCACCACCAAACCCTCTCGATTCCGCAAAAATCCACAAAATATCCATGAATCCGTAGGAAAACTAAAGATACTAACAATATTAATCGTATATACCATGAATCCACCAACAAAACGGAACGGATCGGAAGAAAATCCCAAAACCCCCAATTAAATCGAAAATAGGGTTTTAGAATCACTACGCCATAGATGGCTTTCTACAACACTTAGGGGGGAGTGTTACCTTCTTGGATGTTACCATAGCTATGAAATGTTGGGCCTACCACAACGTTCGGGTAATGGTGTTACCAAATCCTGAAATATATGTTACTCTAGCCATAAAAGGTGTAACTCTCAGTAACACCATGAGATGTGTTACCTTAGAGTATTAATAAACAAAATTTTGAATTTTATATAAAATTAATGATTTAATAAATTTTTAACTTTAAAAATAATTAATCTTAAAAAAACATTGAATCTATTTTTATAAAAAAATTATTCTATCAAATAATGAATTATATATATTTTTTATAAATAATAAAATATTTTTAATAAATTTAAATTGAAAAGGTTTTAAAATAAAGTAGTATTTGAAAATTAATAAATTTTAATTTAAATAAATAAAAATTTATTAAAAAATAAAAGCTTGTAATAACTATGAATAATTACAAAATAATTAAAATAATGATTTAATGTCAACATATAATAACAAATTTTAATAAAAATAATGTCGAGTCGCTACTGACTAAAATAAATGCTCATTAATTAAGGCAACGACATAACATAGATAAGAGGTAATAATTGGCGGAAATAAATTTATAAATTAATATTTCTAATCAAGATTTTCCCAAATAATATTTCAAAAACATGAGACATAAAGAAAAGCATCGTTTTAATAAATATCATCATATGCCCTCTCGGCTCGCTTTTTCGTCCATCCGGCTAGGTTTAACTGCGAGATCAATATAGGTGAAATTTGAGCTTCATTCAGCTCGTGGAAATCACACATATCACAATAATGTACAATCTCATGGAAAACCATTAAATGATTATTCTATCAATAATAATTCCTTGTTAATATCTACATACAATAATAATAATTATTATAACCCTTATAATTTATTATTATATAACAACTGAAAATAAAATCTAATTCATAAACTAAAATTGTTTATTAATATTAGTTGAAGAGTTGGGTGTAAAATAGGGCTGGACTTTAATTACTAAAAAGTTGATTGGGGATTGAGAGGACTAACGTCTGAGGACTGAAATTGAAGGAATATAAACCTAGTTGGGGGTTAATTGTAATAATTAAAAGATGTATGGGGTGAAATTGAATAAATGTAGAAATAAGAGACTTAATTGATCTTGACACAAAACTCTGGGTATATAAACCCTCACCGATCGGCCGCTGTCCTCCCTCACTTCTCACTTCTCTACCTCGCGCCTCTCTCTCTCTCTCCTCTTCTCTCTATCTCTAAACTTCTCTCGGCCGTCGGTCGAAGACAATGTTTTTCACAGAATATCACACACACACACACGACCCGCGGCAAATCCAAAAGAAAACGGCGACAGAGATCCTGTCCGTGATGTGCGCCTGAAGCGGCGGTGGTTGAACGATCGCTCACGGCGACCGATGGTGTGCCGCGAGCTGTGGGTTGGAGGTTCCAGTGGCCGGAACGGTGGCAGCGGCTATTCCAGGTAAGGTTCGGGCCTCAACTTTGTGTTTGGCCATGAGTTCGGGCCGAGTTTGAGGGTTATTGATTTTTGATACTCAAATCTTTTTTTTTTCAATTTCAGGTTGGGTCACCGATGGGTCCTGACCAAACGACTTCTGGTTCGATTCTCTGGAAACCTCGATGTGGTTCTGGCCAGAGCGGCGGCAGTTGGTGGTGGAGGTGGTGGCAGCGATTACGAACCTGGCGAGGTCCGTCGTGACCCGGCAATAGTTTTTTTTTCCTGCACAATTTTCTTAAATGATGCTCGAATATTTCTTGATTCAACACTGATTCGAACTGATTTTGGTATCTGTTTTGTACAATCTTCTTAAACGATGTTGTGCTCTCTTGTTCTTGTTTTTCATGCCCTGATTCTTCTTAACTCGCAGCTGATTTTTTTTTTTTGTTTCTGCACTATCAAGGTATTCATGTTCATGTTCTTCATGCTCTCATTTTGATAGGTTCGTGTTCTTGTTTATGATTTTGATTTTGGTATCTGCTCTGAACATGGTTTTGTTTTGGGTTCAATTTAATCTAATTATGCTTTTGTTCTCTGTTCTTTTTTGATGTGTTTGTGGTGCAGTATATGTGCGTTTTTTTGGTTAAAAGCTGCGTTTTTGCAGCACTTTAGGTGCAGTATAGGTGTTTTTTTTTTTATGTTTAGGTGCTTTTTTTTGCTGGTTTTGGCAGCAGGCTGGCGAGATTGGTGCCCTTGAAGACGTAAAGAAAGCACTAAACGAACTCGTAATTCTCCCTATGCAGAGGTCCGAGCTTTTCTCTCGTGGAAATTTGCTGAGGGTAACTAATTTGTTGTGTACATTGCCTGCAAATTTTCAATTATATCACTTCCTGCAAATTGTTAACATGCTTTTTACTTGTCAGCCTTGCAAGGGGATATCCCCTGGAACGGGAAAAACGCTTCTTGCAAAGGCACTTGCAATGGAAGCTGGGGCTAATTTCATTAGCATTACTGGCTCAACACTTACATCTAAGGCAAATGCAATTATGTGTCCTTCAGATATTTTAATGTTGTCAATATTTTTCCTTTTTGGATTTAGATTATGATGTAAACCCTGCTCTTAAAGATTAGCTGATGGTAACTCATTAATAAAGTCATGTTGTCATATTGCTTGGTGTAGTTATCTTTATTAACTAACACAACTTGTACTGATGTTCGGAGAATGACTCTTCTTAATTTTATTCACTAAAGAACTAAATTTGACAAAATTATGGTCATTATGCCCACTGGTGAATTGATTTGAGTAATATGGATCAAGTTAGTCAAGTGTTTTAAAGAGAGAAGACAGTTTATTTCTATTGGATTGCTACCATGGCTTTTTATTTGGACAATATTCCACAGTATGTCCTGGTTTGCGGTTTTATTTATGTCTGTCTGTTAAATACTGTTTAACTGGTTAACTCACCTTTTGCAACATCTGGTGATTATGATTGATTCCTCCAATTCCGCAAATTATTTTTGTTTTGATGCCAGAGATGCCTTATTATTGGCAAGTGTAGTACGTCCGTACAATCTTTATACATGTTTATGTTGTTCTTTAATGAAATTTTGTTCTTGGACTTGTTTATGACACTGATGAAATTGCTTGTGAAAGGGGATTCTCTATGGTGTTCCTTGCCAACATAAGTTGCTATGAGAATTTTGTGTCCATTACTACAAAATGTTGAGAAACCTCCTAACTGCATTGCATTCATACGCAATAAAGATCAAAATTTTGGTGTTCTTATAATTTGCTTATTATTGTAATTTTTTTATATTAGCGTAAATAGTGTTGATATCAAGCTCAAGCGATATCCCCTTTCTGTTCTTTTTTCCTAAATGATTCTACCATTCAATTACGGTCACATTGACGACATTTTTCTGCTTTCTTCTTTGATATAGTGGTTTGGGGATGCTGAAAAACTCACTAGAGCACTCTTCTCATTTGCTAGCAAGCTTACTCCCATGATTATTTTTGTGGATGAGGTGAGACTTCCTCCATTATGTCTCCTGAGACCTCTTCTCGTCTGCTAGCAAGCTGTGCTTGGAGGCATATTGTTCCAAATCCTGGCAAAAGCCTTGTTTATGCTTAAAGTTGATTCTACTTATGCCTTACAAGACAATACCTATATCTTTGGCCCAGGTTCATTTTGCTATATAGACCTGGACTCAAAAGTAATGAATGCATAAGAAACGAATGATGAAAATTAAGATAAATAATTAATATCTGCTCAAATAAAAAAACATAATTTGTCGCCTAGAGCAATATTTAGGGGCCTCACAAAAGCTTGATGGTTTTTCACAAGTGATCACACACAATTGATTTTTTCTTCCTTTTTTTTTTAATTTTTATTTCCTGTCAGGAGATGGTTCTATTTTGGCTTCATTTCTATTTTCTATATATTTATATGCCATGTATGTGGGTGCGGAGTCGATGACTTGCTTGGTGCTCGTGGTGGTGCTTTCGAGCATGAGGCAACTAGGAGAATGCGTAATGAGTTTATGGCGGCTTGGGATGGCTTGAGGTCAAAAGATAGTCAGAGGATTCTTATCCTTGGTGCTACAAATAGGCCATTTGATCTTGATGATGCTGTCATTCGACGTTTACCAAGAAGGTAAGTTTCTATGGGTAGCCAATATTGACCCTCCTCAAGGAAAAGAATGATATGGTGCAATTGGTTAGAGATCTTTAATTTTTTTTTTCTAGAGAAAAACACTGTTACCCAGAAACGCGATTGCTTATGAAAATTTTAGAAAATAAACATTATTCATTCTTTAACTAATGGGATTGTGTCAACAGGCCCTTATTTCGATGAAAACCAACCCATTTTCTTTTTGTATTATAGTATAGTTTCTCTAATTGGTGAATGTTTGTTGTGCAGGTAGTATTAAGGGATGAACAGGATATTTAACCAAATGATCAAAATGCAGATCCTGGACATCTAGATAACTTGGTAAGTTATTTTTGCTCATGAAGATTCTGCATATCGTATGCTGTTATATGTTCTCATAAAATATATGTTCTTCTAAATTCTAAAATGTTTTACTTGTTAGGTCATTCTTTATGATGGCAGTGATCTTAAAAAGAGAACAAGCTGTGCCCGATTTCGCATATACATTTATTGTGAATTATAGAAAACATGTCCAATTTTATTAAATTAATGCCCGAATAATTTATCATTAATTCATTTTATTTCATGATCATGCAAATTCATTTATACCATTATTATTCATGACAAGTCATGTGATTTTGTTTCGTTGCATTTCCATTTTAATTCATTGTTTCATCTCGTCGTTTCTAGAAGTCAAATTTTAAGCAATATTAATCGTTATGCGTAAGATTTCAAGTCCATTTTAATTAATTTTAATTTATTCACTTTGGGCAGCGCCAAACCCATTATAATACTCAGTAGAATCCTACAATTAATTAAAGCCCAACTATTATAATTTTACCAAGTCCAAATATCTTCTCTCAACCCATATTTTAATGGGCAACACAATTTCAAGCCAATTGATAATATTCATCACGATCACAACTATGAGAAATCCAATTTCTCACGTTAGAAGAAGTTGGCAGAAGTGGGGTTGAGGGGAGGAACTCCAGGGGAAGTTATGGATCATAGGGGAATGGTTATGATCTTCTAGTATATAAAAACCCACTAACAAATATCATCTTCATTTCTACAACAAATATTCATACACCAGAAATCTCATACACCAAAATACGCGGTTGCAGCAAAAATTCACTTCATAAAATTTCACAGCATATTACATTACATCTTCACAAATACATTCACAAGACTTACCCAACACCATTCCAACATCTCCAGAACAGAACAGGTAATTTCTGAAAATTTCTTTCATTTAAATATCACTACTGCCTCGGCCCGTTTTTCCTCAGCCGTAGCCAACGCTGGAGAAAGCAACTCCGGCCATGTCACCATAATTTCGCACAAATTCTATCTGCACAATACCAGACCCGTTTTGGGACACATCAATTCAGCACCCTACCCGAACCAAACCCAGTTTGAACCGCAAACCCAATCCCAGAACTCAGAAAAACTACCTGTGAAGGTTTCTGCCTTCTTCTTCGGCGACGATAGATCCGGCCGCCCAATTTCGATAGCCGTGAACTCTGAACTGCCGTGCGCGACGACACCTTCAGCCACTGCGATGATGTCGTAGCCCTTTTTTTTTCTCGCCGCTTCCTCGTGTTTTGTTCGCCGCGAATTTGTGCAAGTGTTTTGGTGTGTCTGTGTGTGCGTGTGTTTTACAGAGAGAGTGTAAGATGAGAAGGGAGAACCAGAGAGAGGCGGAGAGCAGATGTTTATAAGAGATAGGGTTTGCGTATTGACTCTTCAACGTGGCAAAGGCTTTTATATCCTTTAACTCTCAGCCAATTTCTATTTTAGCCCCAAACTTTTGAATTTTATCAATTGACCCCTAGGCTGCTTTTTGACAAATCTCAATTTAACCTCTTAGTTATTAACTCTTTCAATTTAAGTCCATTCAGTTTTTAAATATTTCAATTCAGACTCCTTTGTACTCCAATATAAATACTTTTAACCCGTATCTATTAGTTCTTTTTTTTATCCCTTTTTATTTTTTTCAGAATATATCTATGAGATATGTATTGATAATTCAATTTTAATCTATGCCTCGTATTTTATTCCCAGTTATTATATATTTATAAATTATAAAAATAGTGACTATTATTATTATTAATTGTAGATAATAACAAGAATTTACGGGCCTAGAATCGTCGAGTCAAGCATTTCATCACATTCAAGTTCAGAACTGCAATTTTATCCAGGTGTGGGGATTTATTACGCTTTTGTTTATTTTAATTGCTTTATATATTGTCTCGTATGTGCACGTGAAATCAGTCAGAAGCACTTAAATGTGCAACCAGTCAGAAGCACTTAAATGTGCAAATCAGTCAGAAGCACTTAATTGTGCATAAAGCCTTCGGGCTAGCCGACGGGCTTCAGAATTTATCAGTCATGTTGTTTATACTTGCTAATATATTTAGTAATTAACGTAGACATATTGCGTACTCTCCACACTGAGCGAGTTGGAAGCTCACCCCACTATTTAACCCCTTTCAGGTTGAGGAGCTCGATGTGGCATGCGATTGAGAGTGGGATGATCAAGCCTATGATTAGATGTTTATTTATTTAATGTTATTTCTCTCAAACTATGTTTATGAACAAGTGTTCAATTTGTTTTATTTTTATGTCAAGGTATGTTTTGTTTTAACAATGACTCGAGAAGATTACTTGCAATTATTAAGTATATTTTTCTTAAAAATTTATTCCCGCTGCAATTTTTTTTACTTACTCTTCTTAAAATTAGAAGAATTATTTTAAAAGACATTTTGAAAAGTGGTCGCTACAACAACTTGGCAAATTGTTTCTGGTTTAGAACAACTAGTTTAGAGACCTTATTTTTCTGATAGTTGTTAACAGGCTGCTTATTTGGAAGCTTAGTAACCTATCACTAATTATTGACTCTTCTTTCTTGTTTCATTATGCAGCTCTCTACTTCAAATAAGGTGAAGTTTGTGAATGGACACCAACTCGGGCAAATTGGCTAATCTTTGGCTAATTGTTTAAGTGTTTAGAGTCTTTTTGTATATTACTCTTAGACGTCCACTGATGTAATTGGTTAAAAATGACCAAATTATTTTCTTCTAGTACTTGTATATATGTAGTTGGTGATGTAGTTGATTGGTTTTGTGATTGGATATAGTTGTTTTTTTTTATGATGGGATTATGAAGTTGGTTTCTGTGAATTGGTTTGTTGGTTTTTTTAATGGAAAATGCTAAATTTAAAATTTACATTTTTATTTTGTTAAAATGAAGGCATTACCTTTGGTACTATATATATGTTGCAAATGTCTTTCATTGGTAACGCCTATAACACCTAGTGTGTTGCAATTGGTAATATAGGTGACCCTACTAAGTGGGTTCCACCGGTGGGCCCGGTCAGTGGGGCCCACAAAATAGGCCCCAAATGTGGGACCCACTAAATTGGCTATATATTTTACAAAATTATAAAGTCTATTGCAACACGAATATGATGTTGCTGTAGGGTCCCTAGGATGTTGCTGTAGAGTCCTTAGGTAACAAATAATCCTATGTTAGCTCAGAATGATTCACATCTTGCCTTTGAGTCCAAAGGCTACTGCTCACAGAGCAACTTAGGTAAAATGTTACCTTTGCCCATTTTGGGTCTGTGGCAACAGAAAATTGGGTCTAAGGTAACACAGTTATGTGGTTGCCGAAGGCCATTTATGGCGTAGTGAATATTACCTTAGGAGATTCAAGTACCAAGATCCGTAGAACACGCGTTAGATTGATTTCCCGGGCTTCACTATCGAAGAAAAATGGTGAAAATCGACCCCCCAATGGATAAAGATGAAGAACTCTTCCCTTCTCTTATCCTCTCTCTCGCGATGCAATGAAAATGAAGAAGAAGACGGGCGATTTCGTCTAATAAAGGCGAGACTGCACAATTACCGCTTTGTGTGCCGCGGCACAGCCGAAGTGTGCCGCGGAACAGGCCGAAAATTTACTCCCAGGTTTTGGCGTTGTGCCGCGGCACTGCGTGTCTGCGGCACCACAGTCTGATCGGTTTTGGTCGAGAAGACACACGAGTGTGCCGCGGCACACGCATGATCGCTCGACCAACATTTGGAGAAATTTGTGTGCCGCGGCGCACGCACCTTGTGCCGCGGCCCACACCCCTTTTGGGTCCTAAAATGATAAAAATGATCCGGAAAGAGAATAAAACGATAGGAATCAATATTTGGGGACCAATAACACGAAATGGATCCGCGGCAACCCAAACAATGTTCCCGCACATCAATAACGAAAATACTGATTCAACGGTTGACAGAAGGACACCTTTGAAAGGTATACGAGAGTCACTACAATCGAGAAATACACCAAAAAAAAGAAAATTACCGAAATTCGAAATTGCGGATATTACATCTTCCCTCATTGTAAACATTTTAACCCCTCTTTTTGTTTAATGTAAATAATTGTGAGTTAAAAAAAATATCTGCTGCATCTGTGATGTAAAAATAATCAGTTATCAATTCAAGCAGAGTTATGTTTGTTAATTATTATTTTAAATTAAAATATAAATATTAATTTTTAATGTTAGCAGCTTCTGAATGCAAGAATGATGCTGCTTCCAAAATATATTGTCAGGGACTCGTAAATTCTAGAAAAATTTGTTTTTTTCATCTACCAAATGCTATCTCCAAAATCTGTTGTCAAAGACTCGTAAATTCTAAAAATATCTGTTTTCTTTATTTACCAAATGCCATCAAATTTAAAAACTCATAAAAAACACTGATTATTTTTAGAGTTAAGCAATAACAAATGGAGTCTTAGCTTCTACCATTATCTTTAGAAACTTTACTTTTGTAAATATACAATTTTAAACTTTACTTCATCATCACAAAGTAAGGTACAATCCTTTAAACTATATTTTTATTTATTTATTTATTTATGAATGGAAATTAACTAAATCGAATCAATTGAATAGTCTTGAATTAAATTGAACTAAATCGAATTGAATGGGTAATCGAATCGAATCGAATCGAAATAAATGGAGGTGAATTGAACTGAACTGAAAGTAATTAATAAATAAATATTAAATTAATAAAAATACATAATAAGATCAATGATATTAATATTTGTAATTATAATAAATAATAAATATATAATAAACGCCAAGAAGACGATTTATTAACCGATTAAGAAGTTGGTAATAGTAGTTAATATGCAAGAGCATTATTATTCTTCCCAATAGTTCAAGTATTAAAATGTGTAATAAAAAATAAGTTGTTTCAACAATGACAACTATTATTAATAGTAATACTAATAATAATCATTAGCAGTAATAATACTATAATAATAATAACAATAATCATAATAATAATAACAAAATTGACCAAATAATATAATTAATAATAAACATAATAACTGAACTGAATTGAACTGAATGGAACTGAACTGAGAACTGAATTGAATGGAGTCGAATTAAATTGAAATAAATCTTATAGAACAGACTCTAAAGACTGTTAAATATTATAATCAGGCTCTAAAGACTGTTAAATATTATAATCGGTCGTTCTCCTTATCAGCTGTCATATTATTCCAACTTGCGGGATCGATAAAGTTTTTGGCTTTTGCCCACATATAAAAGAGAAAGTCGAGTAGTCGAACACGTCACGGCAAAATCAATAGATCATTATTACTACAAAAGAACATAGTTTTTTGTTAATTTTGGAAAAAATTAATATAAATCGAATATTTATGGTTATTTTCTCTTCGCTTCCTCTATTTTTTGTTGAATTTTAATTAAAATTAATCTTTACTGATTTACTATAATTCAACCTACAACGAATCACGTAGTTTAAAAATTATAATTAATGCCGTTGAGAAATATACTCTTGTTGTATTCTTTTAAAAATACCTTAATATACATATTAAATCAGAGATATAATAAAAAATAGAAGAAATTAAATACTAACAAAATAGAAAGAGACATATTTTTGAGACGGAATAGAGTAAATGACGGATGTGGTATGTAGAAGTTGCTAATTTTGGATTGAAGCTTAATTTTACGGATTAGAACTAGTTTTTATTGGTTAAATCTTATTTCTACTAATCAATACTTATTGGTGCTAAATTAAAATCTTATTTTAATGGTATATTATTATTTTTGTTAGAATATTATAATTGAAAAATGTTGTCAAAAATTTCACTTGAATAAACAATAAACCTACGAATTATCAAAGTATAACCTGCAAAATAGTTGTTAATTTCCTAACAGTAAAGAATATAACAAAAACAATAAGATCGAAGTATGTTGATATTGAGTTCAGAAGATCTGTCTCCTTAAAGCAAATTTGTCCTCAACAATGTGTATAATGTTTGCCTCACAGATAGGGATGAGAAATTAATCTGACCCGATGGATACCCGATCCGAACCCGAATTTTTGGATTTACCGAACTCGATTTTTTGGATTTGGATATGGATGTGGATTTAAATTTTAAATCCGAAAGATTTTGGATATGGATATGGATTTTATGTATAGCGATCCGACCCGACCCGAAACCCGACACCCGAAACCCGATCCAAATCCGATCTGAACCCGAAACTCGAAACCCCCCCCCCCCCCCGAATTTATTAAATATATTTTAATTTTATATTGTATATTATTTATTGTACATATCATATGTTGTATATTATACATCATAATATATACTTTATATGTATTATTATTCATTATATAATAAAATATTAATAACAAAGTAAAGTACTAAAGTAGTAGCAAAACCGATTTTATATAGTATATCGATTCAGTGAATTATATGTTTATATTTGAGTTTCGTAAGTTAATATCACAAATGGTGGCCTGGTCTGGTAGTTAAAGCATTGCAGTTATGTGTATTAAGATAGGACGTCACTGGTTTGAATCCTGTCTAATGCATTTTAATTTTATTTGCTTTCCAGCTTGATCGATATTAATTTTATTTGCTTTCCAGCTTGATCGCAGTCCCACATAGCTGAACTAGGAAACACATTGCATTTTAATTTCATTTGCTTTCCAGTTGATCATGGTCCCACATCGCTAAAATAGGAAACACATTGTCTTTACACTAATATAAATAAGTTAACACATAACATACCTTCTATATCTTAACTTCTCTTTATAGAGTCCTACATCGGTAGAGACATAATCCATTTGCTTACTCATTATCTATATAAGAAAGAGTTGGCTTATTGTTTCAATGTAAGGTAATAAGCCCAAAAATCATAAATTGGTTTGATTTGGTTTCATTTAAGCGTTTCGGATAATATTCGAATCCAATTCGAAATCCGTTGGATTGGATTTGGATATTATTTTTTGGGTTTGGATCGGGTTCGGGTCAAGTATAAATTTTCGGGTTTGGATATGGATATTGCCATATCCGAGCCTATCCGACCGGATTCCCATCCCTACTCACAGAATAAACAACACCTCGATGCACTGATATAAGGATCATTGCACCTTCAGCGAACTAGAATAAATGTGTACTGTCACTGTACAACAAACGAAAAATTTTGACATTGGAGAAGAGGAATTCGAAGCAAGAAGCAGTGGAAAAATCGGACAATTAATTTCGATAATCATCAATTAATCTGGGACTTATCCGAATCCAAAAATTTCGGATTTCATTAACGTGGCAGTTGACAAATAAATTTGCCAAATAAAATTCCAGTAAAAAGATAACTTTGGGACGCCGAGACATTTTGCCCAAATCGCCCTTTGAACCGAGCCGGCTAGCCGGCCGGGCGACGGTGCATGTGTGTGTATACGAGGACTGCTCACTCACACATCCACTCATATCTTTACTATTTTCCAATGTGAGATAAAATCACACATCCATTTTTAATTACAGGATTATACTCATTCATACTTCCTCGTATGTAATTATTTTACTATTTTATAATCGAAACAAAATAGTAGATATGTGTGTGTCACGCAAGTGAGAGAATTCAAACCATACCCACGCGCTGCTTTTGCGTTCGTGTGTGTGTGTGTGTCACGCAAACGGTCACTATAAATTTTGGCCTTCTTATTAATAAATTACTAGATGTCCTCCCGTGCGATGCACGTCGTAAATATTAAATATTTTATTATATTAATAATATGTGATTGAATTTCTATAATATTCTAAAGTTATTATAAAATATACATGAGTCAATGTACACACACACATACACTGTTTTTTTTTTATAACTAGGTGATCCCAGCTTAGCCGGACTAATCCTAGTCCCTCAATGAACCCACTCCTAACCCATTGAGAGAAGTAAATCGCGAGTCGCTCGAGCAATTCCAGGGTTCCCATTGCCTTTACATACACTTCGCGCGCCTGAGGAGAAGTCCAGCTGATTAACGCGTCTCGGGTTCCCGGCTGATTCTCGGGAGAACGGCCATCGATTAGTCAGCACCTCCGGGTTCCCAGCAAGAAAATACTCCCACACTGCCGCTTGACGCGAGATTAAACATTGATTAGCGGTCGCTCGAGCTAGCCCCGGGGAGCTAGAGGATCATAAAGAGAAAAACTTCCTCTTTCACCTCCTTGGTGGGGTTAGAACCCAAGACCTCTCCCAAAAGAGTGTCTTGGGAGTAGGCATCCTACCACTGGACCACCAACCCTTCCCCACATACACTGTTATTTGATTTACTTCTATTTATAAACTCTTATCATGTGATCTAAGGGCACATGATAGGAAAATTGTAATTTAATTAAGTACAGACATTTATTTTTTCATATAGGCCAACATTAGTCTTATATCTAATTTTATAAATATTAATTAAATTATATTTATTATTATCAATTTTCATTAAAAGTATATAACCCATATTCTTACTAATATAATTTTTTATATGATTTGGCATTAATGTAATTATTTTACAATTTTATAATCGAAACAAAATAATCCTCAAAAATCAAATAATTGTTAAAGTACAAAACTATGAAAATAAACTAAAATAATATTTTTCTTCAATATTCATATATTTTCATATGAAAATATTTTAATCATCTAAATATATCATAATTATATTTAAATTACATTATATATATTATGTAGATATCAAATTAAAGAACACAAAGTAAGAATTAATTTAATATATTTTTTATCAAAAATAAAATTAATACGAAAAAACACCGCTCTATGTCCACTTCCCAACCCAAAAAAAAACCACAAAACAAAGATAATGTATTTAAACAAGAAAGACTAGATAGAAGGTCCATTAGCTGCCAAACCCACTCTCCTAAAGTACAATACAATACTCATAGCACTCAGTACATCACCATTTTCACACACACACACAGAGAGAGAGAGAGAGGAGAGAGAGAGAGGATGAAATCAAAGCTGCGGGCTCTGTGGAACCACCCGGCGGGCCCGAAAACGATTCATTTTTGGGCGCCGACGTTCAAGTGGGGGCTGAGCATAGCCAACATAACCGATTTCTCCAAGCCGCCGGAAACGCTTTCGTACTCGCAGCAGGCGGTGATTGCGACTTCGGGGATCATCTGGTCGCGCTACTGCTTCGTCATCAAGCCATGGAATTGGAATCTCTTCGGCGTCAACTCCGCCATGGCCTGCACCGGATTCTATCAGCTCTCCAGAAAACTCCGCCACGACTACGCCGCCGCTGAGCCGCCGCCGCCGCCCGCCGATTGTGGGTCTGATATTGGTGGTTAATTTAATGCGTCTTTTCTTCTTCTTCTCCTTGTAATTGCCTTTTTTCCTGTTGTATTTGTAACAAATAAATACATGATCTTACAACATGATTTTTTTTTTTCATTAATTTGGTAGCTGCCCCAGATTCATGATAGTTGAATGTGATGCAATATCACATAAACCGTGGGATCAAATTACAAAATATTGAAATGGTATGGATGACCTTGCAAAAAATTTAAGAATATAGGCCACATTTGACTTTTTCGGTCGACCGTCTCCGACTTTGACCACGAATTAATATTAAATCGTAAATGTAAAATATTCAATTAAATTATATAATGAAACTTTAGTACTTTAAACTTTTATTATATAATTCAATCGAACATTTTATATTTGCGATTTAAGATTAATTCGTAGTCGGAAACGATTGATCGAAAAAGTCAAATGTGGCATATATATATATATATATATATATATATATAGTGACGCGTTCTATGCAGTACCAATATTAGATGCAATACTTTACAGTACTAATTTATGCATGAGTTTTGTACTAATTATGCATGATATATATACATTTCGTGCATCAAAATTTCAATGCATTAAAATATGCAATATATGCATCAAAATATCGATGCATTAAAATATTAGATTATATGCATCAATTTTTTGTGAGAATTAATGTATTGAAATCTTGATGCACGAAATGCATATATTTCATGCATAATTAGTACAAAACTCATGCATAAATTAATACTGTAAAGTACTGTATCTAATATTGGTACTGCATAAAACGCGCCCCTATATATATATATATATATATATATATATATATATATATATATATATATAAGGGAGGGAGTATTAAAAAATTTTAAAAAATTATGTAAGAAAAATTCCATCCTTGGGTAACGCTACCATTACACACCATTTACAACCTCTTTTACACCAAACATTAAACAATATTATACCAGGTGGATTAAATGTGTAACATTAGTAAATACTTTTAATATTTTGATATTGTATTATCCGTAAAGCACAAGGTACAATACTGTCTAATGCAGTGTATAAATTTTTGGTGTAAATGATGTGTAAAGGTATCATTACTCTTCTATCCTTGCTATTTAACGATGTTTTCGCATCCATTTAAAAAAATTATGCCACGTTGTTTACTTTAGAAAAAAAAAAAAAAAAAAAACATGGCCATTAATCTTAAGGATGTCAATGGGTTAACTGTTAATTAGGTAATCAGATGTGTTTTCTCGATACTCTACTCGTAGAGGTGCCTAAAATCGATCTGGGCCGCCCAACAAAAAAATTTAATAAATTCGTATAATTTTAAGTTTTTATTTAAAATTAAATTGTCTAATATCCCATGAGAAATTAAAGTCACGTTATTTTTTTTACTTATCTGACTTACTTTACTTACATTCCTTATCTTTGGTCGAAGTCGGTGTCGTTATCGTCTTAGTCGTCGGTTGACTTATTTTATTAGACTCTCCTCCAGTTGTGCTGCGTCTTGGTCGTCAGTTGACTTATTTGATTAGACTCTCCTCCAATGTGCTGCGTCTTGGTCCGCTAATAGATTTTCACAATAATTTTTTAAATCTAATTTTACTTGTTCACTATTACGGATATTTTCAAATATACTTTAATTCTAAACAGGATCCTCAATAGTAGGAAAACCCATATTAGAAAGAATATTATGGTATATGGTATGACCAGTCGGGTCCCAACGATCGAAGTCTTAATTTTTTATTTAATCTACCCACCAGTTCCGACCAGGTGGGTCGGTAGGTTCGGAAAGTTGAGACCCGAACCCCACCTGTGTCGACCACGGGTCCGGGTCCACGAGTCTCACTGATTGCAGGGGTCCGGGTCTAACACGGGTCCAGTGTGTCTGGATCGGAGGGTCGACCCGGTGGGTCCGAGTTTTGTGTTCTAATTAATCTATTTGATTCGGATCGAATAATCAGGTAATGTTCGTCGAGTAATCAGGTATCCAGTCACATACCTATATTTAATATAATAAATATATGTTAGTATATACATATAATTTTATTAAGAAATTAAATTTAGTATTAAAATATTATATATATATATATATATATATATATGGATCAAGAGTGAACTTGTTCCTCGTGTGAGAACTAAGACTCTGTTCTTTTGAACTGTCTGAATCTGAATTGAACTGAACTGAATGGACCTGAACTGAACTCAAATATATAGTAAGAGTAAATAATAATAATAAAATAATGATAATAATATAATAAATATTAAAAATAAATATTAAAATAATAAATGATAATTAATAATAATAAATATAATGTAAATAATAATAATATAGTTCATTACAATCATAATAACAAAAAAATACTAACAAATATGCCCCAAATGTCATAAATGTTACAAAAGTATCAAATGTCACAAATAATAATAATAATAATAATAACAATGATAACAATGATAAATAATAATAGTAATAATAATAGTAATCAACAACAATAATAATAATAATCAAGATTAATAATAATAATAATAATTAATAATAATAACCGAATCGAATGAAATTGAATGGACTGAATCAATTGAATGGACTGAAATGAATCGAATAGACCGAATCGAATCGAATCGAATCAATCGAATCAAAATCAAAAAATAATTCTAAAAGAACAGGGCCTAAGAACCACTCTTATTCATTAGCTTAATCAATAAGGAGGATCCATATTTTGCCACGTCATCACTTATAAATTGCATGTGAATGGCATTAATTAAGGAGAAGGGTAACCTTCATAAATAAATTGTCTCATTTAAAATGTAATAATTTATTCATTTATTATCCATTTAAAATAAAAAAATATATCAAATTAATCGTGTTTCATGATCTATAATTTAAGATCCATATTACATACCAACAAATAAAAAAATAAAAAAAGCAGTGTATTTGTACACTATGAAGCGGTGCATTTGTATATTCTTATAAAATAAACGTCGTGACAGTCTGCATTCAAGGTATCCTAACTCTCTCCATTGTTAATATTTTTCAGTGTTATTTTTCTGTTGGAAACTAGACTCTCATGGCTTTTCAATGGTATATGGCACGGCTCATAATTCATACCCAATGAAAGCAGTTTATTTATTGAAATTGACGTTTTGAGGAGGAATTTTCGTGCAAATTTTGTAACAGAAGCAGTATTTTGTATGCTATGAAGCACTACATTTATACACTATGGAGCAGTGCATTTGTATATTGAAGCAGTGTAGTTATAAGTTAAAAAACCAATATGCTCTCAGTAAAATTTTGAAGCAGAAGCAGTACTTTCTACATTATGAAGCAGTGCATTTATACATTATGAAGTAGTGCATTTGTACACTATAAAGCAACTCATTTGTATGTCTTTAATAAAATAAGAATCGTGGCAGTCTCTTCCATACTTAATATTTTTAATGTCGTTTTTTTGTTGGAAACTAGACTCATTTGGTTTTCCAATGGTGTATGGCAATATTCTTAATTCATATCCAATGAAAACAGTTTATTCATTGAAGTTGACGGTTTTTCACGAATTTTTGTGTTAATTTTGAAGCAGAAACAGTACTTTGTACACTATGAAATAATGTATTTATATGCTTTAAAGCAGCATATTTTTAGACTATGGAGCAGTGTATTTGTATATTATGCAAAACAGTGCATTTCTCTCTATAATTTGCACTGCTTTTATTATTACAAGATACTGCTTGTTTTATTTTTACATTTTTAGATATGCAATATGCATCTTAAAATAGATAATAAATGAATAAGCTATTGTATTTTTAATTGGAACAATTTATTTATCAAAGGACAAAATTATCCCCCTCCTTAATTAATGTCATTCACACCTTCTATGAGCTGTGATGATATGGAAAAATATGGACCTTCTTTATTTTATTATTTAATATCTCATATTGTTTCCTAATTTTCACAAAAGAAAAAGGTTCTCGCCGAAACCAATCCATATATATGTATGATAAACAGAAAATGTTGAAAAGGAGGAGAGCCCGAAGAAAATGTTTAATATCTCACATTTTTTCGAATCATATGCTTTCCTTTGTATTTATCACTCAATATTCTGTTGTGCACTAAGCTGAGGGTCTTCACGGAAACAGTCTTCCTACCGTAATAAGTAGGGGCATGGTCTGCGTACATCTTACCCTTTTCAGACCCTGCTCTGAGCGGGATATACTGGGTATGTTTGATTTGGTTTAATTTGGTTTGGTTTCTAGCAAATATGAATACACAATAGTCACGAGAATTCATTATAGAGTTTATATAAAATTGTACGACCATTTTTAATCATATACCTAATAATATATTATTTTTATTTATTAACAAGAAATATTAATTTAAAATATAACATGACTCTTCAAGTGGACTACTAAAGAGAATATAAAATTAAAAAGGTTTAAAAGCAATGACCTCATAACTGGGCCTTATAACCCACTCACCTATAGAAAATGAAAGGGGAGTTTACATATACGTACAACATTTCTAAAATATTCACAAATGAAACAAAGTAAAAATAATTACATATATAATACAAATAATACATAAAGGAATAAATGTGGTCAACCTCAATTACTACTAGAGCTGTCTAAAAGGTTCGTGATTATTGGTTTAATCGGATCGAACCAAATCGACGTGTTTTCGGTTATCGAGAACCACTATTTGTGGTTAGGGTGCGGTTTGTGGTTCCTACTTTGAAAAAAATATGGTTAGTGGTTAACCGAAACCGAATGGTTCTAGAACCACAGAACTACAAACCGAAATTATGATAAATTAATAAATTATAATTATATATTTTTATCCTAAAATGAAATTCAATTGAATTAAGAATATGTAAATTAATTACCCCCACATCAATTCTCCGTTTGTGATTGTTTTGCATTTCAATTGTTGGATGGATTAATTTTGACTTATAGTTGTTGGATTTATGGATTAATTGCGTTGTTGTCTACTATTTTTGTTTTAAAAGATTAATTTTAGTATTTTAGAATTGATTATTTCAGTTTTTTCGGATAAAAAAAAGGAAAACAATTTTTAAGGTTAACCGAACCGGAACTATTTATAATCGGTGTGGTTCTGATTAACCGAAATTTAAAGTGGTGTGGTTAGTGATTCCTATTTTAGGGCGTTTATGGTTCTGATTAACCGAAAATTGTGGTTCGATTAACCGTAACCGAACCACTCGACACCCATAATTCCTACTTTTTAGTTCCAAACATAACTCCCGATTAGACGTTTGGTCAACTTAAATTCCTAATTTGACTTCGCATGAGAAGAATTAAAATCTACAATTTCTTACAATTTAGTTACTAAATATAAGGAGGATATAATTTTCATATTAGGATATCTGTGATATTTATTAATTGAAAATTCCAAAAATTAATGGATACTTGCAATTGTTATTTTATTTATTTAAATATTACATTTGAATACTAGTCATTTATAGCCATTAATTTATCTAAAATTAACAATAAAGAAATAAAGGTGCAAAACTATGAATAATATCAAATATAGTTTGGTTACCTAAATATAAACAAGTGAATATCGTTTATTGGTGAATATTGATTTGTTCATGTGCGCTAATTGTTCATGTGCGCTAATTTGGATACTAATTATTCATGTGCGCTAATTGTAGTATGGATACTAGTGAATATCAGGAAGTAGTATGGTTACTTGAATTTTCCATTTGGATACTAATTATTCATGTGCGCTAATTGTTCATATAAATAATATATAGACATGAAAAATTATGAATAATATAAAATTGTACTTTGATTATTTAAATAATAAAATTTGATATTATTTATTGTTGAACACTGAATTGTATAATGTTGCAACACTAATTCCTGATACGTGGATACTTGCATGTACTAGTTTGCTTACATAAATATAATATTCCAGATTTTTTATTTTTTTCAGATTTTTTTATATTATTTAGGTTTTTATATTTTTTTTTTGCCACGTGTCAGCCACGTGTCGTCCACGTCGGCTCCGGTGGCCGGAAAATGCTCCGGCCAGCGACGGAGGACTAAATTGGCTAAAGTTGGGGGGAGATGTGGGGTTTTTTGGTCCGCCGGAGACAGATGGAGTTTTTTGGCCAATTGATCCCACATACGGGATCAATTTGATAATTTTCTCGAAATAACAATACCCACTTGCAAGAAATAATGATTAAATAATATGGACTTTTTTTTATTTTTTACTAATTTGATAGTTGTCCCAAATTGTTGATGGTTTCAGTGTGATGCAATCTCACATAAACCGTGGGTTCAAACTGAAAAATATTGAAATGTTATAGCATAACGTTTGCCAAATTGAAAAATCAAAATTAAATATTAAAAATATTAAAAAAATCATACAAGGAAAATTATATCGTTAAACAATAACGATATTTTAGCATTCATTTACTTAGAGTGCGTTTGGTACAGAGAATGGAATTGCAGAGAAATCAATTCCAGAGAAATGATTGCAGAGAAAGAGAATTGGTCAGGAGAATAGGAATTGTTATCATAGCTTGTAGCGGAGAGGAAGAGAATCTGCAGAGAATCATTTCTCTTGGTGGTGGCGGTGGTGGTCGTGGCGGTGATGGTGGTGGTGGTGGTGGCAGCGGTGGTCGGTGGTGGCTACGGTGGTGGTGGCAACGGCGGTGGTGGTGGCGGCGGTGGTGGTGGCGGTGGTGGCGGTGGTGGTGGCGGCGGTGGTGGTGGCAGCGTCGGTGGTGGTGGCAGCGGTGGTCGGTGGCGGCGACGGTGGTGGTGGCGGCGACGGTGGCGGTGGTCGGTGGTGGCAGCGGTGGTCGGTGGTGGCGGCGGCGGTGGTGGTGGTGGCGGCGGTGGCGGTGGTGGCGGTGGTGGCGGCGGTGGTCGGCGGCGGCAGCGGTGGTCGGTGGCGACGACAGTGGTGGTGGCGGCGGTAGTGGCGGCGGCGGTGGAGGTGGTGGCGATGGTGGTGGCGGTAGTGGAGGTGGCAGCGGTGGTCGGTGGTGGCGACGGTGGTGCTGGTGGCGGCGATACCAACTCAGAGAAATCAATTCTCTCCAAAAATCAGAGAAATCATCTCTCTCCAAATACAAAAGAAATCAATTCTCAGGGAAATGCCATTTCATTTCTCTCCTCTCATTTCTCTCTACCAAACAAGAGAATCCATTTCCATTTCCATTTCTCTCCTCTCATTTCTCTCTACCAAACACCCCCTTAGAGTTGTCAATGAACAAGGTAGGGTATATATATGCCAATCTTATATCTTACCGTATCTAATATTGATTGGATTAGATATTATCGTCGAGTAGTGGATACTCAATAGATATTCGGGTAATCTGTATATCCTATATTTAATATAATAAATATATTTTAGTATATAATATGTATACATCTAACTTTAGTAAATTAAAATTTATTATAATAACTATTTAAAAATATTATATTTTATGTAGTCCAATATATAAAATATATATAATGTATTATAATAAATATGAAATAATATATATATATATATATGTGGGTTGGATAATCAGATTATTGGGTAACATCTATACCTGGCAAACGGGTTGGGCTAGCCCAAGCAAGGTGGCCTAGCCAGGTGGGTCAAATTTTGGTGAGTCAAAAGCCCGGGATTTTGGGCCTAAATATTGAGGCCCGTGGCCCATCTTGGCGGGCCTAGCCATGACTCTGATTTTCTTTGCTTCAACTTAATTAACCAAAATATATTAAAAGTATCAATAATATGATAGAAATATATTTTCAACTATTTTAAAAAGTTCAAACATCCATTTCAATACTATTAAAATCGTTAGATTCTTGCACTACAACCAGCGGTACGGAAAGTAGCTCATCACTTGGTCCATTATCTGTATTCGATAGCAAAATATCAATACAAAAATCTAAACAAAATCAACTTTAAATTGAAATAAGTTACGGTGTAAGGTTATACCCATTAACCTTATCCTAATTAATTAATATTTATTAGTTATTAAATTTTTCATGGGCCTCTGAGTGCCCGTGGGCTGGGCCTTCCTGGGCTGGGCCAAAATCTGGGCGGGCCAAAAAGCCCCAAGTTTCTATGGGCTAAAAAAGTAAAGCCCAAATCCCATTTATTCATGGATGGGCTGGGCCGGCCCGTGGGCCTGGGCCACTTTTGCCAGGTCTAGTAACATCATATATCCATATTCTACCTGCACTTGATTATAAGTTATCGGGTTCGGTCGATACATATTGGTCATGAGATATTGATTACATCAAAAATATCTATTATACTATAAGATTCAGTCCTTGCATTTAGTGTGTAGTATTTATGACACCAATTGTAAATCAATATCGTGTTTTTGGAGTGCTTCATGCTTCGATCTGAGTAATTGCGAGGATGCAAAGAGTTGGACCTGAGTAATTGCGAGATGCAAAGGGTTGCACCTGAGTTATTGTGATCATGCTAAGTGTTTATGCGTTATAATGAATCTAAATGCGAGATGCAAAGAGTTGCATCTGAGTTATTGCAAGAATGCCAAGTGATTCAGGATACAATTAATGTGTATTTACAATCGGATCATATCGATCCCTATAAAAGAACTATGGCCTCATTTATTTTGCATTACCCAAACCATAGTGATTGATCTTCCAGCATTACTTAGTTAAACAAAACATATACCATGTCAAACAAGAAATCGGATAGCCTTGCAATGGAGGTTCCCCAGCCAAGCAGTTTCTTCTACCTGGACAAACTTGATGTAGGTGTTACTGGCACCATTGTTGTAATGCTTTGTAGAGTTTGGGATGTGAATTCTACTCTTGGCAGATATTTTAGTACCGATTTTATTGTGTCCGATGCAAAGGTATCATAGGATTACATTTATCATCATAAATAAAATAGTTTCACCTATAATTCTAATTTATCATTTTTGTATTTAATTAAACAAAGTTGAGTTTTAAACATAAGCAAAAGTTCAAACTTTTATCGAAAAACAAAATCTGTGCATTTAATGTGAAGTATATACAACATCGAGATGGAAGTGCAAGGCTTGACGGAATTTATCACATGATATTTAGTAATTAGTATAGAATTAAAAGTCGGTTATGGAATGAGATGAAGTTGAAAAGGTTGCAAGAATAATTGATGATTTAACCTAATGCAATATATATAGATATATGTATTATGTTAATGCATTTTCATATACAAGTAATTTATGTGTGTTTTCTATTGATGTAACTCACATATGCGAATTGATTAAAGAAAATGTGCACGAGCATGTATGTAAAGCAACATTTAAATGGTTAAATTATACTTTTTAGCATGATTAGTTTATGTAAGCATGCAACTTGAATAATGAATATAAAAGAAAAAGTAACATAATTTTTGCTCAAACCCATTTGTAAATTAAAAAAATTAAGTGTAAGACATAATAGTGGAGTCCAAAGATTTTAGGAATTATTAATAGTGTGTTAATTAATATTCATTTAGTTGGCTATTTTGAATTGAGTTTATTGATAAATTTATTAATATTAGTTAGACTTCACTGTTAATTTTCAATGAAATTAGTTGTACAATAAAATGAGATGAAGCTAAAAAGGTTTGTAACGATTTTTATACAGTTTATGTGGCATTATTATATATACATTATTACACAAACTTTAACTTACAAACTTAATAAAGAAAATATTTAACGCACATTAAATTATAACCAATTAGATAGACCCCGTGTGCTTCATATTACCATGCAAAAAGCATCTAATGGACAAGTATTGTAGGGTTAAGTAATAGATCAAAAGAAATAAAGCTATTTTTTTATCATGCAAATAAGTAATAGACCAAAAGAAACAAATCCATCATAACTTAATAACCAAAAGCCCATATATAAAATACAACACCACAGAACCAAAACAACATCAAACACTTTTAAATTTTTATACAAGAAAGTTAAAACATTTCATACAACATACTAAACAATAATTAAGTATACACTCGCCAATATACAGAAAGAATACACGATTAACAATTAGATTCTTAGCCCGTGCGTAGCACGGGTTCTGCATGTCTCGTTAATATAAAAATTGAGAATGTTGTTGTCGCACTATACCGTGTCATGCAAGTATCGGTATTAGTCTAAGGATAAATATGTCTGGGTAAATATGTCTGTCTGGGTAACTTGATGCTGTTGTTTACTTTTTCATCAGAATAAACTGTCTGAATAACAAAAATGACTGGTTTATCCCTGAATATGAATTATAAGCTGTTTTATAAATTGCTGTTTATTTTTTAAGCAATATAAATGATATAATCCAAAAATGGCAAGAATAAATTTACTAATTTCCGAATTTTTTAAATAGTTCAGAATTTTTTAGATTTTCTAATTTCCGAATTTAAATATTTTTTTTATTTTTTAATATTAATATTTCAGAATTAAAAATAAAATTAACTTTTTTTAACTTTTCAGATTTTCTAGATTTTTTATATTCTTTTAATAGTTTTATTATTTTTACGAAATAATAGTTTATTATTATTATTATTATTTATATTATTATTTTAAGTTTGTATTATTTTTCAGATTTTTTATGAACATAAAAATAAAATAATAAAAAATCTGATTATTTTAAGTTTGTATTATTTTTTTTTTAGATTTTTTGTTAATTAATAGGTCGTGAAAGGAGAGAGTGGTAGCTGAGTGTCATTTTTGTGTCTTAATAGGGACAAGAGGGGGAAGTGACTTAGCGATTCAGACTCCTCATTTTTCGTTAAGTCGTAAGTAAACACTCACCCATGTCTGTGCGAATAAATCGTCCAGCTCATTAAGTCCCGTTAAGTCGAAATTAAACAGTCTGTAAGTGGGAATAGTTCAATATTAGAGTAATTTCATTGGGAGGTTAAAAGTCAGGAGTTTAAATTCTACAAGCATTATTAAGCATTAATAGAAAGAGAAAGTATTGATTGTTATAAAACTGAAATATTATAGAGAGTGTTTAGATAGAGAATAGAGAGAATGATTCTGAAGTATATATTTCATTAATAACTGAAGTCCTATTTATAGGAAAACTTCAGATGGCACAATCGTAATTACATAATTACATCAGAGGCATAATAGTCATTCACATATTATAATACATTATCTTGTTACGCATTACGAGAAGTGATATACTTCAACAATTCTTAACACTCCCCCTTGAATGACTATTTACATAAATATCTGCCGAACTAGTTTGAAGAAAAACCCAATGGGAGAAAAACTCTCAAACTTTTTGTATCGAAGCGTGTGACAATCATATCACGTTGCATCATAACGTTGGTAGGAAACCTCTGTTAGATAAAACTTCAGCAATCTGTAATCTCGTAAATTTGCTCCCCCTTATCTTGATAGTTCTTGTATGAGTATTCTTGTGTCGTCTCAGTAAAACCTCGTGGGACAAAAACTGAGTGAATCTGTTATGTATATCATTCGTTGTTGGAGTATCCACGTGCTGCCTCATTAAAACCTTGTCAAGAAAACCCAGTGGGAAAAACTTGATCGAAGGAAAAAGAGTACAACTACTCCTTCTGTTTTCAAATCTTTGAGGAATAATCTTGATCTTTATAATTTTCCTCATTATGCTATGAATATGCCTCGTTAAAACCTTATTAGGAAAAACCCAATGGGAAAAATCCTAACGAAGGAAAAAGAGTACATTATTCATACTAATACGCCATTCGTGTTGCCTCATTAAAAACCTTGCTAGGAAAACCCAATGGGACAAAACCTCAGTCAAGGGAAAAAGAGTGCAACGCATATTTTATAAATATGACCCAGGCATTTCAATAATCCTCCGAGTATCATATTCAGTGCAATTTCTAATCCCGCACTCATATTCTTTGCAGTACGTTTTAATGAGGCAGGTATAAGGCATAGTCATTCAAGGGAGAGTGTTGAAGTATATCACCTTCGTAATGCGTAACAAGATAATATATTATAACATGTGAATGACTATGATGCCCTTTATCATGCATCTTTGACTTCAAGTTTATATAGTCGTGAGGATATAGTGTGATGCATTTCACGTATTTCCAACTACTAATAATCCCCCTCATGGTACGAGATTTCTTGAGCACCAAACTCATATGCCAGTATCTCAGTATTTACCTTCAGTGATGGGGTTTATATATTATGTTCTCGATATTGGCAGGAGGACTTTGAATAGTATGCCAATTAATATCGCACTTGTTGTAACGCCCGGTTTTTTTTTTCGGTACGTTAATTATTTTCATGGTATTTAGTTATTTAAATGATGGGTTTAATTAATTAGCCAAGTTAGATTAAAATACAAGTTTTGGGCTAAGTTAATTGAAAGATTTAATTATATTGGGCTAGTAAGAAATGAGTTTTGAGCCTAGCCCATTAGTGAAGTCATTAGGCTTTATCCTTAAATGATTTATAAAAATATAACAAAAAATTCTAAACTCCCTCCTCTCTCCCTCATTCGGCCGATCCCTCTCTCCCATCTCTTTCTCATTTTTCTCTTCCAAAGCCACAATCATCTTTCTCCTTCACTTCCTTGTTGGTGTAACAAGCTTAGGTAAGATCTTTTAAGGTGTTTTAATCTTTTCTTTTGATTTATATTCAATTAATTGTTTTAAGTGTTGATTATCATCTAGAAATTTCATCACCATCTCCTATACATGGTGTATGATGAGCCTAGATGATCATATTATGTAAAAGATCTATATGATTCATAAAAATCATCAAGTTGTAACTTGTGTGATTTAAAGAAGATAAATCTTATGGTTTTAACCAATGTTGTTATTGTTATAAGTTGTATGTTATCATCATCTCTAGATTGTATCTACACCCTATACATGGTGTATGATGGATCTAGATGATTATATAAAATACAAGGTCTAAATGAACCATGGAAATCACCAAGTTTTATTTAGGTGATAAAATGTGATAGATCTTGTGAATGGTTATAATTCTTGTTAATTATTATTTTGATTCTCAACATATCCATATCAATATGTTGAGATCTAAGTATACAATTTTATAGCATCTTCTAAGATGTGTATATAAATGTTTGTGTATTTGAAAGATCAAGGAACCCTTAAGAAAGGGGAAAATTATGAGTTTAAATGGTTTGTCATATATTATGTTGATTTGATTCTTTTCCTTGTGACTAAATGAAATGCCAATGACCCCTAGCCCTTTTGGTGCCACCATGTTCATAGGGGACTGAATTTGGGTGATAAACACATCTAGGAATGTGTTTCAAAAGGGAGAGGAATGGATTGGTTAAAAAGATTAAGGGTTGGCTACGATTCTGTTTCCATCAGATTTGTAGTCATCTTACAAAAATCATAACTTGAATTCTATAACTCAAACGGATCTCAAACCTCTGCCAAAAGTTTACAAATTGTGTTGGGTAACTTTCTTATGAAGGTCACTCTCACTAATTAGGACTTTATCCATGGGCAAGAACAGCACCTTTGCTGGTAGGTCTGATCCGGGTCTGATCTGATAGGTCAACTTGTTTTATTCGTTTCTAGGGCTTGGGAAATGATCTAATGGGATTCCAAGTTCCCACATGTGTGTTATGACCTAAAGTTGTGATCTGGAGTTTATGGGATGTTATCTCCAAGTATTTCTTGGTCATATTGAGTTCACACTCCAGATCAGTTTTCTGTCATCAGCTTTTAAGGGTTTTGTAATTAGTCATGTTGTGAATTTCATATCTAGAGTTTGGGAAACCCTTTTGGTCGGTTCCAACTCTGAGACTTTGGTATTTATGTCTATTATCTCTGTGATTTTTAGTTTGGACAATGTCTACCCACAAGTTGGGTAGAATTGGCCAACACTACTGATTCCTATGATTTGGGACTGCACTGCGATGTCTTTTTAAAAGCATCATAATAAATTCATATTTTGGAGTTAGAGTGAGTTCTTTACTGTTTTAAAAAGGGGAAAGACTCTAGTTTCTTAGAAAAATTTAATATTGATATGTTAATACTTAGGAAAATTAAGTAAATCCATCTTTAACAGCGGGTCTGTTTTTAGACCTTGCTGTCCAGATTTTTGTTTAAGTCTTTAAGCTTCATCTTTGGGTATATCCTAACTCCTAGTTTATAATAGGTGAAGTTTTGGCATTTGCTCAAGTGTGGTAGCAGTTTTGATTTAGCAATCTCCCTTAAGTATTCAAGGTGAGTTCTCTCACTCCATTGTCTCAATATTTATGATTGCTAGGTTAGCACGTGAGTGTTAAATTATTATTATGGTATGATAATGTGAATGCATGCTTAAATTGTTAATCATACATGTGCCTTTGTATGTTTATTGTTGAGGGATCATAGCAATTATCCGGCTTTTGTCGGTGCGCGTGGTTAGGTATAATTACTCCAATACCCTCCGGGATGTGAGGTGAGGTAAGATTAACCCAATACTCTTCGGTTTGTGAGATGCGGGTAACCTACTAGCCCTCCTTATAAGCCTTGATTTGTTCTTGGCTTATGTTTAAATGTTATAACGATATATTTTAATCTAGGTCTAGTGATTGTGGATATTGGTATAATGTTGTGTTTGAATTCACTAAGCTTTGTGCTTACGGTTTTACTTAACATTTTCGGGTATTACGATTAAGGAGGCTAAGTTGTGGGAGCATTCGTGACACCTTGTGATTTATTTTAAGTCAATGAACATTTTTAGTACTTCCGCTTTTGACATTTCTATATTAGAAAGTTTTACTTATGTTGTTTTCTTTAGAAGTTTGATAACTTGACTGCCATTATTGGCTTATTAAATTAAATAAATGAAGTTCCTTTATGAATTGGTGTCAAACTTTATATTATTTCCGCAAAAAAAAAAAAAAAAAAAATATAAATAAATTTTGGGTGTTACACTTGTATGCGCATATCTTGATCATTTCTGGGATCTAGTCAAGTTTATTTGGGATATTTTACTAGTTTAATCTGATATGGAATATACGCTCCAACCATGAGCAAATCATCTCGTAAATTTCCGATTACGAGTCATATACATATGTGACTATCTAGTGGATCCATAAAATCTAGTAGTCACATAGAAAGGAAGTGGACCCATACTCCCCCTTAATATATTCCAAATTTATGAGGAATTCATTCCCAATATTGGCTAGTAGTGATACTAATCGAGAACAAATATTTGAAGACATGATGTGTCTATATCACCATATAGATATTTTACCGACATAACACATTATCTTTCGGTGCTATTATTGCACATCACAATCAACATGGAGTCGCCGCTCCCACATGTCATATTATGTTCATTATTCAAATATGGAACCGTAGTTCATATGCTTCGGGATATGAATTATTCAAACGGAGTCAAACCTCATACGCGTAATTCCAATAGATTATCATTGTATTCACAATCACCCATATCGAGGGTTTGATTATCATAATGGATGCAATGCTTTATAATCTTCGCAAATATTACCCATCTCTTCCAGTGAATATCATAAAAAGAATTTATCGAGCTCGACTCGAAAGATTAAGGGTGTTAATGAGGAATGGCATCCCCGGAGATATTCGATGGTTGATCGAAGCACAAGTTCGATTATCTGGCGAATTTTCAAATTCATTTAAATACATGCCATGTACAGGTAGGAGTAACTTTGCAAAGAAACGGAGTTTGTATCCAAAAATCGAGAAGATAAAATCGCATTTATCAGGGATGGATTGAGTAAGGAATCTATGGATCACGATATCCAACAGATTCTTGATACACATCCCAGTGGATACTTTCATCGTGAACTATTGGCATTGTGGACACAATTTAAGGATGAACTGGAATGCTATAGTCATGAAAAATTAGTCTCAAAAGATCCAGTTTATAAGTCCGTTCTGTCAAAGCCGTAAAAGGTAAATTGCAAAAAATGCAAGTTGATGAATATTGTTCCCCAATATTTAAATTTCTTAGTTGCCGGTAGATAACGTAATTTTCATTGAAAAATATAATATCATATCTTTCGTTTTCTTCTGCAATTTTGTCATAAAAAAAATAACAAAAGCAGTGACTTATCTGCTCCTCATTTTTCAATGAAAATAGTGAAGTCATTTGTCTTCTAGTAAGAAGTTTGTTCTTTAAATTTGGGATCCACAAATCAAAAATTGTATATCTCATAAACGTACTTTGAAAATCTAGTGTAGAGAGATGGAGTTCTCAGAATCCTCATACAGATCTCATCCGATTAAAACATATGTATTTTAGGTGGATCCAAATTGATAGGTCATATCCAGCATATAGATATGTCGTATCAATTCGTAAAAGAATTAGGAAAATACAAAATCGATATATTGTATGGTGGGAGTAACCATAGATTTTTGGGTTACCTTTTAGAGGCTGCACAAAATGGGAAAATAAGAGTAACAAGTGCCTTACACTTTCCCACACCATATGTGTATATGGTGAATAATAGCGATGCCTTTATTATACTTCCAGGTGGCTATGGCACACTCAATGAGATATTCAATATCACGTCATGGGCTGAGCGGGACTTCCATACCAAACCTATAGGTTTGTGAATATTAATAATTTCTTCAACGATTTGCTTACCCTTCTGGATCAAGGCGTAGATCACAAGTTTATCTCTCAGCCATCAAGAGATATTATTATATGTGCTGATACAATTGCTGATCTACTTATAAAGTTTCAGGCATATATTTCAGTTAAGAATTTGGAAGTCAAAGCTCATCAGCCACAGACTATTGGTGCCAAACGAAAAAGAAGTTTAGATTCTTTAGATCTTTCATTATGAACCCTAATGCCAGGGGGCGGCAGAGTTACGGAGTTTTATACTCTCGAGACGCACCCCTTCTTATGGGTTTCATATGTATTTTCCTTTTCTCATATTGTCGAGTGTTTATTTCCTTTTTGGCTAGTTTCAATATTTTTTACTTCGACTGTTTTGTGCTTCTTCCAGCAATAATAAGATCATCTTTTTGCCTCTATGCAAATATATTATTCTCACAAATATATGATATATGCTTCTCTATTGTGATATTAATATGATTTCAATGATCCCACCATGTGATATAATCAATATGAGATTTATTGAGCAATTATTTTCCGGTGATAGTTTTTCATATCACTTGTCAGATGATCCCACCATGCGGTGTATTTGCATGGGATTTTCTTTAATTAATCAGTGATAGCTTCTGGTATCACTTGCTCAATTTTCTCCGTTCGTGTTTAATAATCATGGAGATCGGATATTATTTCCATCAACTGCTTCTTCTTCGAGAGCATGATTTGAATCATTGATCAACTACTTCTTCAGAGTAGGATTTATTTTTATCAAATGCTTCTTCGAGAGTAGGATTTAGATAACCGATCAACTACTTCTCTAGAGTATGATTTATATTTATCAACTGCTTCTTCGAGAGCGGGATTTAGATAATCGATCACCTACTTCTCCAGAGTAGGATTTATATTTATCAACTGCTTCTTCGAGAGCAAGGTTTAGATAATCGATCACCTACTTCTCCAGAGTAGGATTTATATTTATCAACTGCTTCTTCGAGAGCAGGATTTAGATAACCGATCAACTACTTCTCTAGAGTAGGATTTATATTTATCAACTGCTTCTTCGAGAGCAGGATTTAGATAATCGATCAACTACTTCTCCAGAGTAGTATTTATATTTATCAACTACTTCTTCGGGAGCAGTATTTATGAACCATTCATATGGTATAACCAACCACGATGGTGATATATAATATATAAATTGCGTACATGTAAAACCACCCATCTTGTGATAATTGAACTTATCACATAGGAGGTATAGTAAATATGTAAAACCATCCGTCTTGTGATAATTACATTTATCATATAGGAGGCATCGCCATCTATCTTGTGATAATCAAACTTGTCAAATATGAGGTATAGTAAATATGTAAAACCATCCGTCTTGTGACAATTACATTTATCATATAGGAGGCATCGCCATCCATCTTGTGATAATTAAATTTGTCACATAGGAGGTATAGTAATATTTACATAATGTAAGCTCAACAAATAGATGGTTTCAACCACCACTTGGAGATAATTATAATAAAATCAGGAATTATATTAGTAAATATTTAACTGCTTCTTCTGGAGCAGGTTCGTCCAACCATTTTCTCAAAGTATAATCATGTGGTATTAGGTTGGATCATTAAAAGTCATCATCGACCCCAGTTGTCGGCATCAGTGCCGCTTGGTCGTCCCGTAATATTATACATACCACTTTATAAATTTCCACAGTACAAGGACATATATCCACAAGTGCTTTCAATATTTTTGAAGGAATCAAGATACTAATTTGTAAATTTTGATAATGACAGATATTAAAAGGATTATAATCAACATATCAATATTAGTGTCAAATTGAAGCACTCGTGAAATGGGTCACGGTGGTATCAAGAAAAATTAATTCTGACATCATGTGTATCTCATATATAAGAAAAACCGAATTAATAATTTAATGAATTAAAAGAATATTATATTTTTATATTTTATTTATTTTTCTTTTTCTTCTTTACCCGTTCGTGTTTCCTCTTTTTTCTTTTTTTTTTGGTTTAGAATATGTACATGTCCGAACTTCGAAATTTATTTTTCGCTCGCGCACGTCGAGACCTACGCCGGAACTTCCATTTTAAATTCGCAGGGAACCGGAGATGGACCTTTAATTTTTTTTTTTTCGCTTTCGCCAATCACTCTCTACTGCACTGTTTGCCTGCTGCGTCTGAGCCCTGTGTGTGGCGTGAGAAATCGGAAGGGGGGAGAGTAATTAGAACTGGTGTTTCTCTATCTTGGAAACTCTTTACTAAGGATTAGAACATTCGTGCTGATAACGTGTTATAAAACTGAAATATTATAGAGAGGATTTAGATAGAGAATAGAGAGAATGATTCTGAAGTATATATTTCATTAATAACTGAAATCTTATTTATAGGAAAACTTCAGATGGCACAATCGTAATTACATAATTATATCAGAGGCATAATAGTCATTTACATATTATAGTACATTATCTTATTACGCATTACGAGAAGTGATATACTCCACCAATTTTTAACATCGATAACATTGATGTTAATATACGGTAGTCATGAAATATTGACTGATATCAATAGACACTACATATATTTTATTTTTATCTAACTAGATACTAATCCATAAAATATTACTTTCAAAAAATAATATTTTAAATTTTAATTAGATTTAATATTTTATTGTTAAGTGAATTTCTTACCGAGACAAAATTATTTCTTGAAATATGACTACTGTTGGTTATGAGATAGGAAAATTACTATTTTTTTTTTTTTTTACCTGCAATCGTTACTTTTGCAAGATAAATATTAGCCTCTAAAGCCCTGTTCTTTTGGACTTATTTTTCAATTTTTCAGTTCAGTTCAGTTCAGTTCAGGTCCGTTCAGTTCAACTCAGTTCTTCTTCTTATTATTATTATTAATCTTAATTGTTATTATTGTTATTATTACTAATAATATTACTATTATTGTTGTTGTTGTTAATAACTATTATTATTATTATTATTTACCATTATTATTATTCTTATTTACCCTTAATATATATTTGATTCGATTCGATTGATTCGATTGATTCGATTCGAGATCCATTCGATTGATTGATTCGATTCGATTCAGTTAAATTCGATCAAAAACAGAGCCTAAGATGCTGATGGATTTATCTTAAAATATATTTTTAAATTATTATTTATTTGTATTTCTACTAATAAATTATTAAGTATATTAATAATAAAAATACTACATTGCACGATGTAAATATCAAAATGTAGCAAGTATTATCAAACAAATGATATATCAAAAAGATGATATAGAATGTGAAAACATTGTTGTATAGTTGTACTGTGCTGCCACGGAAGTGGTAGCTTAAGTTTTAAACTATCATAAGTGTATGGATTTTCATAGGATAATGACGAGTAATGTCGTATTTTTTAAGAGATTAATTAAATTATATTATTAAGTATTAGATCGTAGTCTTTCTAATATTATTTAGACGATCGAAAATTAGATTGAGTATTTAATTAAATTACAAAAGTGAAAATTAAACTAAAAGATAATTATAATCAAAAGGTTCTAATTTATCGCAATATAATTTACCAAGTTTCAGAAACATATCCCAATACTATCAATTGCTATGTTCCCTTAGATGAATTTTTATTGAAGTTGTTTACTTATTTTCCTCAGAAGACGATCACTCAAATTGTTTATGGTCTCTCTCTCCAAATCACATAAACAGTAGATTAAATTGCACAATTGACGTCTCTATATAATTTATACACTTCAACTATTTGAATCATATATCAAAAGTCTTCACAATTTATTACCGATTTCTCAATCTCGTAATTAAATTGTGCCAAATAGTGGAAGTCTAATATCACCCTCATTTCTCGAATTATGAGCAATATGCTAAACATGTTAAATTATCATCAATTTTTTGAACATAAAATAAAGCTTGAATAAGGAATTCAAGAACATTCAATATGAATAAATTAATAAGAAACCATTACAATTGATATACGCCCAAGTCTTAGAATAAGGTATATTAACTAGATATGTTGTCATAAAATACATGGATATGAATATGATTGACATGTTCAACAAGAGAAAAGAAAGTACGAAAGATACGAAGAAAGAATAAAATTCGCATTTTGCTCCAGATCCATCTATATCTTCAAGTTTGGATTCTCTCGCCAAAATATCGCTCTTATGGATATTCTGGATTTAATGATCAATTTAAGGACCCTAAACTGCTATTTATATCCATCCAAATGAGTCCAAGATCATAAGGAAATAGAAATGACCATAACAAGTCCATCGACTGACACGGTCATGTCGAAATGTGACACGACCTTGTCTGACTTCTCTCCAAAATTGAGTTTTGTTCGGGATATCGACACGCTCGAACACACGACCTTGTCAGACTTCTCTCCAAAAATGAGTTTTGTTCGGGATACCGACACGATCGGACACACGACCATGTCATAGATCGTGTCTCGCATGTTCGACAGGTCTCGGGCACACCCAAGTGTGTCTCTTTGTACGTGTCAGGAACTTTTGGACCATTTTTTTTTTTTCATTTTTTCACATGCTTCTCATGCTCGTGCCTCGTCTTCGCGATGTTTGGAATTGAGACATTCAAGGGCGGATCCAAATTTTCAAGTCGGGGTGGGATGAAAAGTAAACACTTAGAGCATCAGATCTCCTAAAACTATCCTAATTCTAAATTTAGGCTAAAATAATTGAAAATATGACAAAAAGTACATCCAGCAGATCCCCTAAAATGAATGGGGCTCACAAAATTTTTTACACCTATCTATTTTCAATCCTAAATTTACACCCACCCTAAAATAATTTTAAACTTATAATTATGTAGGCCCACATGAAATTATTTTTTTTGCATAGACATTTAAGAGATCTGTTGTATGCATTTATAAAATAAGGGACACAAAATAGTATAGAGTAGATTTAGGGAGAAATTTAGGAGTAGAAATACGAGAATTCTGCCGGAAGTGCTCTTAGAGCACTCAAACAGTTCACCCATAATCACCGTAACTCTAAATTTAGGCTAAAATAATTGGAATAGAAAAAAACTCATCATACAGATTCCCCGAAACGGATTACACAATTTTTTTACACTTTCACAAATTTAATCTTTAATTTCCACTCTGCAGCCATAGTTATTCGTTTTTAATGTTACCAACCTTATTCCATATAATTTACATTTTAACCATCTTTTGGTGGGAAAATGAGTTTCAAGAGGGTATTTTGGGGATAACACAAATATCCATAATAAAAAATAGACTTTTTAACTTTAACCTCCGGTTCATTTTTATTTGGGGAAATGAATATTTTGTTCACTCAACTATTAGCTCTTTTACAAACTTACCACTCAATTAAAAATTTATTTATTGTAGCACTAACGTTACACATTTTTACCGTTTTAGTCATTCCATTAAGTATATTTGTTCTATTGTTTTAAAATATTATATATATTATCATTATATTATATTACATTATATATACTGATTAATTATATTTTTAGATTGTATTTAATAGAAGAAAAATTATTTTTCAACTTGCATAATTTCATTTTAATTTTTATACAAACTTCTCCGTATTAATTATAATTTTTTAAAAACAAAAATATTTTTTTTGAAATATGGGGTATTCACTTGCGAAAATTATAATTTTTTATGTTTTATATTCTGAAAATAAAAAATAATTTTCAATGGTTAAAGTTTAAAATTTCCCCCTCGCGGGGCCTGTTCTAAGGAAAATATTTTTAATGGTTAAATTCCAAAATTATAATCACTAAATCTAAAATTTGTAAATATTTTTAATTAATATAACAAAGTTATATTGGTCTCCCTTTAAGTTAAAAACTGATAATAAGACATATAGTTATGATATTATTATAATGGGACATACTTAGAAATTGACCCATTAATTTGTAATATATTATACAAATTCCCTTTTTATTTAGTTTTTTATTTTTTTCTGAAATATATTAAAAAAATAAAATTTCTCATGAAAGTATTATTTTTTGAATTTTTTAACTAGTATAGTATATCCATGTCAGCATAGTAGATCCAGGTCAACATGTAAAAAATAAAATTTCCCCTTAAAATTTATTTTTTTAACAAAAAACTGAAAGAAGTAACGGAATGGCAACGGAATGACTAAAAAGGTAAAAATGTAATGTTAGTGCCTACATTAAATAAACTTTAAGCTCAGTGGTAGGCTTTTAAAAGTGCTAATAGTTGAGTGACAAGATAATTTATTTTCCTTTTTTATTTTGCAACCGTAATTATTTATTTCACTAATAGTCTAATACTAACCATAATCTCACACCACAAAATATGCTTTTAATTTTATATCCTTTTCCATCTATTAATATTTCGTAAAATATCTAGAACATATTCTCAAAATTTTAATAATTTCTTAAAAATATAATTATTTTAATTTATCAGAATTAATTTTTAGAATCTACAATAATTTTTTAAAATCTGGTATTATTAATCTAGGAAATATGTAATATTTTTCTAATAAAATTGAGTATATCTATCAAAAATAATTATGACAATATTAAATTATCTGAAAATATGAGTTTGTAGAATAATAGCAACATTTTTCATTAATTATTAGATTTTAAAACAAATAATTGCAGCTTTTTAATTAGGATAAATGGAGTTACCTTGAAAAATTATACGTTCCAACCTTAATAGTCAACCAATTTTCACATTCCAACATTAATTATTTTTTTTAACAATTACTAACTTCAAAAAATACAAATATTTTCTCCCATCCTCTAATTATATTTAGAAAAACAATTAACTTTCTCCCTTCTCTTTTTATTTTAAATAATACAACTAAATACTATATAATTATACGACATCATATACTTGCACCATCATCTACTTTTCAAATATACTTTGACATTTATAGTAAATAGTAAGATTCTTAATTCTATATCAAACAAGAATTTTTACTATTGGCAGCATTAAAATTCTAAATACTAAAATATTAAAAGTCAACAAACCTAAGACAAATTAATACCCAACAAACCCAAAACAAGCGCTCTTTTGTGGAGATTTGGGTTCGATTTCTTTTGAGAAAGAATTATAAATGGAGTCATAAGGAGGCTCGATTAAAAAATCTAAGAATATACGGTGTTTAGTGAACTAACTAATAACTAATAACTAATATTTACCGATAAAAAAGAAAAAGTCAAAGCACAATTATCAAACTACTTGATATAAAACAATTGTTATATCATGAAACCAGGATTCACATTAGTATACATTAGTATATACATTGGTATATATGTAAATTAAATAAAATTTACTGAGTAATTATATCTGAACCAAAAATCCACATTGTAAATGGGCCAGATCCAGGATATAATTCACCTTAAGATATTCTCCATTTATTAATTTGGAAATTAAATATAAGATTTTCTTTATTTAAGTAATCTTATTCCTTCCTTTTAAAGTAATCAAATTTCATATATAATCGAATTAGTAAATATAAAAATCGCCGTAATTAAAAATCATAAATCAGACAATCTGCTAGTAAATGTATCTCATAATTATATCTTTACTATGGGTAAGTACTCACTATAAGAATGTGAATAACTAACTATACACTTCGAGTTATCATCGTAAAGAAAAATGAATTCTTTTACCAACACGACTCTCTTCATCATCATTTTATTTTTCTTATCTTGCCTCGTAGACGGGACAGAAGTTCTCTCCTCTCCCATAATATCTACAAACGAGCGTGACAATATTGGTGCTACCGATGATTTTACAGCTAAGGTTGGACCAGCCGAAAAGTTTACCATATACATAATTAATTACCTCCCCATACTGAATTCTACGTTGCAAGCCCACTGTGCGTCCAAGGATAACGATCTTGGTAACAAAAATCTTAGGCCCTGTTTGGGGTGGTTTTCTGTTTTCTGTTTTGAAATTTTCAAAAACTAAAACCAGTTTTTGTTTTGAGTTTTAAAAATTTCAGAAACCAAAACCATATTGAGTTTTGAGTTAAGAAATTTTTAAAAATCGAAACTATAGTTTAAAACATGAACATAAAAGTGATATCAAAGTGGAAGTTGACGGTGGATGGTGGTGATCAAAGTAGTAGTTGACGGTGGTTAGCGATCGCCAGTGGTGCTTATAGAGGTGGTTGGCAATGGTCGGAGAGGTTGTCGGAGCGATGGTCGGCGGTGATCGGAAGTCGGCCGTCGAAATGGTGGTCCTTGATCAAAGTGGTACTTGACGGTGGTCGGAGTGGCGGTCATCAGTGACCAGAGTGGTGATCGATGGTCGAAATGTTGGTCAAAGTGGTAGTTGACAGTGGTCGGTGGTGGCCGGAGTGGTGATCGATGGTGGCCAGAGTGGTGGTTGGTAGTGGCTGGGGTGGTGGTCATAATGATGGTTGAAATGGTGGTCAGTGGTGGTGAAAATGGTAGTTGAAGGTGGACAGAGTGGTGGTCGTCGGTGGCCAGAGTGGTGGTCGGTGGTGGCCGGAGTGATAGTCGGTGGTAGCCGGAGTGGTGGTTGGTGGTGGTGAACGGTGGTCAGTGGTCGAAATAGTGGTCAATGGTGGTCAAAGTGGTAGTTGACGGTGGTCATAGTAGTGGTCGGTGGTGGCCGGGGTGATGGTCGGTGGTAGCAGAGTGGTGGTTGGCGGTGCCCGGAGTGGTGGTCGGGAGCGGTAAGAGTGGTGGTCAGTGGTTGTTGAAGTGATGGTTTGTGATGACGTGTTAGTGTTAAAACAAAAACTGGAATTATAAAACCTCTTTTTTTGGTTTTGTGTTTTGATACAAAACTGTTTCGAAAATAAGGAAAAAACCAATTCAGCACCATTTTACCCAAACATGTTTTTGTTTGGAAATTGACTTTTAAAACCAAAAACCAAAAACTCGCAACCACCCCAAACGGCCCCTTAATGTTTGGAACTATTTTCACTTCACTATCGGTATGAACCTATTCGGAACCACATTATTTCACTGTAGATTTCAAACCGAATATAAGTATAGATTGCTTGATGTTTTTAATAAGAAGCTTGCCGGTAATTGTGAAACCGGAGATGTCGATTTGGGTAACAAGTGTGTTTGGTCCGTCACGGAAGATGGGTTTTATCTCAGTAATCAGTTCCCTCCTACTTATGGGAAAAAGATTTATGATTGGTAAAACTATAGTATGATTTAGGTATATGTATGAATGGTTCACAATGATTAAAGAGACAATTAATCTTGATGATTTATGTTGTGTATCTTGCCCCATTTTTCTAATGTTTTAATGTATTTTTTTTTTTGGACCGACGTAAATAAATGTATTTTCTTGTTCACAAATTGAGAAGAGAATTAATATATTTGCTTAGAATTGATTTTTCGAATTGGGCTTCTAGAGGACATAGATAGAGATGTCAACTTTATCCGTACTCGATTCAATCCGTCGGATAAACCCGTAATAGGGTCGGATATCGGTCGGACTCGAAATTTTACGATCAGGTATAGGTAGGATATGTGTATAGTATATTCCCGATTATCCGACCCGCGTACCCGTTTGCATTATATAAGTATATTATTATTATGTATTATATAGATATTATAATATTTTATATATTATATATATTATTACAAAAACTATAAAATTTAGAATATTTATTATATTAAATGAATTTATTAATTACATTGTGTATATGATATATATTAAAATATATTTATATTTTTCAATGTAGGGTATACGGGTAACCGAATACCCATTGGATATCCGTTTACCCGATGGCAGTACCGAACCCGATCCGAATCAAATACGGTAGGATACGGGGGAGACACACATGTACCCTATCCGACCCATTGACATCCCTAGACAGCTTTCATATTTAAACTTGAAATAAACAAGAGTATTTTTTTTTTCAAAAATAAGATAAATGAACAGTAATACTTGTAAAAATCCAATTTGATAAATAAATAAACTTATATCGGAAAAATTATGTTTCTAAACAAAATATAGTTTTTCTATGAAAAATGACAATTGACAGTGATATACTGTCTAAGTGAAAATTAGATCTAAACTTTCTCCATTTCTAGATAATGATACTCTGATCTCATGAGAATATTGGTCATTAAACTACGTTTGTTTTATAATTAGTTAGTAATTTATATAGTTTATTTATTAGTGCAATTACAAATTATCTTCTTTTCTATGTACATTCTTCAGGCTATGCATAATGATTTGTTTAGCTATCGTAATGAGCAACAAAGGCACCGAACACTGATCGCTTATAAAATCGAGCGTTCGATTAGCTTAATGGAACAACTGAGAGGTCCAGAAACATTGATCGAGGAGCGCTAGTCACTTATCGTGATAATACTAAGCATTTAGTTAGTTTAAAGGAACAACATGTGTGTCGAGGAATATTGGTGATTTATCGTGATAATGCAGCGGTTGGTCCGAGCGATTCTTTGAGCAGAACATATTCTAAAGATTATTATTTTCATAAGTAAAGTATTTGATCATTGAACCAAACGAGTCATTCCGACCCGGGCGATGCCCCGGGCTGTATATGATAGTATTATATATTTAAATTGTTATTGTTCGGCACAAATTTTCATTATTTTGATCATGGATCCGTCATTTATTTTTGTCATTTTATATTCGGGACGTATTTTTATCATTGTATATATAAGTTGTCATGGTAGCATACATTTTGTAGCATGATACGTATTTAAAATAGTTTATTGACATGTAATCTTTTAAGATGTATTTTTTACGTAATATTTTTTGTCTATTTATTTTGGTATTGACTCTATCATTTTTAATTGGAACTAACTAATATTAATACATTGGGCTAAGTTATAACTATTTCTTATGATAGTCAACGATGCCCGTGCGATGCACATGTGCTGTATAGAAGTTTTCATAGATATAAAATACGTGCGATGCACATGGCTATATAGAAGTTTTCATAGCGTAATATTCAGCATTTATTTTCGTCATTTTATATTTAAGTTTTCATGGTGTCACACATTTGCTAAGCTTTATACATACTTAGAATACTTTATTGAGTTGCACATGGGCTGTATATAAGTTTTTATATCGTAATCTTCAGAATTTATTTTCGTCATTATATATCTAAGCTGTGATGGTATCACATTTCTAAGCATGACACACATTTAAAATAGTTTATTGACATTAAAAGAGTATATGTGAAGAGATTTTTTTCAAGATGTTACATTGAAAAGTCTATTCACATGTAATTTTTTAATATGTATAAGTTACATAAATTATTTTAAATATGAAGCGATTACATTAATGTTGGAGACCTTTTATATTCATCCACGTGCAATGCGAGGTTTGATCGCCTCGGGACCCATGCGATGCACTCAGGTTGGATCTAATTGTTTTTTTCGTAATGTTCGGGACTAATTTTCGGTTCATGTTTGAAACTCTCATTTTTTGTGAAAGACGGACTTCGTTGTTCAAATAAATTACATTATTAAAAGCGAACTATAAAACAAATTTCCTTTTTAACAAAACTATAAAAACATAAAACATTAAAGTGATTAGTATATTCAAGAGTATAAATTATAATTCGTATAATAAATTATAATTCGTATAGTAAAATATTGCATGTTTAATTTGTAACGTACTATTAATATGAATGCCAGGTATTCATCTATATTGACACCGGTGGCCGTGGCGTTGTTCTTGTTGTTGTTGTTCTTCTTGTTGTCTTTGTCGTTGTTGTTCATTGGCATTTTGCATGTTTTGTTCTTGATACAATTTTCGTGACTTGTCAATCTCTTTCTTTAATGTGAAGAGGTTTTTTGCAAAATGTTATATTTAAATGAGGCTTTTCATATGTAATCTTTTAATGTAAGTAACTTACATAAATTATTTTTTAATTAATGCATTATTACAATATTTTTCCATAAACTATAATATCGAATTTGGAGCATTCATTAGTAACTCATTCTAAGTATTTACAGTATGACGACACGAATCACATGATCTCAAACTCAAATGAATAATGCTTACCTCGTGATATGTGGATAACATTTGAAATACAATTTTCTTCTCCTTTATATACTTCTTCGATTTAGAAGATTCTCATTGTTATGATGATAGTGTGAAGATATTTTTATTATATTTTTATTATATACTACCATTTGCAATATGTAACATCGACATAATTTACACAGTCATATCAAATATCAAATTCACACAATATTCCAAGACGTTTAATTAAAAAAGTGACATTAACACAACGCACGACAAAAAACTACATTAAGAGCAAAAATATGAAAATGCACCAACAAAGTGTAGTAATAATTATTGACTAAAAATTGAATGCTCGTCACATTATTTTCAATAAACTTACTTGCTAACGAATCAATAGTATTAGCCCGTTTATCGGTATTACATGAAGTAAAATATTGCATGTTTAATTTGTAACGTACTATTAATACGATGCTAAGTATTCATCCCACCGGTGGCCGCGGCGTTGATCTTATTGTTGTTGTTGTTTTTGTTGTTGTTGTCTTTGTCGTTGTTGTTCATTGGCCTTTTGCATGTTTTGTTCTTGACATAATTTTTGTGACTTCTCGATCTCTTTCTTTAATGCTTCTTGATGCGCTACAAAAAAATAGATATAGTTGATCGTTAGTAACTTAAATACAGTTAATCAATATATTGCATTTTCGATCAAAGTAAAAATGTTCGTGCATGTTCCACTTAATTGATAAGACAACGATGTGTAGGATCTCTTAAACCATTAGAAAAGATGATGTTACTACCAAATCTCCTAAGCTACCATCTTTATGTCCTACATTGTTATACACAAAAACACACGTGAAATTTACATAAAATAATATAAATCAATATGCTAAATAAGTAAGACGATATGATGCTTACTTTACCATCATAATAAGTTGTAGCGTGTGCGCGGTGTGGAGGAAGTTGTGGTTTGTTGTGTGTGATTTTTGACACATTATATAGTTGATAAAATATTTGTAACTCATGGACGGGAAGGTAAAAAGACTAACCACTAATTAGTGTGTTTAATTTATGCATTCATGACATTTTTGGTTTGTATTCTTTGAGACTTTTGTGCACGATTCCTATGTCTTTACTTATGCATTTACTATTAAATCAATGTACTAACACATGAACCTTTCACATTTCACTTTCAATTCATGAAATATTTATTGTGAGCACTTTGCATTTATAAGACAACTTAAGCTTTTAGTATATAAGATGTTAAATTGAATGATAAGTGGATAATACATACAAAAAATATCACTCTTGTGACAAATTAAAATAAGATGATATATTTATAGCGTTGTTGTAGACTAATGACTGCTAAACCGAGACTGTAAATTTATATCATTTAAAACAACGACAGTTTTAACCAACACTAGTCAGTCTTTCCATCGATATGGCTAAGTGGGCATGAAATATAAACAAGACACAAGGATAGGGGTTGGGAAATTTTAATTATACTACACTTGAATGTTTGAGTACAACAATATTGGAGTTGGATGTTGATTGATTGGATGCAAATGAGCCGTCTTGGAGGCTATTTATACTAATCCTAAGTAACTAAAAACTTCTATATACCACATCCTCGTTTTGAGGGTTCTAGATCATGTTGCAACGTTCTTACTCTATCTTTACACAACTATTACATTCTCGAGATTGTACAAACTTTGCGCATGTACACAACTATTACATTCTTCGTCGGTATATTTTGGATTCGAAACTTATGGAGTTATACTAGATTTTATCTCGAGCCGAATCGAACTATGTTCGAAGGGTTCGAAAACTCGAGCCGAATCTGATCGAACTATAAAAAGAAAATAAACCTTCGAGCGGAATCGAATCTCAAATTCTGAGGTTCGATACTTTTGAGCCGAATCGAACCTAAGATTCGATTAAATTCGAGCCGAGCCGAACCCTCATCATTCGACTCGTTTAGAGTCCTAACTCCAAGTGATGGTACTAATCTCATGAGAAGATCGAACATTAAACTACATATGTTTGTTTTATTTATAGTTAATAAATTATACCATCTTTTATTTACTAGTGCAGCTGCAAATTATCTTCTTTTATCCGTACATTCTTCAGGCTATACACAGAACAAGCATTTAATTACTTAAGAGAACAACATTGGCAACGAACGCTGAACACTTATAAAGATCTAATTGTTTTTTTTTCAGAGCGCTGTCTCAAACCACGACCAAATTAAATTTACCCTCCCTAAGATAATAATCTTGAATCCTCCCCCGACCCTCCCCCGCCGCTGAAGGCGAGGAGTTGTACGGAGCAACAAGATCTTAGTTCGAGTTTCTAGTTATCTCATTACCTTCGTTTTATCCCCGAAAAAATACTTTTGCTAATAACGTGTTGTAGTTGCATTGTAATTCATGTAAGTACCAATCTAAACCAAATATAAAGGCACTAGTATAATGAATACACACTACCAAAAATTCGCACGTTAGCAGACGACTGACCGGAGAACGGCCGACGACGGCCGTCGGTCGTCTGCTAAAGTCATGGTTTAGCCGACGAGTAAATATGTCGTCGTCTAAAATAGTTTAGCCAAGGTTTAGCCGACGACATGACTTGAAGTTGTCAGCTGAACTATTTTAGACGACGACCTATTTAGTCATCGGCTAAACCATGACTTTAGCCGACGGCTGACTGCTCAGTCATCGGCCGTTCTCCGATCTGTCGTCGGCTAAAGTGCAAATTTTGATAGTGACAAAGAACAAAAAGATGATGTCTTATTCGATTATACCATTACTTATTTATTATTATTGTCATCAGTGATATACATAATCCCATTTTTACTGTATATATATATATATATTCTGATAAAGCAAAAAAATCCGATTTATTATCGCACTACCTGTTAATAATATTATTACTAGAATGTAACTTACACATATGAATTTTTCGAATAGGATTTAATTAATTAAAAAAATCCTTTTTCGATAAATATATTGTTTGCAATAAACTTATTAGTAGTGTTCACTTATATAAGGACTGAATATTGATAAATATTTTTGAAACTATTAACAAATTTAATCACATGCAAATGAATTAAGATGAGTTTCATCACAAGACAATGTCTCTTTATTGCATCTTCCATAGCACTTAACCTTCTCGTCCTGACCAAAATTTGTTCACATCCTATAGTATCCACAAACCATCTGCATCTAGTACAGAACGTCAATAAGTGTCCGAATAAGGTTGCCCCAAGCATCAAACATTGCATGTTCATTATCGTTCCGAAAAAGATGACGTCGGCTTTCACTCACTGATGAATAGTGGAGACTATTTTCGTTGGAGTTTTCGTCTCGAGTCTCGACAAATTAAACTATACTATTATTGTGGTTTTCAATACTTGGATACCCGAGAGCGTTCAGGTTGTTTTCAGGAGAGATCTCGTTCGTTATTGCCAAACTCCTCGTTCGGAAGATGGCAACAACTGTGTTTGGTCCGTCAAGGTAGACGGATTCTATATTAGCAACCGTTTCCCTCCTATCAATTCTACAAAGATATATGATTTTCATTGGTGACAGAATTTTCTTGAATGTAATTTGTGCGCATGTGTGTGTGTGTGTTTGATTTTTGCTATAAGGAAGAAGAAATAATAGGAGCTCCATCACTCTATTGTGGGTTGTTTTTGCTTTTGTAGGTATAAATCTGTGTTACAAACTTGCTGGGCGAAAAATAAAATACAACTAGAAAAAACAAATTACAACTCGAAAACCAGAAACTACAGGACTCAACGAAGAAGAAAATTACAGAACTCGAAACAGAATTGAAAATACAAGAAAATTAATAAAAAACCGTAAATGAAGTCGAGTCGAGGAGGCCTCTTCCCGCAAGACAAATATTGCCCCGGTAGTGCTCTTCGGTTTAGCAATTTGTCTCCAAAGGTAAAACGACTTTCGTCTCGACGGATGTAGCACCACAATTCCAGCGAGCTCCGGCGAACAAGAACGAGTCGAGAACTGAACTGACTTATGAAATGCAGGTATACAGAATATATTTTCGTGCTTTTCTGTGTGTCAGATGCATATGAGATGCATGCCTATTTATAGGTCATCTCACCTGCAGAGGATTTAAACACAGCCATTAGGGCTGTCATAATGCAGGCATTCATGCCTGCATTAAACACACGAGTTTCGAATTTCAAAAGTTGGCAGGAGTTACAAAATTCAAATCTGCCAATTACTCCTCCTCATAACACCTGGGAGGTTACTTCCGAGTTGGACTGAATTTGAACAGTCAGGATGCACCTGGACTGTATTCAGCTCCTTAACCATTTGACGGATGTACCTGGACATCCTTATGTGCACATACGAGCCCAACTACGTTGTTGAGCTTGTCCAAAAAATTCTTTAAGCTAGCCCAAGGCCTAGCTCACGGTCAAGCCCACGAACAGGCCCAAAGACCAGCCCAAAGACCAATTGCCAAGATCCAAGACCAAGGCCAAGGCCAAGGTCCAAGGTCCATGGTCCACGGCACGCGGCTCGCGACTGAGGCCGAGGCGAGGCGGGCGGCGGCGGCGGCGCGCGCGTGTGCGCGCGTGTTGGCTTTAAGCCCATACACATGTGCCATTAATTATTACATGCATAAAGGTAACTCCTTATATACTCGAATAATGATGGTTCATTATTCAATGTGGGATTCCATCCCTTCACAATTAAGTGACAAACTTTAATTCACTATTTCTCACTCACCGGGAATCGGTTTAGAGAAAGTGAATATACCACGATCATATACACGGAACGTAGATCGATACTATGATATTTAATTTTACAAAATAAAATTAAAATCATTAATGATTCCAACAATCCCCCACATGAGTGAAAATAGCCCAAATGCAATATGCAGACTCAAGGTCAGTCCTCAAGAGGCGTTAAAGTATAAGGATAGGTAGTTCGTGACTTTGAAACTTCCATAGTTAACATCATCGGGTACACAGGCGGATTAGTGGCTTGATGCTTTGAACTATTCCCCCACGGCGTGTACCGAGACAATGGTGCTAACACTTGAACACCTCAACCTCATCCGTTCTCACGTTTTGTGTCCTTTGCGGGCCTTGGACACCCCTTTGGATTCATAAGTGATTTTCATGATGCGGCCCCCACTTCTCACATATATAGGTGATTCTTTACCGAGTATCTTGCCATACTCAACCTCCTCGAGGTCTTTAGGAATCATTAAAAGTCATAGACTTAACCTCACCACTAGGCAAGCTTTCAACACTCAATTGATCTATAGGGAATAAACTTAGATGAGTGTTTCACACGAACTCTCATAGCTTAGTTCTCCCATTGAACCAAGTTCTTGGGATCTCCAGTCATCTTGGTTGGGTTACCACTATGATAATTCTCAATTTGTGGATTTTAAACCCATTCCCTCTAGCAATTTATTCATTTGATCACGGTTTAACCCTTTGGTTAGCGGATCCGCTAGATTATCCAATGACATCACATAGTCAATAGAGATAACCCCACTTTTGATCAAATATCTCACGGTATTATGACGTCGACGAATATGTCGAGACTTTCCATTATACACGTTACTTCTTGCCCTACCTATAGCAGCTTGGCTATCGCAGTGTATCATCACCGCTGGTACTGGTTTTGACCAACATGGAATATCTTCTAGAAAGTTTCTGAGCCATTCAGCTTCTTCACCAGCTTTGTCCAAAGCTATGAATTCCGATTCCATGGTGGATCGGGCTATACACGTTTGTTTCGCGGACTTCCATGAGACAGTTCCACCCCCAATGGTAAACACGTAACCACTTGTAGAAAATGAACTTTTCGTATCGGATATCCAATTCGCATCACAGTACCCTTCAAGTACCGGGGGGTATCTCGAATAGTGTAGCCCAAGGTTTTGAGTATACTTTAAGTACCTCAAAACTCTAACGAGAGCTTTCCAATGCTCTTTGCTTGGATTGCTCGTGTAACGACTTAATTTGTTCACAGCGCAAGCTAAATCGGGTCGAGTGCAATTTGTAAGATACATTAAACACCCAATGACTCGTGCATATTCTTCTTGTGCAACGGGCTCCCCTCGATTTTTGCTCAAGTGATCATTTAAATCTATTGGGGTCTTAGCCGGCAAGCTATCAAAAGCATTAAACTTCTTGAGATCTTTCTCGGCATAGTGAGATTGTGTCAAGATGATTCCATCTGATTTTCTCAAAATTTTCATTCCAAGAATCACATCGGCTAGCCCCATGTCTTTCATGTCAAAATTTCTTTTTAACATGTTCTTAGTATCGTTAACCACTTGTATATTGTTACCCATGATTAACATGTCATCTATATAAAGACACACAATAACATAACCGTTATTAGTGTTCTTAATATAAACACATTTATCACACTCGTTTATTTTAAAACGATTTGATAACATTACATTATCAAATTTCAAGTGCCACTGTAGTGGAGCTTGTTTCAATCCATATAGAGACTTAACCAGTTTGCAAACCTTTTTCTCTAGTCCAGGTACTACAAACCCTTCAGGTTGTTCCATATAGATCTCTTCATCCAGGACCACCGTTCGTAAAAGCGTCTTAACATCCATTTGATGAATCTCAAGATCGTGCAAAGCAAAGAATCGCGAGAAGCACTCGAATAGATGTAATTCTCGTTACAGGTGAATAGGTATCGAAAAAATCGTACCCTTCCTTCTGTTTGAAACCTTTGACTACTAAACGAGCTTTATACTTGTCAATTGACCCATCAGCCTTGTACTTTCTTTTAAGGATCCATTTGCATCCTAAGGGCTTACAACCTTCAGGTAAATCAACCAAAACCCAAGTTTGGTTTTGTAAAATTGAATCAATTTCACTCAATGCCTTCTTTCCAGAGCAACCCGTCTGGTCTGGCATAAGCTACTTTGATCGATGTTGGTTCTTCATCCAACATGAATGCTATGTAGTCAGGTCCAAATGTCTTTGGTGTCCTAACCCTACTACCACGTCTCGGTTCTACATCTTCCAGATTAGAGCTCGATCGCTTACGTGACTTTGGATTTACATCCACAGGTTTTGAACTTGTTCCTTCATCTTCAACTCTATTGCTAGAATTGTTCTCAACTTTATCATTATCCTTACAAGGATATATGTTTTCAAAGAATACAGCATTCCTTGATTCAATTGTTGTTCCCACAGTCATTTCAGGAACTTCAGACTTGTGGATAACAAATCGATAGGCACTACTGTTCAGTGCATACCCAATAAAGATACAATCGATCGTCTTAGGTCCGATTTTAACTTGTTTAGGTAGAGGTACCTCAACTTTAGCCAAACACCCCCACACTTTGAGATATTTGTATGAAGGTTTTATACCTTTCCACAACTCATAAGGGGTACCTTTGTGTGGAATCTTGTTCAATATGTAGTTGGCTGTCAAGACAGCTTCCCCCCACATGTTATGGGGCAACCCTGAACTAATCAATATCTTTAAGGGTTCGATTCTTACGTTCAGCAACGCCATTAGATTGTGGTGCATATGGAGCTGTTGTTTGATGAATTATACCACTTTCGTTGCATAATTCCTCAAACGGGGCTACATATTCGCCACCTCTATCGCTTCGAACCATCTTGATACGGCAACCTAATTGATTTTCGGCTTCATTCTTGAAGTTCTTAAAAGCTTCAATAGCCTCATCTTTACTTCTCAAAAGATAAAGATAACAATATCTTGTACAGTCATCGATAAAAGTGATAAAGTACTTCTTACCACCTCTAGTTTGCACAAACTTTAAATCACACACATCTGTGTGAATTAATTCAAGGGGTTGTGTGTTTCGTTTTACCGAATGAAACGGAAGTTTCGTCATTTTTGCTTCAACACAAATCTCACATTTGTTTTGAGTATTGACTTCATTTAATTTTAGTAAATCTAAGTTTACTAATCTTTTTATAGCATTTAGATTCACATGACCTAATCTACAATGCCATAAATCAGAACACTCAGTCAAGTAAGAGGAAGCAGTAGCATTTTCATTAGCATTACTGGACTTGGTTACATGGCGTTTAGCCAAAGCATTAAGTTTAAAGAGTCCCTCCGTGAAGTAACCCTTACCAAGAAACCTATCAAACTTTTTTATGATAATTCTTTCCGACTCAAACACTAGTTTAAACCCCTTTTTAACTAGTATAGATCCTGAGATCAGATTCTTCCTCATATCCGGAACATGAAGCACATTCTTCAAAGTGAGTGTCTGTCCGAACGTAAGTTTGAGGTCAACTTCTCCAACTCCGATAATTTCAGATGAAGCTGGATTCCCCATGTTGAGCTTCCTCCCCTCAACAGCTTGATAGTTCTTAAACTGGCTCCTATCGGCACCAACGTGGGCGGTCGCACCGGTGTCGACGTACCAACCACCTTGGTTCTCAACGTGGTTGACTTCTTCGGTGACCACAGCAGCAAGGTCATCCTCTTTCCATTCGCCGTTAGTCTCGGCGATGTTGGCAACATGTTTCTTCTTCTTATTGGTCTTCGCCTTTCGACAGTCTTTTGCCGTATGCCCATGTTTGCCACAGTTGAAGCAATCGCCATCAAACTTCTTGACTGGTTGCTTCCCTTTGCTCTTGTTTTGGACACTTGGATGAGCCCTTTTACTGGAGGGACCGTCATGCTCCAACAGATTGGCCTTAGCATCAATCAGGCCTTTTGGTTTGTGGTCATTTTTGCGCACGTCAGACTCAATGCGCAATTTCACAATCAAGTCTTCAAGAGTCATCTCCTTTCGCTTGTGCTTAAGGTAGCTCTTGAAGTCTTTCCAACTGGGGGGCAACTTTTCGATCACAGTAGCAACGGTAAAAGCATCCGGTAGGACCATTCCCTAGGCATTGACATCATGAATGATGAGTTGGAACTCTTGCACTTGTTCCATGACAGGCCTTGAGTCAACCATCTTGTAGTCCAGATACTTTGCGACTACAAACTTCTTTGTACCTGCATCGTCACTACGGTACTTCTTTTCAAGTGCTTCCCACATCTCTTTTGATGTGTTTACAACAGAGTATACATTGTACAAACTATCCTCTAAAGAATTCAGAATAAAGTTTTTACAAAGATAGTCTCCATTGTGTCAATTGTCATAGGCAGCTCGGACTGTGAAACTAGTCTCTTGAGCACTTCGCGCCGGTGGCGCATCTTCCTTAAGGAAGTTCTCAAAGCCTAATGTTGTCAAATAAAACAACATCTTCTGTTGCCACCTTTTAAAGTCGGCTCCACCAAACTTTGGCGGCTTCTCGGCGGCAGGCATCATCCTTGGCCCCGAGGTTGTTCCAAAAAAGGAACCACTCGTGTTGAACCCGTAGGCTCCAACACTAGATCCTAACATGGATCCAACGGTACCACTAATAGTGGGACCTATGGTGCCACTCGAGGTGGATCCACCGGTAGTCAGAAATGGGTTCGAAAACACCCATGGAGTTGTTGAGGAGGTAGTCGAGCTCATCATGCTGGACAAGGTTGCGGCAATTGTGTTTGCCACGGTCGAAGCTTCGGTCGCGGAGGCAAAGGTAGCAGCGGTGGCGGAGTCGGTGGAAGCAATGGTCGTCATCTCTAGTTGTAGGATTTAGCAAGTAATATTTGTCTTGCACTTGTAGGTATAAATCTGTGTTACAAACTTGCTGGGCGAAAAATAAAATACAACTGGAAAAAACAAATTACAACTCGAAAACCAGAAACTACAGGACTCAACGAAGAAGAAAATTACAGAACTCGAAACAGAATTGAAAATACAAAAAAATTAATAAAAAACCGTAAATGAAGTCGAGTCGAGGAGGCCTCTTCCCGCAAGACAAATATTGCCCCGGTAGTGCTCTTCGGTTTAGCAATTTGTCTCCAAAGGTAAAACGACTTTCGTCTCGATGGATGTAGCACCACAATTCCAGCGAGCTCCGGCGAACAAGAACGAGTCGAGAACTGAACTAACTTATGAAATGCAGGTATGCAGAATATATTTTCGTGCTTTTCTGTGTGTCAGATGCATATGAGATGCATGCCTATTTATAGGCCATCTCACCTGCAGAGGACTTAAACACAGCCATTAGGGCTGTCATAATGCAGGCATTCATGCCTGCATTAAACACAGGACATCCTTAAGCTAGCCCACGGCCAAGCCCACGAACAGGCCCAAAGACCAATTGCCAAGATCCAAGGCCCAAGGCCCAAGGCTCGCGGCCCGCGGCCGAGGCGGGCGGGCGGGCGGCGGCGGCGCGCGCGTGTGCGCGCGTGTGGGCTTTAAGCCCATACACATGTGCCATTAATTATTACATGCATAAAGGTAACTCCTTATATACTAGAATAATGATGGTTCATTATTCAATGTGGGATTCCATCCCTTCACAATTAAGTGACAAACTTTAATTCACTATTTCTCACTCACCGGGAATCGATTTAGAGAAAGTGAATATACCACGATCATCTACACGGAACGTAGATCGATACTATGATATTTAATTTTACAAAATAAAATTAAAATCATTAACGATTCCAACAGCTTTTGCCCTATTGTACTCGACTCAAGTTCGATCGTGAAAAACTTATTTGTACTCTTGTTAATATTACGAACCAAGTCTGAATACATGTGATGAAATACAATGCTCAGCTTGATTATAAGAAATAAAAAAAAAAGGAATATATGTGAAAATGTTAAGTTACTCGAGTTTGATTTGTGTTCGACTTGATTAAAACTCGTTCGTAGGCCGGTTCTGTGAATAATTAAGTCAAAGTTAAATATATTTTCTGAATATGGATAGAAATTCAAACAAGTTTGAAAATTACTAAATCCATCTCTACTTATTTTGTCTACACCTTAGTCGCATTCAAACAAGTTCTTGTTGTTCTCTTGGAAAGTCCTAATGTATCAAAGTCAACTATTATGTGACTTCATCTTCATGGCATTATTCTGTTTGGTCTATAATTGTAGCATAAAGGCGAAATCCCTCGCCCCCAGAGCCCCCACTCCCGACCCGACAGGGATTGGTGGAGGAATTAAATCATAGTGACTCAACGGCCCACTAGGTGGGCTGTTTAGTCTATAATTGATTGGAGAGGTGGGCTTAAGCCTTATATTATTATCATTTATTTATTGTTAATTAGTTCTAGGTTTTGATTTTTGGTTCGCGGTTCTCATTTTTATGAACTGACGGTTATGAAATCGGTCCACTTATAAAGTTATTTTGTAATTTTTATGAATATACTAAAAAATTCTTATTTTATTTTTTTCTATTCTGTTTTATTACTGTTGAATGAAAATTTGATTAAAAAAACTTGAACTTAGTGATATTTTATATTTTAATTTTATTTTTTTTAAAAATTATATTTTTAACAAAATGGACCGGGTGGGGTACCCGACCTACCCGAACCGGTTTTGCGCGTAACTGAATGAGCAGTTATCTGCCGTATATGGACCGGGACATGGTTTGTTTTTTTCCGAACCCAGGAGCGGTTCGGTTCATGAAAATTGGTCATAGATCAGATACCCGGTCCATGAACACCCCTAGCCACGGGTCCTCCATTTTAAGTGATAGATTCGAGTTCGAATTCTTATGGGGACAAGATTTTTCAGGGATTTACACCTTTTAGTCTGTGATTAAGGGAGAGGTATTAGCTCTCCAGGGTATGTTGGAGGAATAATTAAATATTGGGGACTTCAAGCGGCAGTGCGAGAGACTTGATCTCGGCAAGACCTACGATTGGATTTGAGGGGGTCCAGCAGGGGCGGATCACAAGCCTTTCATCCGCGGGGGCCGAAGCTAATATATTATATATTTTTAAAAAGACAAAATATAAATCATCCAAAGTTATAAATAACAAAACATTAAAACTAGACGTTAAATATAAAAATACCAAACATCGCTCATCAAAGTGAAACCCGACGATCCTTCGCGGCCTTGAAATCTTCTATAATTTCATCCAAAGTAATCTTTTCAGCAAGTTCCTTTTCGATATACTAAATCAACAAGTCATTTAGAAAGTTTAATCATTTATTAATGCAAAGTTTAATTATTTATTAATTTAAAAAAGTTTAAAAACTTATTCAATCAAAATACAAAGTTGGTTGTATTTTTTTGGAATTTTTATTTTTGTACTATTATAAATTAATAAATAAAGAACCTTTTTAGATTTGTAATATAACCAAGTTAAATATTATTTTTAATTAAGAAAATAATTTATATATAAGTAATGTTAATAATTTAATATGTATAATAAATGGGATGATACGGATAGTGTGAATGGATAGCAAGAATAGTAAAAAAATAGTTATAATTGCTTCTTAAAGGATTCAAACACGCGTCTAAGACATGAGCATTAGCGCCTTAACCAACTAAGCTAGTTAGAATATGTGATCTAAGTTCTCATATATAGTATATGTACCTAAAAAGGCGGGGTGGCCATGGCCCCAAAGGCCCCTATGGTGTTCCGCCCAAAGATGCGTAAACAATCGGCGAGGGACGGCTAACATGCGCGGTAGTTGATGGCATTTACGAACTTGCGAGCCGAAAACATATTTCGCGATTTAACTGGAAGTAGTTCTAATGGGTCGATATTATTATCTTGAGAACTAAGTATAAATTTGAAATCTCGATATCGAAAAGACATTGTTAAGACCTTGAAGAATATTTTGATAACCTCTCAATTGTTTTCGGGGCAAAAAAAAAAAAAAAAAAAAAAGATTTAGAGACTTAAAAAATCACATGACGATAAGGTCGTGACTTTTAACCTAATGCGATTTTCTTGCATGTGAGATCATTTGGAATGTTGACTGTAAGAGAACTTTTCCAGTTTCCCGTTAACGGTTATTATGGGGAATATTACGATGTAATTAAATAAGCTGCTGTCTGTTAGTTGTTACCCCGTTCCGGACCACCACCTTCGCACGGGTTGTGCTGAACCAAATATAAAAAAGTTAATATTTTGAAAGTATTTGAGACGAATCTAAAAAGATCTCACGTGATTATACTTTTCGTTATGGATAAATTGCAAAATGCGGTTAAAAAGAGTGCGTGAATCGTATAAAATTTCCAATATTGCGGTAATAAAAGAACGAAAGAAGTAGTGTTTTTAAGGAAAATATTTTTTGGCTCAACCCGTTAAAGTATGGAATTCCATCTCGATGTGGGATTAGTTCTTCAACATGTCCCCTCAGGCGTAGCCAGACTCAAAGCTTGCAGTGTTGAATCTTTTACTCAGATGGCGCGGAGCTAGGAGCCGTTGGGCTGACACGTGCATTGAGCATGTTTCCATTTCAAAGTTAATTGACAATGAGATGAACAACTCTCGATCTTTTACATATTCACCAGGTTTCACTCAATCTGAAGAGGGTGATCAAATACATGATTTAAATGATGTGAGTAAACCTTTAGATCTACAAATAGGAGGTGATATTCTGACGCAACACGATGTGGTCCGAGAAGCTGGTGAAAGGTATGGGTCGGTTTTCCATGAGAGGCAAGCGGACGCGTTTAACCTGTTTATTGATAACCTGAACCTCATTGATGTTCCTTTGGGTGGATTTCGCTTTACTTGGACGGATAAGTGGGCTTCGAAGATGAGTAAACTTGATCGTTTTTTGGTTAATGATCGTGTCTACGACGCATTTCCTCACATTGTGGGAACTGTATTGGAAAAAGGTGTTCCTGATCATCGTCCTATTTTGCTTAAAGAATCGGTGGTTGATTACGGGCCTACTCCTTTTCGTTTTTTTCATTCGTGGCTAGATAACGAAGGCTTCCACGATCTAGTTATTGATAGCTGGAAGAATTATGATAGTATGGAAAGCAATGGCATGGTCGCGTTTAAGAAGAAATTGCAAAATCTTAAACAAGTTATTAGAAATTGGAATGCCACTAAGAAGTCGACTGATAATCAGTTGAGGAAAGAACATCAGTCTAAGTTGTCTTTAATTGATAATAAGGTGGACCAAGGTATTGCCACTTCAGATGATTTAAATGCTCGGGTATCTTCTATTAAAATTCTGAGTGATATTGATAAAAAAGAGGCTACTGACTTAGCTCAAAAAGCCAAGATTAAGTGGTCCATAGAGGGAGATGAAAATACTAGTTTTTTTCACGGTGTGTTAAAGAAAAAGCGGCGTCAAATTGCTATCAAAGGTGTCCTTAAAAATGGCGAATGGATTGAAGAACCGGGAGAGGTAAAAGCTGAATTTTATGATCATTTTTCTAACAGGTTCGCTTATGCACATGGCTCTCGTCCATGCATTGGCGACCTGTCTTTTAACCGCCTTTCCCCCGAGCAAAGAGATTATTTGGAGTGTGATTTTTCGAATGAAGAGATAAAGAGGGCTGTGTGGGGTTGTGCAGAAGATCGTGCCCCAGGTCCGGATGGATTCACTTTTAAATTCTTTAAAACGTTTTGGGACACTATTCATCCTGATGTTGTGAGATTTGTTCGTGACTTCTTTCAATTGGGGTATTTTCCAAAAGGATGTAACTCTTCTTTTATTGCTTTAATTCCCAAAGTAGGAGATGCTAAATTTGTCTCGGAATTTAGACCAATTTGCCTAATAGGCTGCCAATACAAGATCGTTGGTAAGTTATTAGCGAATAGACTTAGCAGGGTCATTGGGAGCTGTGTTAGTGTGGAGCAAACTGCTTTTATTAAAGGAAGAAACATTCTTGACGGTCCTTTAATCTTGAACGAGTGTATGGCTTGGTATCGCAAGAGGAAAAAAGAGCTTATGGTCTTCAAAGTTGATTTTGAGAAAGCATATGATTCTTTAAGATGGGATTATCTTGATGTGATTATGGAGAACATTGGTTTTGGTCAGAAATGGCGTACTTGGATATCAGGCTGTTTAAAGAATGCCCGAGCTTCTATTTTAGTGAATGGTTCTCCCACATCTGAGTTCGAGTTTTTTAAGGGTTTAAGACAAGGAGACCCTTTAGCTCCTTTTCTTTTCATTCTCGCTATGGAAGGATTACACGCTTCTATTTGTAAGGCTGTGAATGTGGGTATGTTCAAAGGTGCCTTTATCGGCCAAGGTAACTTGGTTCTTTCCCACTTATTTTATGCAGACGATGCTATTTTCGTAGGTGAATGGTCGCAATCCAATGCTTACAATCTGATTTGCATGCTTAGATGTTTTTACTTGGTTTCTGGTTTAAGAATAAATGTTAATAAGAGTAAGCTCTTAGGCGTTTGTGTTTCGGATGAGGATGTTGTTGACATGGCTAAAGTTCTTGGTTGTGGTGTCGCAAAGCTGCCAATGACGTTTTTAGGAGTGCCTGTCGGAGGTAATATGGGGCGATGTGAGAATTGGGCTCGAATCGTTCAAAAGTTCAAGTCGAAATTGTGTCAATGGAAAGCTAGGATGTTATCGGTTGGCGGCAGACTTACACTCATTAAATCTGTTGTGAGTAACCTTCCAACATATTATATGTCTTTGTACTTGATGCCCGTGACCGTGCAAAAGCAACTGGAGTCCATGCGTAATAGGTTCTTTTTAGGAGGCGATCTTGGAGAGAAAAAGGTTCCATGGGTTAAATGGAACACTTGCCTAGCGAGTAAGGCCATGGGCGGTCTTGGTATAGGCAGTATATATGCGTTAAATGTCGCTTTATTGTTCAAATGGATCTGGCGATTTCGTTGCAGCCCTAATGATCTTTGGGTTAAAGTGGTTAAAGGTATTCATGGGCAAGATGGTGGTATTGGTTGTAGCAGGAGATCTAATTCAAAACAAAGTCCATGGAATGCCATTTTAAAAGCTGTTTCTAATCTCGGTAATAAAGGGATTGATTTGATGTTTGCTTGTTCTCGATCAGTTGGAGATGGGAAATCCATTCGGTTTTGGGACGAAAGATGGTGCGGGGATAGGCCGTTAAAAGACTTATTCCCTCGCATATACGCTTTGGACAAAGATAAAAGTTGCATGGTTGATCATCGTATTAACATTTCAACCTGGAATATCGTGCTCAGGAGAATGCCGAGAGGAGGTATCGAATCACAACAATTTTCTGCTTTGATGGACTCTATTCGGGATGTGTTACTCTCGGATAAAGAAGACGCTTGGAAATGGGCATTAAATCCCACAGGTTTTACCGTTGCTTCAGCTAAAAACCGTATTGACGATCATATTCTTATTGGCGGTTACTCGTCTACTAGATGGCCAAAATGTGTTCCTAAAAAAGTTAACGTTTTTATGTGGAGATTGAGTTTAGATAAAATTGCTACGTTGGTGAATTTGGATCGTAAAGGCATTGATGTTGCTTCTCTTCTATGCCCCGTTTGCAACGAGCAAGTTGAAAATGTGAATCATTTATTCTTCTCTTGTGGGATGGCTCGGGATCTTTGGGCTCGTTTGGCTAGATGGTGTGATTTGAATATTCCGGAGGTCTCCAATTTGTCGGAGTGGATGTCTTGGTTAGATGCTTGTCATATCTCGAAGAAAGCTAGGCTTATTCTCGAAGGGATTGCTGCTTCGATGTTGTGGTCGATATGGAAGTTTCGTAATGATTTGATTTTTTCAGTCTCTAAACCCAAGAAGGCGCATATATGGGATAACATTGTAAATCAATCTTTTTCGTGGATTTCATCTAGAAATCCTAAATTTCGTATTTCTTGGATAGGTTGGTTAGGAAATCCCATAAACGATAGCTCTCTTTTGTAATTGTTTTTTTGCCTAGCGATTGCTAGTTTTATATTAAAGCCGCCGTTCAAAAAAAAAAAATATTCAACGCAAACAGCATTAAAATATAAAAAAGTTACAAATATTTTTGACTAACGATTTTTTTTTTGAACAAATTCCGGCTGAACCCACCCCTGATTTTATGAGTTATATGGTTTTTATGAGCTAGTTTATATAGGGGTCCGGACCTGGTTTTTATCCAGACGGACCGGATTCGAACCGGATCTGTTAATCAGGTCCGAGTCCAAAATCTGTATTTTGTCTAAATTCGGTTTCCGGGCCGGATCGGGTCAAAACCCGGAAAAATACATAAAAAAATTTTTATTGTAATTTACCCTCGATGGTGATGAAATAATGATGACTAATGGCTCGATTATGATTGCACATTATTCTAATTAAGTTTATTTATACTAAAATATTGTTGAACTTGGGAGTTTGGTGACTAAATGAAGATATTAAGATTGATAATTGTATTTTATGAGAGTATGTAAATAAGAAAACATTTTATATCTAATAAAAGAACACTTAATATACAAAAAAAAATTACAAATTGGGCTAGATCCGGGCCAACCCGATTCCGAACAGGTCCGGACTTCGGGTCGATAAAGTCTGATCATTTATAATCCGGTCCATTCCGAACCGGATCGGTCCGGGCCGGGTCAGACCCGATGGTCGGCCCTAGGAACTATATGTACCTATATGGTTTAAAATATATTCTAAACATTGTATCAGAATACTGACGACATGCTTAATTAATCAAATAAATACCAATGCAAAAAGCAAGAAAATATCATTTCAATCGAGTCGAACGGATTAATAGTATCATTTCAAGTTTAACCCTAAACAGAGCAATTTACTATTCGTGTTATTTGGATATATGATAGGGATGACAAAACAATCCGATCCGATGAATACCCGATTCAAAACCCAAAATTTTAAATTTATCGAACTCGAAATTTTAGATTTGAATTTGGATTTGGATTTATTTTTTAAACACGAAAAAGTTTGGATTTGAATTTGGATTTGAGGATTACCGAATCGATATCCGACCCGAAATTCGAAACCCGATTCAAACCCGATCCAAACTCGAAACCCGATAAAAACCCGATGCAAATGTAATATATAATATTATAGTTTATAAATTGTTATATATAATATTTTAGATATATGACATACGATATGTATATTTTTATTTATTAGTCAATAATCAATACTCATTTAGTGAATTAAACTCCTCTTTCTCAATTTCATATTTATTTAATATATTTAAGATATAACTTTTATTTTATTTACACAATTTTTTTTAATATGTTGGTATGTAAAGTATTATTTTGTTAATATATTATAGAATTCACTTAATATCTCAATCTATGTATTAAAATACGTCTGACTACTTATTAAATTTAATCATTGTATAGATATATTTATGTTATTTGCACGTGTTAGTGATGTTCAACTTGATTATATCATGTTTATTTTTGAATACCCGAAAAACCCGATCCGATTCGGAACCCGATGAATTTGAATTTGGATATTGAGTTTCGGATATAGATTTGAATTTGAATTTGGATTTGGATTTGAATTTAAGCTTTAAACCCGAAAATCTTTGAATTTGGATTTAAATTTTACCAAACCCACCCGAACTCGATCCGTTGTCATTCCTAATATATAACCTGGGTATACATCCTTTATAACCCGCCAAGCCTCAAACTTAACATGCTTGTACATCCCCACCAATTGGTGGAGGGGATACCCCTCCCCTCATATAACAAGGAGGTCGAGGATTCGATTCCAGTGGGAGTCAAGATGTGTGCGTGTAAAAAAAATGCTTGTACCATATTAAATTTGTATCATATCTATGTGGGGTTGGTCCTGAGATTTTAACGGCTAAAACAAGAATTCAAAATAGGGTCTTCTTTAAATATGTATACATTTTATTTGCACCAGACATTATAAAATTATGTATTCTCGACAAAATTGAAAAATAGGGAATGGATCTGGTGCTTAAATCTTTCTATACTTAAGTCATGATTAAATAGACCCGAGTACTCATATGGGTCGGCCAAAGAATATCGGAGTGTTCAAACAGTTATATAGATATTACTGTACTTATTTGGTTGAGTACACAAGTACTCGCATGCCCATTGGCAAGGTACATGAGTATTCGCGTAGCTATTTGGTTGGGTACGTGAGTAATCTGTATTTAGTTGGTCGGGGACATGAGTACTCCTGCACTCATACATATTAGTGTGAGTAAAATACTACTCATATTATATGGGTATGATAATACTCATTTAGTCGAGTATATGGATACTCGTATACTCATTTGTCCGAGTATATAGATACTGGAGTACTCAAAATTTTTAAACACGATTTAAGTACGAAAAGCTTAAGTACATAATCATTTCCCTTCCGATGAACCCGGAGCCGTTGGCCTGAAGCAGATGCGCCACTTGGCTCCCCTAACTTTCTGACTCTGTACTTCCGTGATGCGCCACGTCGTATCAGGCATTATCATAGGCATTATCATCCTAAGTAATCTGATCATGCAGTCCAAGATAAATGTAATATAAAAGTGGTGTAATTCAGGTTCACTTAGGTAAACATTTACCTAAATTACACCTCTTTTATTATTATTATTTTTTTTTTCAATTTTTGCATGCAGTCCAAGATACATGTAATATAAAACAGTTGACATATGATATGATTGATTCTCGACATTGGGCTTGGTCAACAACATATCACGGGCTGGTCCTTGTGGTCTGTGGACACGATTTGTCACGAAACCATGCATAATGCCAGGAAAAATAAATAAAATGCTTTCACGTTTAATGAAACATGTCAAAATATTCGAGCACATATCATAAAAGTAGAATGCATTGTTTCGATGTATAGATGTTTTAATAATTTTAATTCTTAGTATTTTATTATATGAGATGCATATTTTTTATGTATAGTCTAATCTGCATTATTGATCACATAAAAATCGATGATTCGAGTTTATTTTCATTTCTTACTCAAAAAGTCATTCTCACTTGATCCATCTTTTATATATATATGGTCAGTGGCGGATCCAGAAATTTCTAAGACTGGGGGCACAATTTTTATTACCGTAATAAAAGAATCAATAACAAAGTACAATATCATTATAAAGGTGAAACAAATTATGTTTTACAGTTGTTCTCTACGAAATTTCATCTTTTGAAAGCGATTCATTACATCTTCATTCGTAATATCGGCAAGTCCTTCTTTTTCAACGGTACAAATTACGAAACAGTTCAAATACTCTAAAATTCTTTTCCTTTCGGATGGATCCCATGGAAGATCATCCAAATCAATTTCCATAGGCATCAAAAGAGTAGAACTAGGTTGTTAAATATTATCTGCACTTGAAGATCCGGGTGTCGATATTTTTCTTTTTAAAAATCTTTCCATTCTTTCAACAAATCCTAAAAATTAAAATCAATAATAAATAAATTAATTTTATACATACTCTAACTAGTGATTAATATTAACAATTAATAACGAACAAAAAAATTACATAAATACCTCAAACTCAAAGTAAAAAACAAAATGGAAATACCTCAATCAAAGTGGGTTTGGTGGGTGCTGGGCGGGCGGGGGGCGGCGCGTCGGGGCGGGCGGCTCTTCGCTGGGTGCTGGGAGTGGGCGGGCGTCGGGTGGAGTCTTCAAGCAGAGAGGAAAAGAAAAGAAAAGTGAGGTGAGGAGGAAAAGAAAAGAAAAGCGAGGTGAGGAGGAGTAGAACGGGAGGGGATACCTTTTTGTAAGGAAAATCAATAAATTACTAATTTTAGTTATATATATATATACTTTCTTTTTTACTAGGGCATCCCCCCTAATTTCTACATGGGTCCGCCCCTGTATATGGTGGTTCTGGTGAGAATGAGTTTTAAGTTAAAAAATAAGAATGAATTTGGTACATAAATCTTAATTAAATAGATGATCAAGATTTATTCAAATGAAAATTTATACATGGAATGCATTGTTTTAATGCATCGATATTTTGATGCATATAATGCATAATTTTAATGCTTGATATTTTATTGCATGAAATGCATATTTTTATGCATAATTCAATTTGGACCGTAGATCACACAAAGATCGATGGTTCAGATTTATTCTTATTTCTCACCCAATAAGTCATTCTCATTTGATCAAATGAGAGAGAGAGAGAGAGAGAGAGAATGAAATGAGAATGACTTTTTGAGTAAGAAACAAGACTACAATTAAATCAATAATTTTTGTGTGATATACGGTCCAGATTGGCTTATGAATGCAATATATGCATTTCATGCATCAAAATTGCAATGCATTAAAATTATGCATTATATGCATCAAAATATCGATGCACTGAAATATTGCATTATATGCATCAAATTTTTGTGAGAATAAATTTAGACCATCCATTTATCAACTTAAATCGCACTGAAATATATATATATATATATATATATATATATATATATATATATATACACGAGGCATTCAAACCCATGCGTTGCACCGATTTTTTTCGATAAGTCAATTGTATTTATACTTATAAGTCGACCTTTGGACATCTTCAGCATCAATGTTTCTTATCAATAATCAATAATCAATAAACCATTGGTTTTCCAGTAGTTTTAAGACTCGATACTAATTATAGGGACTAATCTTTTGGTTTTCTTATTTTAATGGTTACACTTCTTTAAGACTCCACAATACTCCAACTTGAATACTCCATGATTGTTTGTATTCCTAGGAATACTTCGTATGACTAAACAATGAGTTCAAACTTTAATACTCCAACTTGAATACTTTACATTCAATGATGGAACTGAATCTTTATATATACGAGGCCTTACGAACCCGTGCGATGCACCGACTGGGTCATTGGTTGAATTTCTACGTGTTTTGTACGTAATGTTTGTGCAGGTGTTTGTATACTTTTTATCAAGTTTGCGTCAATGTTTATATATCGGAACATTTATCATTTAGTACTAAATAACTCATGTAAACGATAGATACTTTCGTAAATCTTGATGTTAACACATTTTTGGTGGAAAGTAATTAAATATATCAATATAAGTCGAATAGTGCCCATCATTGTCATATATAACTTAATTCGCCAGACTTGTGATGCACACAAATGTTTTCGTAAGATAAGTATTTTGACAAAATATTGATATATTTTTATCATTTTTTGTGTCGTTGTTTTTAATTAAGTAAGTATATTTATCATTTCTCCAAAATTGTCATAAGGAAAATCAAATTAAAACGTACTACGAACGAATAATCATACACGCAATAAACTTAAGAAAAAATTGAAGCAATAATAGACCATCTAATCAAGTAATGATGTTAGAAATAGTAATATATTATTGCATAAATTGTTTTACCTAAAATTGTTGAATAACTTGACAATATCAACCATTTACCTTAGACAAAAAAAGGCACGACCAAAATAATAATATATAACATATGATCGTTCATTTCAATAAGTGTTTGTTGATATATTACAAATCTTAAATCGAATAATAAGTATACATATTTTTTAAAATTAACTAATTTTTACCATTTTTTTTCTTATTTACATATTCATTTCTATTCCCGATTCATATTTTAATTTCAATTTGTTAAACTGGAACTGGTATAATGTTTTTATCATCTCCCAAGTAACATCTACAATCATTAAGTGACTAAATGAATACATGCATTTGTATCTCAATAACTACATGGACACTTTATATGGACCTGACATTAATCTCATCAATCGGATTGATTATCGCATGGCTACATTTTTCACTTCAAAAAAACTGTGTCATTAATGCTCCTCACAAAATAGGTGTCATTAATACTCCCCACTGATTTTTAGGACCTAATCTTACGAACCCGTGCGATGCACCGACTGGGTCATTAGTTGAATTTCTACCTGTTTTGTACGTAATGTTTGTGCAGATGTTTGTATACTTTTTATCAAGTTTGCGTCAATGTTTATATATCGGAACATTTATCATTTAGTACTAAATGACTCATGTAAACGATAGATACTTTCGTAGATCTTGATGTTAACACATTTTTTGTGGAAAGTAATTAAATATACCAATATAAGTCGAATAGTGCACATCATTGTCATATATAACTTGGGCTCTCTTAGGACCCGTGTGATGCACACAAATATTTGCGTAAGATAAGTATTTTGACAAAATATTGATATATTTTTATCATTCTTTGTGTCGTTTTTTTTTTTTAATTAAGTAATATATTTATCATTGCTTCAAAATTGTCATAAGAAAAATCAAATTAAAACGTACTACGAACGAATAATCATACATGCAATAAACTTAAAAAATGAAAATAGTAAAACAAATTAACATCGGTTCTGCTAAAAACCGATGTTAAATTAACAATTAACATCGGTTTTTCTAAAAACCGATGTTAAATTAATCCATTTCACATCAGTTTAGAAAAACCGATGTTAAATTAACAATTAACATCGGTTTTTAAAAAACCCGATGATAAATTAACCCATTTCACATCAGTTTAGAAAAACCGATGTTAATTTTTAATTTAACATCGATTTTTCTAAAAACCGATGTTAAATTAAAAATTAACATTGTTTAACCGATGTTAAATTTTTTAAAAAATCTGAAACTTTTTTTAAAAAATGGAAACTTTATTTAAAAATTAACATCGGTTTTTCTAAAAATCGATGTTAAATTAAAAATTAACATCGGTTTTTCTAAACTGATGTGAAATGGGTTAATTTATCATCGGGTTTTTTAAAAACCGATGTTAATTGTTAATTTAACATCGGTTTTTCTAAACTGATGTGAAATGGATTAATTTAACATCGGTTTTTAGAAAAACCGATGTTAATTGTTAATTTAACATCGGTTTTTAGCAGAACCGATGTTAATTTGTTTTAAAATTTTCAATTATGCCACCGCGTCTTTTTTAACATCGGTTTTTACAAAACCGATGTTAAACGAGCGATGTTGAATGTCTTTTTTGTAGTAGTGCAAGTAACATCTACAATCATTAAGTGACTAAATGAATACATGCATTTGTATCTCAATAACTATATGGACACTTTACATGGACCTAGCATTAATCTCATCAATCGGATTGATTATCGCATGGCTACATTTTTCACTTCAAAAAAACTGTGTCATTAATGCTCCTCACAAAATAGGTGTCATTAATACTCCCCACTGATTTTTAGGACCTAATCTTACGAACCCGTGCGATGCACCGACTGGGTCATTGGTTGAATTTCTACCTGTTTTGTACGTAATGTTTGTGCAGATGTTTGTATACTTTTTATCAAGTTTGCGTCAATGTTTATATATCGGAACATTTATCATTTAGTACTAAATGACTCATGTAAACGATAGATACTTTCGTAGATCTTGATGTTAACACATTTTTTGTGGAAAGTAATTAAATATACCAATATAAGTCGAATAGTGCACATCATTGTCATATATAACTTGAGCTCTCTCAGGACCCGTGTGATGCACACAAATATTTTCGTAAGATAAGTATTTTGACAAAATATTGATATATTTTTATCATTCTTTGTGTCGTTTTTTTTAATTAAGTAATATATTTATCATTGCTTCATAATTGTCATAAGAAAAATCAAATTAAAACGTACTACGAACGAATAATCATACATGCAATAAACTTAAAAAAAATTGAAGCAATAATAGACCATCTAATCAAGTAATGATGTTAGAAATAGTAATATATTATTGCATAAATTGTTTTACGTAAAATTGTTGAATAACTTGACAATATCAACCATTTACCTTAGACAAAAAAAGGCACGACCCAAATAATAATATATAACATATGATCGTTCATTTCAATAAGTGTTTGTTGATATATTACAAATCTTAAATCGAATAATAAGTATACATATTTTTTAAAATTAACTAATTTTTACCATTTTTTTTCTTATTTACATATTCATTTCTATTCCCGATTCATATTTTAATTTCAATTTGTTAAACTGGAACTCGTATAATGTTTTTATCATCTCCCAAGTAACATCTACAATAATTAAGTGACTAAATAAATACATGCATTTGTATCTCAATAACTACATGGACACTTTACATGGACCTGACATTAATCTCATCAATCAGATTGATTATCGCATGGCTACATTTTTCACTTCAAAAAAATTTTGTCATTAATGCTGCTCACAAAATAGGTGTCATTAATACTCCCCAATGATTTTTAGGACCTAATCTTTCTATATATATATATATATATATATATGATATATGGGGTGGGTTATGGAGTGAAATGGTATAAGTGTAAGAAATAGGAATGATTGTGAGCCATTAATCCTTGGAGATTAATGACCCAGATTTCGTTCTGGTGTGCTAACACGGGGAACTAGGAGTGCTAACGAATTTAGTTATTGGGGGTACCAATGTAATTTGATTAATTTATCTTATGAGAAGTTACTAAAATCATGGGAAGTTCCTATATTCATGGGATTTCATATTTTAGGTTAATATCTATTTTTTTATGGGATTTCATATTTTTTAGTCGTTCAAATATTTTATATTTTTGGTGTATTTATTTTCATTTTTTTAAAAACTAACATTATCTTTTTTTCTATTTGATTTTTATTTTTAAAAATCGGAACTGTTGTGCTAACCATTTGTTTTGTGTGTGCTGCAAATTGGAAAACATAGTGCGGTTCTGGTTATATTTCAATTATGTGATTTTTTTGTTATGCTTTATTGTGTACAATAGAGTCAATATTGATACAATGTGTTGTGCTTTATTTTTTTGGAAGAATAATAATCATACTCGTTTTCAAGTATAGGTACAAATGATTTTCGCGTCATTTACTAAAAAAATACAATAAATACAATAAGACTCCATTTGTAAATCCCATAAACTGCTATGCAAGCATTACATACCATATATGCTAGTATTACCTATTAAATGTGCTAATACAAATAACAGTTTAATGCTAAACTCTACTATTAAAAAATTAACAAAAATAAAATGTATTGACAATGCAAAATTTTACAGATTTAAGTGCTAACTATCACACAAATGACATCACAATAATTATCAAAACAATATTATCAAAGGTGCTAAAATTTGGGAAGAGATAAGAAGTGGGATATGAAATCCCATGATTGTAGGAAATACCAAACATAAAATCTGTAATAATTACAAAAATATCCCCTCAAAAATATTAGCGAAGACACTTAGCTAACTCTTTAGCACAACGTGCACAAATCGCAGTCATTAATCACCAAAGATCAAGGGCCCAAAATCATTCTTATTTCTTACGGAAAAAAGTTTTCCTACCTGAACCTATCCCTATGATATATATATGATATATATGATATAAGATAAGATAAGATATCCCCTTTTGGTTTTCTGCATTCAATTCCTGCGTAACTTACGGATGATCATTTCTTTTCGCTATATATATACTGAGCTCCAGGAAGAAAAAAAAACACTATATACTTACCATATATACATACATTTGATTTTTCAAATACATATATATATATTATTTTGAGTTCGAAAATGGATAATTACTTGATGGAACTAGGGGCACGACATCCGGTGGTAATCTTCAGTAAAACAACTTGTTGCATGTCGTACGCAATCATCGCGCTGATACGTGGTTTTGGGGCGAGCCCCGTGGTTTACGAGCTCGATGATTTTCCCGAAGGGCGCCAAATGGAGAAGACGTTGATGGGATTAGGGTGCGACCTACCGGCCGTGTTCGTAGGACAAGAGTTTGTCGGCGGTTCTAATGAGATCATGAGCCTCAATATCAAGGGAAAGCTCAAGCCATTGCTCATCAACGCTAGTGCTATATGGATGTAGAAACAAAACGAGTCCGGATCCTCTCTATTTAGGAGAGGATTTGGAAAGGGTCTGCACTGCCGTCGATCTGGCCACACACACACACCCGCACGGTGTGTGTGATCTGAGCAGTTGATTAGATTGGGCCGTCAGATTCTTGGAGAGGAGCCCAGCTCGAACAAAACATAAAAGTCTTTTCCTATTTTTTTTTTGGGGGGGGGGGGGGGGGGGGGGTGGGGGTGGGTGGGATCACCGACATGACCTTGAGAGGCACTTCATGTTGTAATCAAGTGTGGCATATAAGTGGTAGAAGCTCTAGTTCCCCTAAACCTCTTTGATCTCCACTCACAAAGAAATTATTATGAACTACTCTATTACAATTACGGTAGAAACTCTATAAATTAATATTTATGGAATCATCGAAATTTATTAATTAAAAGAGATATTAGTCGATCGATGAATTAATAATTATTAATTTTTATATTAATTAAAATTATATTAATTTATAATGAAATACTCAATTTACAAATGCATTTCAAACTTCCGCTTAATTACTGTACAATGCATGTACATACGTATATCAGATGAAGGGCACAATTTGAAAGAATCCTTCAATCTCCCATCTTATTATGCTTCTTGTGTTCAATGTACTACTTTATGGATATTAAAAATATTTTCTATATAAATACAAGATCGAAACATGCTAAGACATTAAAAAATATTTTCTTTATGTAGTATTTCTATAGAAATACTACATATTTCCTAATATGTAGTATACAGGAATTATTAATTTGTATTTTATATGGAGTCTACAGTAATTATCAAAAATATATTATCTTATAATGTTAGCGAATTATTAATTTAACACCTTATTACCGACGAGACCAGCCAAAAATATTATCTTAGAGAGCTTATTTAAATAATCGGGTATTAATTTATCAAATTTCTACTGTATTGCTTAATATAGTGAAAGTCTCTTAAGATTGGTATAGCACCGGACTCCATATCGATCTTTGAAATTTTGTTTGAACTCAACTCGTTAATGTGGTGATAAAATCAGAACACATTTTCCTGTTCACGGTGGTTTCGAGCTCAACTCGAGCCCGACTTGATCATTAAAAATGATAAAATGTGTAATGGTATCAATTTGCTCTGAGATTGATTCGTGTTCAACTCAACTAAAACTCGTTCGAGCTCAACTCGATTAATAATGAAACAAGCGCAAACACATTTTTTGGAGCTCGTAGTATATTCAAACAAGCGTGAACATCATTATGCTTGACTCATCTCATTTAAACCTAGGAGTGTCGAACGGTTCGGTTCCGGTTAACCGGACCGAAATTTTCGGTTAACCGGAACCACAATTGCCCAAAAATGAGAACCGAGAACCGGACCATATAAAATTTTAGTTAACCGGAACCGGACCGGTTATTTTTGATTCCAGTTCGGTTAAACCGATAGAACCTTTTTTTTGCACTGGTTAAATTATAAATTATAAATTATAAAATTAATATTTAATACATATATAATATATTATTATAAATTTTTAACAAAATATAAAATATTTATTTAACAATATTAGGGTTTTAAAATTTTAATTTACAAAAATTATAATAATAAAATATATAAGTATAAAATATAAAAATAATATTTAATAAATATATTATAAAATCAGTTTTCGGTTCGGAACCGTTCGGTTCCAGTTCCGAACCAAAAACCGAAAAATTATGTAATAAGGAACCGAAAACCGAACCTTTAACTGATTATACGGTTTTGGTTAACCGGAACCGGCTCGGTTCCGGTTCCGGTTCTAACCGAGAATCGAGAATCATTTAGACGCCCCTATTTAAACCCATGTATATCATGACTTCACGAATAAAGACATCATGATTTTGAAATTCAAATTCGACAAGTATGCGCTTCTTAAAGCTTGATAACAAGTAATGTGGTTGTAAATTGTTTGGTAATGAAAGGCTTTAAAACTATTATAAAACTAAGAAGCGCGGTTACTTCTGCGAGCACAACTTAGAGCACAATTTACCTACATCGAATACATATCATATACGAGACTTTACCCGATACTCCGTGAATACATATATGCAGGAAGTCTCGGCGCGAAATAATAAAAATAGGCCGTTCATACCATTATAATAATACAGCATGAAAAATATATAAAAATATAATATATTCTATTAAATTATACAAAACGACTTCTTCTAGCGTTTTTACTTGCAAAATCACTTATAATATCATTTGTTTCAAGATTTTCTAAAATATTTTTTTTTCTATACACAAAATTACAAAACCATTCAATCTTTCTCGAGGCATCGGTCTGAAATATGTTTTTAAAACATTTTAACCTTTAATGGCAAGGAGGGAATGTGGTTGAACGGCAAAAGATGAATTAATAAAAATGGTATTATTTATTTATAATTTTTTATTTTTCTTTAAGTATAATAGATGGGTTAAATATTTTCGACCCAAACACAAATATTTAAATGCTAAAGATATAGAAACTTAGACCTATATATATATATATTATACTAAAAGATTGAGTCCCCTTATTAATGTGGAGGCTTCAAGATTAAATTCCCTTATTAATGTGGAGACTTCAAGAATATGTATAGTTCAAGAATATGTACGGTAATGCAAATTCAGCCCTTTAATCAATTCAGTATTGTTCCTGTCAGTATTGTTCATGTTAATCAATTCACAGGAATGCAAACCATTCTTCACTAAATGCAGCTAGCAACCATTCATCTATTATAACTCCAATAACAAGAATGCAACCAGCAATCATTCATCTATTATAACTCCAAAGAATGCATATGAAGTGTTTTTACGGTTTCTGGAATTCAAATCATTGTAACAGTTACATTCAAGAGGTTACAGTCAGTTACAATCCAAAAGCCTTACAAATATATAAATAGGATGTGCGTGCTTTTACAATCTACAACTACTCCCTCCTCAATTACACGAGCATTAGTAAAAGAAAGATACCATGTCAAAGGCAACCACACAGTTCAAAGCCCATGTTTTCTTCGACCAGTTGGATCTTAATGTAACAGGGCCCACTGTCGCCATGGTGTGCAGAAAATGGGACGTTAATGCTGTTACCGATCGTTACCTTAGCACCGATTTCTTGATATCTGATGGGAGGGTAAGCTGAAAATTACTTCTCCTAAAAGTAAAAGAAAGTAAATTAATAAGATTTACAAAGATCTGTCTAATTTATGTGATGAGTGGGAAATATGCTAATGCCTTTTTTCTTGCAGGGTAATACCATGCATTGCACCGCAAAATCGAATACATCACACACTTTTGTGAATAGGTTGAAAGAGGGGATCATATATACCATTAACGATTTTGCTGTCATACCAAACACAGAAGAGTAGCGGATCATGAAAGAGAGTGCTTTCATGCTTGAATTGCATGGTGGCACGACCGTAAGAAGATCTTCGGTCAAGGCAGATGGTTTTGTGAGGCATCCTTTTGACCTAATTGATTTTGATGACCTGCAAGTTACAGATAACAAATACTTGATTGGTAATGTTCAATCTCTGCTAAATTTGTTGTAGTGTATGAGATAATAGTTATGCTCTTAAGTAAATGTGTACCTTGCAGATGTGGGATACGTCACAAATGTGGGCAGGAGCACTCAACAGAGAACAGGTTCAAAGACCCTAGATTTCTACCTCACCAATCAAAGGTTAGTGTCATTGTCTTTACACTTATAGGTGGTTTCAAGGAATATCAATAATGTCTAGGCCGCTGTTATTTTGGTTTCCCATAAAAAAGGGGCCAATCAGTTAGGGTCACATTATGGGGAAGCCTTGGCGACGTGCTGATCGAGAAGAAAACAAAGTGTCCTGGCGTTCATGCGGTGATTCTAACTTCGGTCAATGCAAAGCTGTACAACAGTAAAAACCCGTGTACATTAACTATTTAAGATATTTAAAAGGATGCATGGAATGATACACTATTGTCCTTTACCGTGCAGATAAGCTTTATCTATCGAGTAGTTCATCTACTTTGATACTCGATGATGCTGAGATTCCCGCGTTGAAGGAGTTTACATCAGAGGCTAGGTAATACACTTTCAATAATTTCCTCAGCCCTTTCCCAGACCATTAAACATCAACATTCATCCGGATGACAGTGAAATAAATATTGGCAAAGCAGCCGTGCTCGCTGACAACTCTGAACCCAAGGCTGGGACATTGGAGAACCTACTGATTTGGGTGCGCAACCGAAAAATTGATGTACCAACTATTCTCTTCAAACTACCGTGGCTGTAATTTTATTCCACTTCTAACCAATGGTCATTTTTTCCCCCAGTCTGTGACGTTCAACTGTCAAGTCATAATTAAGAATATTAGGACAAGGAAAGGCTGGAACTACCCGTCGTGTGGCAGTGATAAGTGCAAAAAAGGTGTGACAAGAAGGGAAGGGAAATTCTGGTGTGACGCATGCAATAAGCCTGCTGATTATCCTGTTGTGAGGTGCCATATTGTTTGGAGTAACCTGAATTGCATATGTGAAAATACACTTCAATTGTTAGAATACCATGAAAATGAGTGTTCACCTTCCATGTAAAACATTGCATCAATAGGTACAGGCTTGAATTAGATGTTTCGGACGACACCGCACACACTATGGTTGTCATGTTTGATGAAACTGCAACAGAGTTGGTGAAATTTTTAGCTGAGTCGCTTTTGGAAGGAGAGGATGAGGTATATTATAAGTGGACCAATTCATAAATGTTTTGCTTACTTACCATCCTGTGCAGGATGCGGATGATCAGCCGGCATTACCACAGCCTCTAACAAACATCATTGGTACCTCCCACACATTGGAGTTGAAATCGCACACATACTACGAGCACGGGTCCTACGAGAGATTCACCTGTTGGCATATTTGTGCCCCAGGTTCAGTGGATGAAAGTACCAGTTCTAGCACTGTAAGTGCAGCTACCGATGTAGGGAAGCCAGAGCTAAAAAGATTGGCTAAATCCCCATCAGTGTGTACTTCATCAAAACCTTCAGAGGACAAAAGAAAGAAAAGGTTAGAAACGATTTTTGCTAACACTTCTGGATATCAGATAACATTGACCTGCTAACCTGTCGTTTGTGTCCGTCTTATTTTAGTGTTGTTTTTGAAGATTCGGACCTTTGAAATAACATTCTTGAAAGTGATGTACCAAATGATGTTGAGGTTGTCGTGCCCGCAAGCTAGTAGAAATAAAAAAGGTCAAAGAAAAGGTTAGAAAGCTTCTTCCTTACATACGGATATAAGATAACATTAATATGCTTACATTCCATTCTTGAACATTGACCCGCTAACCTATCGTTTGTGGTCGTGTTATTTTAGTATTGTTGTTGAAGTTTGGCAAAATAACATTCTTGAGAGTGAAATTCCAAAAGATGATGGGGATGGCGAGCCTGCAATCCAGAAGAAAAAGAAAAGGTCATAACCCGCCCAAAAGTTCGCTGCTAATTTGATATTGTCTCAGATGTTGGAAGTGAATTTCTTTATCTGTCCTTTGCAGATACATTGTGGAAGACTCCGAATCTGACTAGGCAACTCAAGTCCCAAAGCTTGGAATCGGTGTCCCTGTTGAATGACAAGATCATATTTACTGAATAATTAGTTAGGAAACCAAAAAAAAAAAAATAGGAGTGCAATGGTAGGTAGTATGGCGTGATTGTAGCTGAAAATAATACCTCAAACAGAGATTTAAGTTCAGATTCATCCACATTACTATTGATATTACAAACAAATAGTGTACTTGAAGGGTGCTCCCCATATGGATGTTCACCGGTAAAAGTTCCAACACCATTTTCGAAGCCATAATGAAAAATTTGGCTACCACTAAAAATGTCAGCAATCATCTGACAAGACCAGATAAGATTTCATTTTCATCGCCAGGAATAAAGCTTCCTATTGTAGTTGGTTCAATATCTTCAACTGGATACTTTACTTCATCTTCTCGGCGTAGTTTGCTAAGACTTGGAAAAAACTAGCTGCAAGTAAAACAAATCAAACTCTAACAGATTCTTCCAAATGTATTACCATCATCTACATATGAAAAATAGGAATAGTTACAAAAACTACCCTAAGGTTTGGGCCCCTAGGAGGGTGGGCCTTGGGCCGTCGCCTGTGCTGGCCCACCCTAAGGCGCGGCCCTGCATATATGTAGATTACTTTAATATAGTTAATTTTTTTTTGTTACTTTCAATTTTTTATGGTTACAATATGGTTAAAATGTTATATCAAGTCTACTTATTAAGGATGACATTATATTAAATAAATATATAAAATGTTTGTGAGATAATACATATTTAGTTCTACTTTCTCCCCTTCTCTCTGAACCCGATAATCTTGCCCCTCCCTCTACCCCTCCTACTTCTCCACAGATCTACGGCCATCTGTCGGTGGTCGGTGACGTCTACCGTCGTTCGGCCACTCCCTCCCTTTTTTTGTTCAGATCAAGATCCGAAATTTTCGGATCTTTTACCAGAGAATATCCAAATGAGTGGAGATCGAGGATTTGAAGGAGCTTCAGAAGATTTAGTTGGGAGCGGATCCAACCGAGCTGATGTCGTATTAGCAATAAGGATGGCAAATGGTGACGGCAGATCTGCTCCGTTTTGGAGTAGGGGAGGTTCCTGCTTTTATTTTCCTTCGATATATTTTTTTGTTGTTATTTTTTCTGTTTATTGCTTCTCTCGTTGTGGGAGTTTTCTACTCCCTTGGTGGAGTTCTTGCTCTCCCGTTGTGGGAATTTTCTACTCCGTTGGTGGAGTTCTTGCCCTCATTTTGTGGGAGTCTTAATGGTATGTTGTAAGTTTGTATGCTCATTTCTGGATTTCCAGATCTGAATGAATCTTCATCCTTCTCAAAAAAAAGTCTACTTAATAAGTATACATTTTAATACTTAATATATATATATAGTGTATTTTTATTTTCAGAACTCTGTTAAGTGCGAGAACTGCGAGAACTCCTATTGACCAATCATAATTTAGTAAAGTATTTTTTTTAAATTAATATATTTTAGATACAATCCCGAATTTCAAGCATGCAGTTATTGAGTGTATAAAAGTTAAATACCTTTTATTCCCTTTTCATAAATGTTTCCAAGAAACCAAATTTCATTTATTTACAAAAATACCATGGTACAATCTTAACCATTGATCAAGTTAATCCAAGGGTAGAAAATGGGTTCTCGCACTTAACATGATCAAGTTAATCCAAGGGTAGAAAATGGGTTCTCGCAGTTCTCGCACTTAACAGGGTTCTGAAAATAAGCCTCCTATATATATAGTGAAAGTCTCTTAAGATTGGTATAGCACCAGACTCCATATCGATCTTTGAAATTTTGTTTGAACTCAACTCATTAATGTGGTGATAAAATGTGGTGAAATTTTGTTAGAACACATTTTCCTGTTCACGGTGATTTCGAGCTCAACTCGAGCCTGACTTGATCATTAAAAATGATAAAATGTGTGTAATGGTCTCAATTTGCTCTGAAATTGATTCGTGTTCAACTCAACTAAAACCCGTTCGAGCTCAACTCGATTAATAATAAAACAAGCGCAAACACATTTTTTGGAGCTCGAATTATATTCAAACAAGCGTGGACATCATTATGCTCGACTCGTCTCATTTAAACCCATGTATATCATGACTTCACAAATAAAGACATCATGATTTTGAGATACAAATTCGACAAGTATGCGCTTCTTAATGCTTGATAAAAAGTAATGTGGTTGTAAATTGTTTGGTAATGAAAGGCTTTAAAACTATTATAAAACTAAGAAGCGCGGTTACTTCTGCGAGCACAACTTACCTACATCGAATACATATCATATACGAGACTTTACCCGATACTCCGTGAATATATATATGCAGGAAGTCTCGGTGCGAAACAATAAAAATAGGCCGTTCATACCATTATAATAATACAGCATGAAAAATATATAAAAATATAATATATTCTATTAAATTATACAAAACAACTTCTTCTAGCGTTTTTACTTGCAAAATCACTTATAATATCATTTGTTTCAAGATTTTCTAAAATATTTTTTTTCCATGCACAAAATTGCCAAACCATTCAATCTTTCTTGCGGCATCGACGATCTCAAATATATTTTAAAAAATTTTAACTTTTAATGGCAAGGAGGGAATGTGGTTGAACCGCAAAAAATGAATAAATAAAAATGGTATTATTTATTTATAATTTTTTATTTTTTCTTTAAGTTATTGTAGATGGGCTAAATATTTTGGACCCAAAGAAAAATATATAAATGCTAAACATATATAAACTTGGACCGAAACCGATTTGTGGAAAGAAAAAATCATATAATTTGAGAGGAAAAGAACTTGGCTTTCACACTTTCGACCAAACCGATGACTTGAAAAAACCAGTTTGTTTACATGAACATTCTCCAAAAGTGGGTTTTTCAACGAGTTATGTTAAGTACCCGAGCTCATGGTGTAACATGAATCCAAAAGCAATATATCGATCGATAGATGCATTTGAGCAATGTCTACATACGTAGTTATAAACAACATAAAATCGCAATATTATAAACAATATGTCCGCACATGAAATTCAAGAGGGTTTAAAATTTTATCCAAGGTAGTTAAGGTAAATACCTGTATTTAACTCCCAAATTTTGTTTAGAGTAAATTACATAAATCGTCCCTGTGGTTTGTCGGATCTTATGGTTTTGGTCCCTGGTTGGGTATTTTTACGGATCCCGTCCCTGTGGTTTGTGATATGTTTCGAATCCAGTCCCTCATTGCTAACTGTGTTAAAAGAGAGCTGTTATCTCTCACACGTGACAAACATGTGAGGTTACAAACGTCATTTTGCTTTTTCCATGACTACTTAAAGCCTTATTAACTCTACTGGACCACCGTTTGGCATCACTTTTGAGATTTTGGTACTTCTACTTAACTCCTTTTATATGAATAGTAAACTTTTTTTTGCATTTAAATATTGTAGAAATTATAAGTTTTTCACAAGGATATGATTTATTTACGTGCAATAACTTTGTTGTTTTTAAAAAAAGGAATACTTTTGTAGCATTGTTGTTACATATTGAACAATATTGGATTATGTCACAGCAACACATATTACTATTAGTATTAAAAGATACAACAACTATATATAACAAGACCCATGAGACTTACAGTGGCACTGTCACCCAGAAAATATGACACCCACAATAATGTATTAAACCACACAGAGCTACTTTCACAAATATCAATTAGCATCTACTAGTATTACTCTATAGGAAACCACTGTTAACAACATAAATAATTCGTAGGTTCTTAACCAAAGACAGGAATATAATTGTCATACATGTTGCAAATGAAACCAAAAGCATGAAACTACAGACAATGTTTGGTGAACAAAAAAAAACACACCATCCAGTTTAGGTGTATGACAAGATGATCACCCATGTCCAAACCATTATTAGACCAAATAAAACATGCAATCCAGTTTTGGTGAAAAACAAACATTGATCACCCATGTTCACACAGATTAAAAAGAAAAAAAATGCAACCTCAAAGTAACACTTGCAACATCACATCAGACCTCATAACTCCACTTCCTTTGCTTTACCCTTATCTTTTGCACTTATATTGCTCCCCCCTCTTGGTGCAGTTTGTGAAGATCTGGTGTTGGCAGAAGATGGTTCTCTTATGGTGATTCCTTGTGAGCTTCTTGCAACAGGTTGGAAATCCATGATGTCAACAGCTTGTGACCTTCTTGTAGCTTGTGAATTATTTGCAGATTGTGAACTTCTTGCAGCCTTTAAACCACCATTATTTATAGTTTGTGATCCACCTTTTGAACCCATCTGTTGACCTTTACATGATCTTTTGTTATGCCCAGTATTTTTGCATAGCAGGCAAGTGACAGTTTTCCCTGCCCTACTCAACTTTCCTCCTTTCACCATTCCCTCACTCAATTCATCTGCACTCTTCTTCTTTTTTTTATTTGGTCTCCCAACTTGAGTGTGATGTACTGGTAAGTGGAACAGTTGATTTTTGCCACATATTCTTACTGGATTAATTTTATAACTATACATCTCTTTCCATGTTTCAATCCAATAAGTGGAATGTACCCATTTTTCTAGTATCCCAACTTCTATTCCATTGGTTGCCATGTCCCAGATGGCTGCAACGGCATGCTTGCAAGGTATTCCTGTCAACTCCCATCTTCAACATGAACAAACCTTGTCGGATACATCAACCACACATTGATCTCCCCAAGGTCCAGAAGCTTGATATTTGTGCGCTCCATTCCAAATTACCTTACAGTAAACAATTCTAGTTAAGTCACTTACAATATTAATACTGTTAAATATTTATCAAACAACTGATAGTATACAATATTTACCTTATATTGGCTAGCTTCTTTCTTAATAGTTTCAAAGATTCTGGTTGCATTTGGTGTGACAGGCCCATCACACTTACTAATGACTTTTTGGACAATGACTATTCTTTTCATCAGATATTCCCTAATGAATTCTAAGCAAGTGATTATTGGTTTATCCGTTCCATCTAAAAGTTGCCTATTTAAGACTTCGCACATATTGTTCAATAGCACGTCACAGTGAGCCCTCCCGGTAAATAGTGTACAAGTGAATCAATCAAGTAAAAATAATTAAACATCTAACACTTACCATATATAGTAACCATACCAGAAAAATGAGACTTAGCCCAGTGAGTAGGTGCAATTTTTTTCAACCACTCATATGCATCTTTGTCGACTTTCTTTAGGTCTTCCATGTTCTTGTCAAACAGTTGAATTGTCGTAGATGTGGCACACCTCCACAACAAGTCCTTATACATTTTCCCCCTCCAAACAAGTTTCATGTTGTCATAAATGTGTTTCAAACAATATCTATGTTCAGCACTAGAAAACATGTTTGATAGGGCTGAATTATCCCCTAATTAATACCATTAATATCCATTAATCCATTTCGATTTTTATAAGCAGTTATTACAAAACTATAGTAGAAATTACAAATTAATTGCATACCTTTTGTCTGTCTGACATGAAGGTGAAATGTGAGTTAATGTTCAAGTCCAGGCCATCCCCTATGTAATACCCCGATTTTTCGGATATATTTTTTCGTTTATATATTGGATATCGTGGATGGTTAATTATGCTCGAGGACGTTGTGAACGTTTGATAATGTTATTGAATTGAGTATATGTATTGATTCTGCCGTATGTTCGTATTTGTTATGTCGAGACGTTGGACACGAATTGCTGTAAATGGCTAAGTATGGAAGCCATTACGTACGTTATGTGTTGAAGCTTACGTACGTTAAATTGGTAGAGTTACGTACGTTATGGCCGAGACATTACGTACGTAACATGGGAATCAGACGATCGAGTCATGGTCGGCAGGTGGGACCCTGTGTCGGCAACTTTCGGCGGAGGATGTTGACAGGTGAGTCAACGTACGTGTTACGTACGTTATACAGGACGTGTTACGTACGTAACACGACCATTGTACTGTAGTAAGTCAACTGGTATATTACGTACGTTATATGGTATGGGTTACATACGTAATGGACTTCACATAATGAGACAGTGAGTTTGTTACGTACGCTATGGATTTCGTATTACGTACGTTAAAGTTGTTACGTACGTTAAGTAAGGACACTTACGTACGTAACGAGATGCGCAGTTTATATAATAAGAGCTGGTCTTTCATTTGTTCACCAAAGGAAACTCATTTCTCCCATCCCAACTCGTCCCTCTTCACTTCTAAGAGTGTTCTAAACATTTCTAACATGATTGTGAGCTTGGAATCATGGAATTAGAGCTTGGTTATGGAACTATTGTTGATTCTTGAAGTGATTTCTTGTGTTATCCATATTCTATGAGGTATGTTGGATATTTCTCCTTTTCATTTCGGATTTTTGATGTTATAGTTGATGAATGATTCGTATGAAGATGATTATGATGTTGTTATTGCGATTCTTGAGGATATATGAGGTTTATGTTGAAGGAAGATGATGATATGCTTTGAATATGTTGATTATGATTATGAAATCATAGAGTTCTTGATGTTCTTGAGGCCATATGATGACTATGATGATTTGATAATTCGTTTAACCGATTTAAGATGGTATTCTAAATCATAGTGATGATAGTGGTTGATTTATATGAGATGAATCTTGATATGAGGTTGAATTCCGGATTGAATATGTTATGATCATTGTTACCAAGTTGGTTCGATTATTGATATGATTATGGTTCTAGGTTGATTAACCAATAGGTATAATCGTTTTGCCGCGGTGAAAAGCCTTAGATTCCGTCCAGTCGGGGCTGAAGAGCTCGTAGACGAGGGCGATGAGTTCGGTGTTGGTTTTGTCATGTTGGTATCCAGGCAAGTGTTTACTTGTTCGGTTGTAATGTTTTGATGAGTAATTCCATTTACATTTCATAAGTATTTTATGTTGTATTGCATATTGACGAATGTTCAGTGATGTTCTAAAAGGATTAGAATGCACAGTTGATGATTGTTGAGATACTTGGACAATCTTGGGAAGATTGTAATATTCGGATATTGTTGATGTCATTTTGGATATTCTTGGTCTGTGGTATGCATTTCGGAAGGATGTCCGGATAGAGGTATGTTTTATGGTAATCGTACATAGAGGATTATGTACGAGAAAGTATTCGGTATTGAGGTATTATGTGGTATTATCGTGATATTGGGATTTTGATGAGAATCGTTGGATTACCGGAAGTGGTAAGGTTATCGTTGAGGTTATTATTCTCATGATGCATGGCATGTGAATATTTATGTTTATGTACTTGCGGTTATTTGTCGGGCATTATTCGACCCGTTGTGGGACTTGTTTTTCAGGTATTGAGGACTTTGATGGTAGCGGTCGTGAGGCGAGGATTCCGGACGATACTGGCTATGGCATATTGTTGGGGAATCATGTATTTTGTTTGTGTATATCATTATTGATGCATATGTATCTTGTACTGTATTTCTTTCCGCTGCGTGAGTTCTTTCAAATGGTTTTCGGCTTTTTGCTAATTGAGTTTCATTTCGAAAACCGATTCCCTTAACCGAGATTTTGGCCTTGATCGTTTTGACGGTAGTTGGTATTTTCAAATGATTTTGTGAGTTTTGGAAAATACTACCGTCATCGGCCTTTTTGGGCGTTTTTGTAATTGTTTTTTTTAGCCTGGTGGGTTCCGGCGCGGGGCCCACGGCGTGTAATATTTCCGGTTGGATCTGGGGGTGTTACAAATATGGTATCGGAGCCCATGGTTTTGTGAAAACCGGGCATGTGTGTTATGTGGCTCTACCAATGTGGTAGTTGCGTGATTTTTGTGTGATTGGATTTCTTGCTATTTTGGACTATGCTGTTTTGGTTTTGTGTGATTTTTGAGTACTGTCGTGGTGATGTGTGGGTTTGGGGATTGTTGGTGTTCCCGAGACCGATGAGGCAGGGAGTGAACGCCGGTGCCGTGGTCATGTGCAAGGTGCGGCTTCAATCGGGAAGTGAACGCCGGTGCGAGGCACGTGCAATGTGCGGCTTTCGATGTGGAGTGGAACGCCGGTGATACGTGCATGTGACAAGGAGCGGCTCATGCGCTTTAGGTGAGGAGACACAGCGTCACAGATCCCACAAAACTCGACAGTGCTCTAAACTTGTTGTGGTCTTGGCGGAGACCAATCGTTTTCAAATTGTGATTATTCCTGTTTTGGCATTCTTGTTGTGTCGAGATTTTTGAAATGGTGTCATTGCTAGTATCACGGGAGATCTTCGTCTTCACTGACCTGTAAGTATGTTGTTCGGATTATTCGATAATTCTTGGTTATCTTGGTGATTTTGGATTTTCCGTTGAAATGTTGTTTGTGCGAGTGATTGCAAGTTTCGAGGACGAAACTTATTTTTAAGGGGGATAGAGTGTAATGCCCCAATTTTTCGGATATATTTTTTCGTTTATATATTAGATATCGTGGATGGTTAATTATGCTCGAGGACGTTGTGAACGTTTGATAATGTTATTGAATTGAGTATATGTATTGATTCTGCCGTATGTTCGTATATTTTATATAAAAATAAAATATATTCTATTAAATTATACATAACAACTTCTTCCAGCGTTTTTACTTGCAAAATCACTTATAATATCATTGGTTTCAAGATTTTCTAAAATATTTTTTTCCATGCACAAAATTGCCAAATCATTCAATCTTTCTTGCGGCATCGACGATCTCAAATATGTTTTAAAAAAATTTTAATGGCAAGGAG